>WEIU01010119.1:99268-109441 GCA_013389925.1 Aegithalos caudatus
AAAAAAAAAAAAATTCCTTTGAGGCCATGATGACACAAGAAATACTCAACATGAAGTGTAAAGCTAATACTTTCTCACAGCCAACTCCCCCCTCAATGTTTCTTTTTCTCAGCACTAAAGGCCTGAGTTCCAAATCCAATCAATTATTTAACTATTATCAGCCACTGACTATGCTCAGATGTTATCAACTATTTGTAAAGAAACTTGCAAGTGAAAAAGAGGGAGATTTCTAAAGAAATAGAGAAGATGTCATGGTAACAGCAAGGATAGACAGTGTCCTTGGACATATGTTCTCACCTATAAACCTGTACAGTATGTGATGCTCTGGAAATTTTACATTGCAAAAAACCCACTGAATGTTAATAAAAGGATATTTTGGGGAGGCCTGGAGAGAAACAGTCTCTGAATTCTGGAAATTAAAATTTTTAAAAGGTTAGCAAATTCTAATTAAAGCTTTCTAAACTTGTGGAAACTTTGACATTTCCCAATATCACCATTGATCACATTGACATTGAAGCAATCCTTAAATGAACACAACAATTAACATTGCTTTAATCACTATTATCAACCTCCTGAGAGCAGTCACTGCAATAAAATTGGCATATTAAATATATGAAAAAATAATTGCAGGTGCAACTAAACATGACTAATGATCAGACAACAGCTTCCACATGAAAAGAATATTAAATAGTTTTGCACAGTTGTAGGAGCCAAGATTGTTAACATATCAACTTGTTTGTCAGAATAGAGCACAGGGCAGGAGGACAGAGAATCGCCATTAAAATAGAAATTTGTGCTCTGTTTCATAAAGCTTTCCAAACATGTTTAAGACATAGGTTTTAAACTAATATACTACAGTATTTCCTTTATGGAAATGACGATTTGGTAGACTTCTGTTGGAGGTTATTTTGTAGATAATGGCAACTAATCTCTTCAGGATTGCAGACAATATTGTAAGGTTGCTATTTTAAGGCTTGGACTTAAATGTTATAGAATCATAGACAGGCTTGGGTTGGAAGAGACCCAAACCCTGCCATGGCCAGGGACACCTTTCACTAGATGTCCTAGGGTTACTTTAAGATGCTTGTATCCCCAATTGTCTGTTCTATTTGTGCTGTATATTGAGTTCTGTACCTTGAAACCTGGTTCTGGGAGCGAAGGGGGAGAAAGAAGCGGCGCACAGTTTGTTTTGGGAAAATGGCCCTGACTCCTCCGCATTCCTGCTCCGGCGGTGTTCGTCTGAGGCACAGACAGCAGTGGGAATGAGACCTCCTGTGCTTTTAGTTAGTTAGTTTTAGCTAGCTGAGGCAGAGAAGTATCCTGGACCATTTTTTTTTTCTTTTTCTCGGGACTGTTTAAATCTGTTCTGGACTGAAAACCCAAAGGAGCACCGAGGGCTCGCACCTGCAGCCCACTGGGGCCTGGACCTCCAGAGGGACTGGGAGTGAGAAAAGACTGAGAGAACTGAACTGCACCCACGGCAAGGACTTCCTCAGCTCTGCCATCTCTCTTTGGAGCGGAGAGAGGTTTTATTGTTTCATATTATTCATTCTTTGTGCCTGTGGGTATTTTGTTTGTTAAATAAATAATTTTTTCCACTTTTTCCGAAGAAGTTTTCCTAGACCAGCTGGGGAAGAAGCCATTTGAGTTTACTTTCTGGATGAATCCCTAATTTAGAGTTTTCCTCCCAAATTTACCCTAAACTAGGACACTAGCACATGTTGCTCAGGGCCCCATCCAACCCAGCCTTGAACATTTCCAGGGATGGGACAGCCATAACTTATCTGGGAAACCTGTTCCTGTGCCTCACCACCCTCACAGTAAGGAAGTTTTTCCTAATATCTAATCTAAAGCTGATATAGTGCAGTTATAAGCCATTCCCACTTGTCCTGTCCTTCATGCTCCTGTAGGTACTCTCCCTCCATCTGTCTTATAGGTCCTCTTTAGGTTCTGGAAGGCCACAATAAGCTCACCCTGAAGCCTCCTCTTCTCCAGGCTGAACAAACCAAATTCTTTTAGCCTTTGAATATTTGAATATTTGTCTGATTATGTTGTGGCGAGTTGTTTTTTTGTTGTTGTTTTTTTTTTTTTTTTTTCCCTATATAAAGGGATGTGAAAAAAAGAAGAACGGTAAAAATTTCTGGCAAAAAGAAAAAGAAAAACCAAAAGTTGTAAATTTTTTTTTTCTTCTTTAGCATAATTTATAGGATGAAAGAGAAATTGTTTTATAATCATCTCAAAAATAGTTTCAAAAACCCCAAAAATATCTACAGAAGTAATTATTGTCTTTTCTTCTCAATTTTTAGTTCATTAGGAATTAGATATCTGATACATAGACATTAGACATGATTGTTTTTTAACAATTTTATTCAGCTATTTTTATGGAATGCTCAGTGTGTTCCAATATACACAGCAATATGGACACATTGCACTCAGCTTTCTTTCAGGCCTGACTTCAAAATATTTATGAAGTTCCTTAGGCACATATTACTTTTAATTCATATCAGTATGTGGAAAACTTATCATGGTATGTGATAAATGCTTTATGTGTCTGTCATTAATGATACATAAGTAATTTTTACAACTAAAAATAATTGTATATACTTACATTGTTATATGTGAATACAAAAGGAAATTCTTGTTAAGCTAAGGTAACCAAAATGTCAGCATTATTTGGAAGTTCTCCATTTTAATGTCTCAATGAGGAGCAACTCATTTAGAGCACCTAATTCCTGAACTTAGAACTGAAATTCGTGCTTTCATTCCATCTTATTCCTGTAAGTCTTCTTAACCATTGCCATTCTGATTTCATTTTTGAACACAAAAGCAGATTTATAGTATAATAACAATATAATATATAATAATTTATATTTGAAATTTTGACTGAACACATGCAGTTTTACCACTGTCTTTAGGCTACTAATACATACAAGGATATTAGTAGATACAGCACATAATTTCATGCTGACAAACTTTTCCATTCCACAAACCTTAAAAATTATACGATATTGATAAAGGAGGCTTGAAGTATGTTGTTTATTCCTTTCACTGTCCCTCTCTTTTTTCCCCTCTACACCACTTCTGGAAGTATGAAGTCCCTTAATACATCTTAACATTTTTTAAAAGTTTTTCAAGATCAAGGTGGCAGAACTGGGATTTTTAAAGCAATATCGAGTCAAGCAGAGTTTACATTATTGTTTTATTTCTACTTATGGTCTTAAATTCCTTAACTTATAGATCTATTCATAATCTCATGTAATTTTCAATAACAATTTTAATTTATAGATGCATTTGGCAGTGAACCTGAACTAGGTTTTTTTAGTTTGTAGGGGTTACAACACAAATATTTCCACAGCAGAGATATAGACTAAATTCTATATTTTTATGGACCCCTGCAAGTGCAAATAAATGTAAATAGAGAACATGTAGCTAAAATACAGATTACAATTCTAATTTAGCTTCATATTCACACTGCACATTATCAAATTCAGATTTTATTTACTTAAATGTGCTTTCAAGTAATGTAATGTGGGGTTGACAATCTATATACTAATGATTTCTTCAGAGGCACTGCAACAGTGACTACATTTCCTGTTCCAGCAGCTATTTATGCTGTCAGTCACATATTTTGAGATATCAATTCTTGTCATTGAAAAGCTGTGTACTTTGTAAAAGGAAGTAATGTTGCATTTAGAAGACAGGGATAAAACAAGGGCTTAAGTAAAAAGGAAACACATACACATAGACACATATACATTTGAATACAAGTGGAAAAACCGAATGTTAAGAAAAAAAAAAAAAAAAAGGGATTGGTTTAAATCCTAGGCTATAGGACTACTTGTTTTGCCAAAAATCTAGAAAGGCTTAGCATTTAAAAGCTTAGTTGACTAGTGTGAAGCAGAATGGGGTTTTCTGTTTGGTGCGTGTTTTGTTCAAGGTATTGTTGAATTCCTCTGGAAAGGTGAATTATTAGGTCAGATTGGTAAATCTGGAAGAGGGCTTTCTTTTTTCTTCTTTTGAGGGTAGCTGCACATCTTGATGAGGGAAGTTTCAGGGACACAGGACTCTCATAAATAAAAATAAACAACTCATATAAAGGAGCTACAAGTCTGAAGCTCATAGTGAGACAGATTTTAGAGAAAACCAATAGACAGGACTGAGAAGTGATGTAAAGGAAACTTCCAAAGTATTGGGGTAAAGTTCTTGTCACTAAAGATTTCAGAGCTGTCTGAAACCAAGTTTGAAACAAGGACCAAATGTAAAAGAATATAGTACATAATGGGTAAGTTACTTATAAACTGGTTCTTTCTTTCTCTCTTTATTTCTAGTCAAATTAATTAAAATTTAAAAAATAATTATTAGAATATACTTTATAGTAAAAGTTCTGTTTGATTTGTGGTCCTACTTTCCTACATAGTTTTGTCTACAATTAATTCCATTACTATGAGTGTTGGCAAGCTCTGACAGAACTGTATATTCCTAGGTGGAGAGATTTTTCCTTCTCTACTGAATGAGTGTTTTGATAATTTTCTTTTCTTCTTTAGCCTTGACTTTTGTTAACATGCCAGCTAGCAAACACTTAAAGCTAAGGGGATGAATTTATTTTTTTCTTTTTACTAATGTGATCATCTATGCAAGAAATTTATATGACATTTATATAGTATTTAATGAATGGCCATAAAATCATGTTCCATAGCTTTGTTATGAGTTTTCAATTTGTTGGATTTGAATCAGTGATGATATCAAAGAGGAGATTTTTTCTTAGTTAATAATGTCTCTTTCATAAACTAGCAATGATTTTTTTTTAATAAAAAAATATATATATATAACCCTATACCAATAATATTATGAAACAGAAAGTTTAAACAGGCTCTTATAAAATAAGCATTAATGGTAACAATTTCCCTAAAGGAATTAAACAAACCAAGGAAGGATCCACTCTTAGGGCAACTTTCTTTTGTTGACAGAAGCAACCATTAAAGGCTAAACAGTATCTGATGAACTTGTTTTATCAAAAATATTTTTCCTTTTTTTTTCTTTTTTTTTTTTCTTTTACCAAGATTTTCTCATCAAAAGTAATATCCAGTCCTATGATGAAAACAAGGTAAAGAATTACACATATAATTGTTACCAAGAGAGAAGACATTCATTTACAACCCATAACAATTATGTAGATAGACTGTAGGCATAATAAACAGCCACAGGAGGGAGGGAGAGACAAACAATTACTCTAATGGAGAAGGAGATGTTGTGATTAACATTAAATGCTACCCACAGTGAGAGATCTTCAGTAAGAGTGACATACATGACAACTATATATAGACACTTTACTCCTGGGGAGGTAAAACAGTAAGAATGAGAAATAGGGTATTCTACATCAGTGGAAGTAGTTCCCTATATTTGTGAAGTTGTAAGAGAATATCTGCTTTCCACCAAAACCAGAGCAATTTCTTTTTCTTGAACTTTTTTTTCCTTGGTGTCATTTTCAGTTAGGAAATAAAAGTATCTGATACTGAAAATAATAGCTGGAAAGGCAAAGAGGAATGGAGAAAAGAAGGAGAAGAAAATCTGGCACTAGAACTCCTAGACAGGCACATTTGTTTGGCTCCTCATTACAGATCATACTGAAAAGGAAAAGCCCATCATTTTGTCATTAATCTGTAGACACAGACATATTTTTTCATGGAAGTGTTTTCAATAACTGGTATATTATTAGCATTTCAGGTAGAACACAGTTGCTCTTAGAGTGAGGTTAAATAATGAGCATGCAATTAGGAAGGAAAACCTGATCTATTTGCAAGTGCTTATAATTGTAGGCATTTCACATCAAATTCCTGGACATTAAGACACTAAATAAATGCAAGATTAAGACAATGCACTTATTTAAGCAGGAAATATATTCAGCTAGGATGCATATATTATAAATTTATTTATACATTTTAATACAATTATGCACAAGTTCACAAATGTGGAAAGTAATCCATAATGGAAGACAGAGCTGTCTTCCTCTACATAATAATTCACTGTAAGAAGTTAATGAAGTTTTGTAAAAAATGTATGCCTGAAGTAGTCTTCAGGTAAAAATGCTATTTAAAGCAAGAAAAGTCTTCTTTGTAATACAGTTCACTCAACCTAGTGTTGCAGCTGATCTTCCTCACATCTAATCACTTATTTTTTTTGAATTAAATGAGAACTAGCCACAGCATTCAAAGCTGACTTGGAAATTAAGATAAAGATTTTGGAACTAGGTTTTTTCATTATCCTGAAAATGACACCCATATCTAAGACTTAAAGTGCAAATATGGGAACATGTAACACAGTTGGTAGTATTTAAACATTATCATTTGATCAAGATTTGATTTGTGTTGATACATTTCCATTTCAAGTGCTGATTTATCAAAAGTTTTGCTAGTTTTATTTCTGTGTCTCTGGATAGGGATAAAAGTGTTGTCTTCAAACAAAATAAAGTCTAAAGACTGGTAAAAACAAATTCAGAAAAATAAGGGACTTAAAATGTGTAAGGAAATAGAGATATTTTTTGTTCTATTCTAATCAACTATTGGACTTGAATTGATTAAGATGACTTCTTTGGCCTCATAGAATTGCTGATTTTGAGAAAAAGAGAAAATTTCAAAAGCAAATCAGAAATGATTGCTAACTTAGATTGAGTCATATAACTAGGACTTTTAGGGTGAGAACCCTAAAAGTCCTAGACAATGAACCTGGATGGTCCTATCACTGTCCTCCTCTAAAGCTGCAGGGTGCTTTTTCTTGTTTATACTGTCATTATATACAGATATGAAAAGAGCTTGTTCTACACATCCAAACATTTTCCTTTGTGTACACCTAGCATGACAGCACAGGTGTAAAGAAAGTTCCATTTCCTTACACCTTGTTCACTGTCATAGATGCTATGTCTAATGAACGTGCACCTTCCTTGCCTTGTACATTGCAGTGGTGAACAAATCTCAAGATCATGTTCTAATACAATTTTACTCCCTAAAAATCTTCAGGATTTTGAATGCTACTGCTGCTCTTTATGGTATTGTTACCAAATAGCTTCCTCTTCTCCAACTATAATGATTCAATTAACTGAAGAATGCAGTTTTTTTTAATCTCAGGCAAAGTGCATGTCTCAAGATTTCCATAAAATGTTAAGAAAAGGCCAATACTGCCAAGACACAAAAGATGAAAAATATAGCGTTTAAAACTGAAAAGTGAGCATGTTATTGCCAGTTTTCTATTATTTTTATCTTCAGATATTTCCATAGTATCTGATTTTGAATTTCATTCTTAAAACAAAATAAGATAAAATAAAATAAAAAGAAATCTGCCCGCTTTTGTTAATTAGGGGTTGATTTATCAAATTTGCTGCAACTCATTTCACAGATTTTCCTCTGTTGAAACAGATCTTGCATTTAATTAATGGATGATAGTGGTGATAACAAGGACATTTTAATCACTGAGTGCTGATGATAGATGGTTTGCATGTTTAATTGAATTGTTACTTAACAGCATGTTGTCTATGAGAATGTTGTGGTTTGGATTCAAAGATGGAAGGCACATAGTTGGGTGATGTGAAAATCATGTTTACTTGTTTGAACTGTCATTAGCTTGTAGCAGAGAAATTACTGACCTTATTTCCCTATGTCAACTGAAAAATTGATCATTTGAATCTTATCTTTTTCTCCCCTTGCTTATCTGGAATTTTATATGTAAAAATATGGAGAACAGAGCATGCATGGATGCTGTCAATGTCAACTAATAAAAATACTCCATTCCACAGCCACATAACTGATTCTGTTAACTTCTAAATTAATTTGTGAAATGTTAAAAAAAATATAAATAATGTATATGAATTCAATAATTTTATTCTAGTTCTTTATTACAATTTCTATTAACCGTTAGTTGTGTTCTTTCATAGGATGTTTCACAGCACATTTTGATTTTAGCTCTGTTTCTTTAGTATTTGGCCTACTTTGAAAAGAGGGTCTACACGGAAATACGTAAATTTGTTAAATTAAAAATGAAAGGGGCATTAAAAAGAAGTATATAATTGCAAGTGCAATTAAGGGTCTGTATTAAACAACATAGGAGATACAGGGATAATACAACCAAAAAAATTCAAAGGAATGTGGCTTAACTAAAGATCAAGGCAAAGTACAAAAAATGTGGGGAAGGAAGCTTTTACTGCATATCTGCATTAAACTAAAACATAAACAAATAACTTGTTCTAAATTCAGAAAAGTTAAAAGCAAACACATAAAAGTCATGCCCAAACCTGTTTGGGGAAAAATAAAATGAAGCATAAAATCTAATAAAAATGTCTGTATTGAAATATGTTAAAGCAAGAAGCCTTCCATAGAGTTTGTGTGAAGCCAGCAGACAATCGAGATATTAAATAAATGTACCACTGTGGAAGAAAATGCAAGTGAACTGCTTATATGTTTATTTATGGTTCAAGAGCTTCAAAGAGATTCAGCAGTCTTTATGAAGGACTCATTAGCTGATGATCCCTTCTAAATAAAGAATCAGTAAGTGCAGCTACAGAGCAGACAAACAGAAGTAGAACAGTAGTAAATAAATGGGTGCCAGGACTAGAGAGTTTTTACCCATGCTTTAGAGTAACTGACTATAAAATAGATAATATACTACTATGTAAAATGAAACAATTGTTTTTCTAAGATTCTGTAAGACTGAAAAGGCTGATACTTCTATCAGGAAATTAATAAGCTATATAATAAAGAACGGAGCTGGGTTGCTCATAAGTGAGCAGCATACTAGGCAAGGGTTCCCAGGATTTTAAAAGCCATCTCATGAGTCTTCTTCAGTTCCTTCCTAGAACAGTAGCAAATGTATGAACAAGGGAAACAAGTTAAAAATGTCACCTTTTGAAGTATGACTTAATTTTTGATATGGTCCTCATTACCAAAGAGAAGAAGAAGAAGATGTATTGAACAAGAATGATCTCACAGTGCTCTCACAGTGAAGGTCACTCATGAACTTCCAACAAACCTATATTGTGAAAGGCACGTATTCACAATGTGAAAAATGTTATGAATAGCAATGGCAGAATTTGCCCAGGATTTTGAATTATTTGGGAGAGTAGAGACAGAATCTGAATAGCTGAAGTATCTCCTTACACTACTCAGTGGTTAAGTAATAAAGTGTCAATGTGAAAATTGAATGTAGTTAAATACAAAGTACCCCTCTCTCCACTCCATCAATTTTAAGTTTGCACACACAATAATGGGCTCAAAGCCTAAGTCTCACCATTTAGGAATGAGATATTTCAGTTATGATAAGTAGTTCTATGAAAATACCCAATTGTGAGCAGCCAGAACAAACTGAATTCTAGAAACTAATGGGAAAGAAATAAGAAAATAAAATATCCTTATTGTGTAGCTGTATAAATAGATTGAGTCCATGAAACACATATACAGTAAATTTCTCTTCCCAGGTCTCAAGGAAGATACAGTAAAGCTACAAAGGATTTAAAGAAAATACCAAGTCTAAGCAAAAGTATTTTGCATGTTCTGTAACGGGAATGACTGAACAGCTTAGGTTGAAAAATTCATGAATGAGGGAGAAGACCACAGAAAGCTATTTAACAGTACAAACTCTGGAGAGCTAACAGGGATAATGAACCATCATTCCTTTCACCACATGAAGCATCTTCTCGCTTGCCTCTTCCTTAAAATATTTCTGTACTTATTTTCTGCCATATAAACTGTGTAAACACATTTACTACATAAGCCTTCATAGCACCAAATTATAAGCCTGTATCGTTTTCAGAGGCATATTAGAGAAACCTGTTGACGACAGGTTACAGTTTCCTTTTTCTACTAACAGTAACAGAACCATTATTCTATTATGGCTGCTAATACTGTTCTAAAATTTCACCTTTTCCCCTCATAATGAGAAAAAAAAACCAGGGAAACAGACTTATTTGTCCTCTTTCTTGAAGATCAAGGAATGGAATAGCTTTAAATATCTTGCAGAAACAACATGATTTTATTCTTGTTTTCCACATTTGTCCAATGTTAATTAACTCATGAAGGAGCTCTCTGATTATTCTGTGATATACTCAAAGATACCATATAAAGCATCTCATGCCACAAAATGATGAAGTGCTTTCATTTGTCTAAACTCTCCGGAAAAAAAAAAAAAAAA
>WEIU01010120.1:0-30715 GCA_013389925.1 Aegithalos caudatus
TTTTATAACATGCTGCACTAAGGCACCATATAATTGTCAGTAAAGACAACATTTCGTTGGTTAAATAATAGAAACAACACCTGTGAGAGGGTTGTATGAGAACCTGGCTGTGTCATGAAAAGATAAAAGACTTATTTATATTCACTGTCCTTGAGAGAGGAATGAATTCTCTCAAGGGAAGAAGAAATCAGCTACTATAGGCTGAAAACTCCCCAGACTCAGAAAATGAGACCCACAGCCAGCCACAGCTCGAAGAGTGCCCCAAAAGAGGGCTGAGTTCCTGTTACAATACATGATATCTCCTTCTGTGCTGAATATTCTAATTTACACTAACCAACCAGTACTAGACACAAATCCTGTTGAATTTACATACAGCCTATAAGAACTACTACATCACCATACCACACTGCAATCTAAACCTTAAAAGGTAATTTCTAGGCTCCTCTTCCCTGCCACACTGGCAGGGTCCCTCCCCCTTGGAGGCTTGGCATCCCTTTGTTTGCTAAGGGCATTGCTCAATCAACAGGGATCTTGCCTTCAGCAGCCTCAATCATTGTCTTCCTGTTATACAGTAACTGATGGCTTGGCATCCTACATCTCAAAACTCACTTTCATTTCTACTTCTCTTACAGGTTTTATATTCTTAGAATCTTTTGCCAGGCAATCATATTTATAAGGCTTTCCTGTTTCATCTTCTCCAACAGGGTGGGACATCCGTGTCGATGTCCACTTCCCCACCAGGAAGGGGGAGGATTTTCCTCGTCATTAGGAATTGATGTTTGGGAAAACCAACCTCTGTGCAATGGCAGAACAGGGCAGAGCATTCCATGAGGATTGATTTGGATAATTTCATGTCCTACTGTCACTGTTTGACATGATATTTCAGAAGGCAAATAGCATAAAGAAGCCTTTATTGTCTAATTCTTAGTACATTTTATAAGGTGTTCCCATACAGACTTAACATGGTTGGTGAATAGGAAGGACACCTCTCCAGTCCCATTGGTGGGACCAGAGAAACACAAACACACAGCTGCACAGGAATGTTTTGAGAATAGAGAGATATTTACTAAGATTATTTTGAGAAAAAATTCTCCCGAGGAATCTTCCCTTGGGAAGAAATCTGCAGCCACTAGCAGGCTAAAATCCTCCAGACTCAGAAAATCAGGCCCACATCATCCTACCTCAGATATATCCTCATATCCCAAGTCCTTCACCCCTTTCCCGAGGTTCCTCCTCCACCTTCTGCCAGTTCTGAACCAGATGACACCAATATGTGTCACACCAGTGCCCGTCACTTCTGCACTTTGGCAGGCTCCAGTCACTCATGGAATTATTTAGGTTGGAAAAGCGCTCTAAGATCATGGAGCCCAACCATTCCCCAGCACTGATCCATCTCCCCAAGTGCCACATCCACACAGCTTTTAAATCCCTCCAGGGTGGGGACTCCATGGGCAGCTGTGCCAGGATGGGACAGCCCTTTCCATGAAGAAATGTTCCCTGATATCCAACCTGAACCTCCCCAGTGCAACTTGAGGCCACTTCCTCTTGTGTTGTCACTGGCACCTGGCAGAAGAGGCCAACCCCCACCTTCCAGTCAGGGAAGGGGACAAAGATCCCATCTGTTCCCCAAACCAGGGGACAATCACCCCTCACCTGTACCCAGCCTATCTGAAGAGCTTTGCCACTGCTCCTCTCCCTAAGGTATTTCAGCTACTTCCCACCAACTTTGGGCACAAACCCCTACTTCCAAAGGGTGACTGCATCCCAATTTTCAACAAACTTGCAGTTGGACTCTGATTCCTTGGTTCCCCACAATATATCCAAGACCAGAAAAAAGTGGCTGCCCAAAAGGAGGAGGAGAGGCTTATCCACACCAATATTTCTGAGCAATTTGGGCTGTGCACTTAATTCCAGGGCACTTTACCTCATCTGGGTCTGAAAGTTTGAATTCCCAGCCATCGCCTGTCCAGCTGATGAAGGACTGACAGGACTTGTCAGTGAGCAGTTCCAGCAGGAATTGCCACAGTTGGATGGGTCCACTGCCTAGAAAGACAAAGGAAACACAGGATATTAATGTCAGGAAAAGCACAGCTCGTTCTATAGCAGAGGTGGGGAGAATTCCCATGCAAAAGGTGCTCACTGAATAAAATAAAGCATTCTCCTGTCAAAAAGAGCCACCAGCAGCCACAGGGCAGGAGCTGGGCTGGGAGTCAATCCCTACAGGTAACAGAGCTTCCTATTTGCAGGAAGAGCTGAATATTCATGTCCTGGAATGCTTCACGTGGAGTTACATAAATAGGATTATTTTTCTGGCACACAAACAGGAGGAGCCACTGCCTTGGCACCGGAGCAGCACCATCCCCTGTGCCAAAGAGCCGCCGGCCACGGCTGAACTCCGGCAGACTCCGCTTCCCGACCTTGACTCTTTGCTCCTGCTGCTGATTGAGATAAGGGGGACCCAGGTAGGAGAATTCCTTGGCCTCTCTCCAGGGCGTGTTGCTACAGGAATGGGCTCTGCTGGCTCGTGGGGAGGGTGGGGGCACACAGAGCTCCCCAGCCCAGGATCTCCTCATTTCCACCTTGGCACAGCCTCAGCAAATCCCAAAGGAGCTCCCTGTGGCTGCTGCTCCCCTGACACAGCTGCAGAGGCGGGAGGGGATGTGGAACATCCCGTGCCATGGGCATTCCACCTCTCCTTCCACACCTGGTCTCCATTTCCCCTCCAGTCGCTCACTTTGGCCATCCCCAGTTTGTCCCAGTGCACCCAGTGAGAGCCAGCCTGAGGTTTGGCTGAAGTCATGGAGAAGTTGAGAAATGCTTATCTCTTCCTTGGGCTTGTGTCCCAATGCAAGGTAGAGGAGAAACTCTGGAGCTGAAATCTCTTTGATGAGCAACTTCCAAACGTGGCCATGCCCCAAACATTGCACTTAGCTGTGGGTAAGGTGTTTTGGGAGAGAACCACCCTGCCATGGTTTAAACCCAGCTTGCAATAGATCACTGATAATGACAATAATTATAATGAGACAGCCAGAGGAGAGAGGAAATTATTTATCCCACAGGGAACTGCACAGGCTGGATTAGCTGGGGTAATCCCAGTGATGACAGCACTGAGCAAAGCTTCAAGCAGGGGAAAAATGAGTTATGGACTCAGAAAAAGGGCTAGAGCCCAGCCTGTTTCCAGGAATGACAATGGATGCTGCCCGAGCTGTGGCTGTGGGATAACTCACGGAGGGAAGGGAGGACTGCTCCCCTTCTCCACAAAGATTAAAATCACTCAAAAGCTGCTGTGGAGGAGGAAATGAGAGAGCTGGCTCCAGGACACAGGGATCACCGTGTCCCATCCAGCCCTTCCCAAACTGTTTCCCTCCTGTTATCCCTGTGGAACCGCTCCAGGGGTTTGTCGGCGCCGAGCCTGGGGTTATCACAGCCACAGGCAGGGCAAGGCAGGGAGCTCCCGGCTCATTCTGCTGGAAATGGGAAGGGATTTGGCAGGGAAAGGCTCCAGCCTGTCGCTCCTCTGGAGCTTGCCAAGATGTTGGCTCCACAACCGTGCTCTCCAGTAGGGATGGAGCTGGATTATCCAGGCCAAAATGAGGGAGGAAATTCAGATGACTCCTTCGCCTCTTTTTGAAAGGGAAGAGCGAAAAGCCCAGCCTGAAGTGCCACCACATCTCCAGGCTCAGGCCTATTTATAGCAGTGAGCTCTAAATGCAGAGAAAACACCAGGAAAAAGGTTTAGTGGCTGCCTGAGGTCTTCCACAGGTGAATTCCCAAAGGGATGAGTTCTGTTGGCCCATCTGACCTTACACCGACTCCCCACACACAGCCAGGGGGCATCCAACACCCAAATCAAGCTAACAGAGACACAGCCCAAGGAGTCCAAGGCCAGCTCCACACCCTCCCATTGATTTCTCTCCTGCCCCACTGAAGAATAAGGAATTTTAGTTGATTCCTGCCCCCAAATGGGAGGGACAAAAATTCATCACCTGGGTACCAGG
This sequence comes from Aegithalos caudatus, assembly GCA_013389925.1. Lineage (NCBI taxonomy): Eukaryota > Metazoa > Chordata > Aves > Passeriformes > Aegithalidae > Aegithalos > Aegithalos caudatus. The sequence goes on from WEIU01010120.1 coordinate 3,999, forward strand.
TTCTTGGGCACGGAACTGCCCTCAAAACACCCCTGGGCCATCCTGGCCCTGCAGGACCTTTGGAGGTTCCAGCCTCACTAACCCTGAGCCAATGGCCAGTGCCATTCCTGTTTGGTTGCCAGCTGGCAGGGAAAGGTGCTGGGAAACCCAAGAATTCTTGCCTTCTCCTCAGCAAGCAAGGTAGGGCTCCTGCCACCGCCCCCAGTGCTGCTCTGCTGGGTATTTTGGGATTTCCAAGGAAGTGGTGTCATCCTTGGAACAGGGATTCCCAAGGTCTATTCTGAGCTGCCTGCAGGACAAGCGTAAAACCCCAAATTCCTCTTGCTGGACAGGCAATTATGTGAGGAATGTGTTTATGCAGGGCTCCAGGCATGTCCCAGCTCCTGTAAACACGCCCTCCCTGCCCGAGGGGAGGCAGCCGAGCCTGGCAGATGTGGCACTGCCCCGGGATGGCAGCGAGGTGGCAGGAGCCAATCCCTGGCACATGCCCGGGCCTGTGCCCCCAGCCAGCCTGGCAGGGAGGAGAACAGAGCAGGGAGCAGGGCTGGAGCTCAGGCCATCATCTGCTGCTGCTGGGATTAGTGCTGGGAGGGGGATCTTCACAAATGAGCCACTCTGCAGCCGGCAAGGAGCAGGGAATATCTTCCCACAGGATTTCAAGGTGGCTCATCCAGCAATTTCACTCCCCTCAGTGTCACAGGGCACCCAGGAAGCTCCCAGGCTTGTCCCTGCACCCCAAACCTCCTCCTCCTCCACAGGAACTGGGAGCAGTGCCCATTTTCCATCCCTTCTGCTCCAACCCTTCCCCTCATCCCAGCCAGGGCTGGAAATCCCCATCAGGATGGCAGGTTGGGATCACTCCACGGTACAAACACTGCCTTGGTTATCCCAAAACAACCACCTGTTCCTGCAGCCTGCATTGGGATGCAGCTCCAAGCGTGAGGTGCAGGGGCACAAGGCAGCTTTTATCTCCCTGCTCCCTCCACACACATCCAGGGGCTTCCCAGAGCAGTCCCAACCCTGGCTCCACAAAAGACAAGGGGAGGACTCAGAGGGGAGGGGGTGTCCTCCCACCCCACTGCGACCTCCTGCTCCCAGGGGGCTGCTAAAAATAGCCCCCACAATGGGGGCCCTGTCTGGCCTTGGTGGCACTGAACAGGGTCCTTCTGCAGGGACTGTCACACCACAGGAATTCCGTGGCGTCAGGGGGAAAATATTGCTCGAGTCGGAATTGTGGGAACTGGGAACTGCCAGCCTGGCAGGGCTTCCTCAGCCCCGAGCCCTGCTGGTGTCCCCAGAGCGCAGGGTTTGGTGCCACACCGTCCCTGTGCCGTCCTGCCTTGGTCAGGACACATTCCCACCTCCCTCCCAGCCACTGGGACACCAAGCTGTGCCGGATGGGGCCGTTCCAGCGGCGCTGTGGGGTGGCACTGCTGGGGCATGGCACAGGGAGGGCACAGCCCCAGCCCCGGCACCTCTCGGGACGGTTTTACACATCCACCCCTCCCAACGGCCTCTGCTTTGTTTCCCTTGGTTCAAACGAGACAAGAAGACAAAAAAACCCCACCTACCAACCCCCCAGCGAGGCACCTTTGCCTGGTGCTCTGTGGTTTGTGGTTCCAGCCCCACAAAACAATCGGCCCTGGCAACGTCTCCAAAACAGCTCCTGCCCCGCTCCCCTGCCCACCCCCTTCGATGGCACCACGGGCACCAAACCCCTCAAAGTGTCCCCAGTTCCCACAACTCCTCCCCAGCTCCTGCCCAGGCTGCTGCAGGCATCAGACACTGCAGAGTGCTGGAGTTTGGATAGAGGCATCTCCAAAGGACAGGTGTGAAAAAGCAGCAAGAGACCCAGGAAAGCCCTTCCTTAGGGAGAAACATGGACATGATCACAGGCAGCAGGGCAGCCAGGGGGCCAGGCCAGGCCAGAGCTGCTCCTCTGCTCTCAGGAAGGGGGTGTTGGGGGGACTGATCTCACAGGATCTCATAGAGACCACACAGATCACCTCCCACTCCTGGCCCTGCATGGGACAACCCAAGAATCCCACCCTGTGCTGAGAGCGTTGTCCCTGAACTCAGAGGCTGACTCCAAGGACACTTGGCAAAGCTCCAGGGGTTTTGTGAGCTCCAAATCCCCCTGTCAATGATCCTGCAGGCCAGGAGCTGCTGAGCAACACCAGCTGGGTGTTGGAGGAGAGAGCCAGAGCTGCTGCCCCCCATCACCCCCCACCCTGGGGCTGGAGGAGCCCTGGGGAGGGCTGAGCTCTGCCACGGTTGGGCAGCGGCGCGTGGGGCTGGGTTTGCTCTGCTTTGCACGTCTGGCAGCTGGGGCAGGAGCCACTGAAGCAGCCCTGGTCCCACCCTGGGGAGGCCAGAAGAGCACTGAGCCCTCTGGGCCCTGCCTGAGGGCAAAGTGGGCAGGAGCAGCTGGGTGGTCACCCTGAAGTCCCCTGCAGGGGCAGGTGAAGGGCATGAGCCAGGAGGAGCAGGGTGACAGCATCCCCTGCTCCCAGCAGGGCCAGAGGAGCTGTGCACAGGAGCTGCTGGGCACAGGAAGGGGGGCCTGCATTCCCAAACCCCGTGCCCTGGCTGCAGATGCCCACAGGGACACTGCTCCAGCAGTGCAGGCAGGGAGGATGCTGGTGCCTCCAGGAATGCTGTTGTACAGGCTGGGGAAGGCAAGGACAGCCAGACCACTGGAGTGGGGCAGGAAAGGGGACAGGGAGGCAGCTGCTGGCAGATTTTGGGGTGCTGATGACCACAGCACAGGGGAGATCTCGCCTGTGGAGGCTTCAGAGCAGCAGCAGGGGGAGGGGCAGCAGCACCTGAACTGTCCTGAAAGAGACACACTTTCCTCGGGACCGCCTCGACTTTCTTGCAAAACAGCAGTTGCTGTTTCTCTGCTGGCTCACAGATAAGCATCGCTCACAAACAGAGGCTGGGCAGGCTCCAGGCTGTGCAGCACAGCCAGCTCACCCTGCACAGGGCCTGAGAGGCACCTCTGGGCCCCATGACACAGCCCTGTGGATGCTGAGAGCGAGGGTCAGAGCCAGCTCTGGCCTGGGCAGCTCCAGCTGGGTGGGAAAACATCTGTGAGGGAGGCTGTGCCTGCTCTGCCTCCTGAATTCCTAATGCCCAGCAGGATAATGAGGATGGCGTTGCTCTGAGAGGGACACTCAGCTCAGGGGTGGCATCAGCTGGAGGGGCATTCACTCTTTAAGTGCTGGGACTAGCTTTAAAGGGCTCAGCACCTCCCTAAGCAGGCCCAGAGCAGAGGGCCAGGCTTGGCATGCACTCACCTCCCCTCTCCCATCCCTCTCTCCTTCCCTCCCCTCTGGAACACGAGGGGATGGCCCTGCTCTGTGCTCAGTGGTGTGGAGCAGCAGCTCCAGGCCATGGCAACAGTGACAGCATGGATGGAAAGCCCTGGGGTGTCAGTCCTTCCCACCCCAGAGCCAACAAACCCCAGAACTCGGCTGCCAAGCCCCACAGCTGCTCGAGGGAGCCCAAAACCAGCTCAGTGCTGAATGGACACAGGGAACCAGCAAGGCCTGAGCCTCCAGTGGCCCTGCAGCTCCAGGGGAGCAGCAGCATGGGCTGCAAACACCAGCACAGGGCACAAAGATCCAGCTGAGTTCATCCACGTGGTGCCAGGATCCTGCAGGATGCTGGTGGCCATTGGAACCACCAGAGGCTGCAGGATCCAGCTACGGCACAGCCCCAGGGGATGTGGAGGCAGAGCTGAGCTCACTTTAGCCCAGCTGGGCTCAGGCATTGGAGGGATCTCTGCCCACTACACCAAACACAGCTCTGCTGCTGAACCAGGGGGCTTAGAATGAGCTCAGCTGAGCCAGCGTGGGGCTTAGCAGTGAACACACACCCTGAGCCATCCCTGGCCTGGGTTTCATGGATGCACTCTGTGTCATGGCAAAGAAAATAAAATCTGGCTTAATGCAGAATCTCAGAATCAGAGAATCTCCTGAGGTGGAAGGGACCCACCAGGATCATCCAGTCCCACCCCGGCCCTGCCCAGACCCCCCAACAATCCCAGCCTGGGCATCCCTGGCAGTGCTGTCCAAGCTCTCCTGGAGCTCTGGCAGCCTCGGGGCTGTGCCCATTCCCTGGGGAGCCTGGGCAGTGCCAGCACCTCTGGGGGAAGAACTCCCTGATCTCCAGCCTGACTCTGCCCTGACACAGCTCCAGCCCTTCCCTCAGGTAAAATTCAAGTTGGCCAAGCTTTGAGACAGGTCCAAACCCAGGTGTCCAGGGCTGGCCCTCCCTGCAGTGATGGAAACTGAAGTTCACCAACTCCCCAGCAATTACATTTCTCCTTCAAAAAAAAAAAAAAGATAAGAAAATTGCATCAACCTCTCTGTGAGCAACCATGGCAACTTGTTAAAATAGGTCAAGATGTGGGGGCAGATAAGGCAGCTCTGAAAGGCCTCTGGGAGCTGGGTGAAGAACACATCAAACGCCAACGGAGCTTCCGCCAAAATGCACCTTCTCACCCCAAAACGCGCCTCGGGGACAGATAGCATCAGAGACGTGCTGGGGCCACCTCCCTGGGCACCACAGGAACAGGGCCTGCTAACACAACCTCAACAAGGCTGCCAGGGTCTAAAGTCAGCATGGAGAGCTCTGGGGATGAGGGCTGAGATGTGTCCCTTCACCCTGCCAGGGCTAGCCTGGGTGTGTCCTTGAGGGGGAACGGGACCCCAAGGTTGGGTGTTTTGGGCTCCTGGGCTGGAAGAACCCTGCTCTGCTCCTTGGGAGGCTCCACCTCCTTGGAACAGCCACAGGCAGAGCCCAGACTCTGAGTTCCTCTGCTCTGGCTGCCAGACAGCACTTCCTCCCCGGAGTAAAGTGAGAGTAAAGCACAGCAATGCACAAAAAGGCCTGAGCTCTGCCTGAGCCCCACTCGGAGCTCAGCTGGCCTGGGCCAGACCTCCAGCACTTCCCAGTGGGCATCCTGAGTGGGATATTTCACACTGACACAAACCCAGAGAGTGGAGAGTGCCCATCAGTTTGAAACCCAACGTGTTCTACACAGTTCTCCTCCAGTTTGAAACCCAACGTGTTCTCCTCACTCTCCTCAGGACCTGCTCTCACAGTGACCCAGCTCCAGCTCCCTTTGCTTGGGAAACCCAGTGCTGAAGGTCTGGGGGCTTTAAAATGGCTCAGAGGACATCTCTGGAGTCACTGCCTGCCAGGATCCCCTGCCCAGGGACCTTTCCCAATGGAAAAAGCTGGCTCTGCTGGCTTAGAGCACTGAATATTGCTCAGCAGCCTTCGGAGCAGGCAAACAGAGCTCCAGCTCGAGCATTTCCCAATGATTCCAGATTTTCCTCTCCACATTTAAAGCCTCTTAAGTGATGCAATGCAAAAATAAATTTAAAAATCAGTTGTTCCCATTTATTGATCCCACCAAAGTGCCTGGGCCAAGGGATTCTCTTCCCAGCTCCAAGAGGGATTGGAAATGAGGCGAGGGAAAATGTTACACAGAGCAAAGTGTTTGGAATTGTGCTCTGGCATTTCATGAACCCAAGTCTCCCCTTCCCGAAGGCACTGCTCCAAGGACAGCCTTTGGGGTGCTAATATTCCTTGGAAAAACACAGGGCCCAGCTGCTGACTTCAGATCCTTGCTTTTCTCCGGGGGTGGTTCTTTTTGCACTCTTTTCCATGAGCTACAAACGTGGAGGGAAATATCCAGCTTGGAAAAGGATGTTCCTGATTTTGCCAGTACCCCTGTGCCTCAGTTTCCCCAGCTGGTCAAATGCACCCCAGGCTCCTGCACACCCAGAGCACTTCCAGGTGCTGTAGGGAAATGCATTAACAGGAGAAAATAGGAATAAAAATAGGAATAAAAATAGGAATAAAAAGAGCAACTTGTGCTCAGTGGTCTCTTTTCTCAGGGACATCAATTTCCATGGCACAGCAGGGAATGAGCCCTGGGTGACAGTGCCTCCTCTCCCTCCCCAGCACACCCCCAAACCCCAATCCATCCAGGAACGCAGAGCACGCTCACGTTTTGTATGGACTTGGTAGAGTCTCATTCAGCAGGAAGGGCTGAGCTCTCTTTCTAACTAAAGCTATAGCAACAAACCACTTCCTTTCTTTTACTCCTAAAATTATCTCCCCACCTTTCCTCCCTGCTGCACCTCTCCCCACCCTGACAGAGCTCGGTGTCAGCCCCGAGACGAGCCGTGCGTGGGAGGCACGGGGGGCAGTGGCACCCCGGGATCTGCTCTGAACCCTGTGATGATCTTTATCAGCACAGCCTCTCTCCACAGCTGCTCCCAGCTGGGCCAGGGCAGATCTGAATGTGCACAGCCAGGGGAGCTGGCAGGGGGCTGCCCCAGAGTTTTCCTCAGAGCACAGGGAAAAGCCATGGCCCAGAAGGGCTGGAAAGGATTAGCTCAGCTTTAGCTGGAAGTCCCATCCCACCGAGTTTCTCTCCTTGGAGATGCCAGATTGCTGAAGGGCTGTCAGAAAGAGCCAGACTTTCCGTGGCCTATCACCTTCTCATCTCTCCCAGTGCAGGAAATGGAAAATGTTTGGGATGGCTCTGGCAGCTCCCCATCCCTGCCTCACACCAAGGTAGGGAGCACAGCGGGGCCTCCCTGTGCCAGAGGGGAGAGGATCCAGCCCCACCACACACAGCAGAGCTGCAGATGAGGGGGAAAACCACAACCAGGATGCCATCAGCCACCACCACAGGGGGCTGGGGGGCTCTGCAGCACCTCAGTGGTCAGGAACCAAACCAGACCCCGCTCCTGCCACGGCCAGCCCGGGGCAAATGGAGAGCAAGGCTCTGAGTGCCCTGCGCTCAGCCAGGTGCTCACACATCCCCCACGAGCTGTGGGATGTGTGGGATGCCCACTCTGGGAGGAGATGCAGCCCTGGGCTGACCCCAGAGACACCCAAAACCTTCCCTCACCCCCCCTGCACCAAACTGGGGCAGCCCAGAGCGCCCTGAGGCTCTGCCCCTGGAGCGGGGATGTGCTCCCCGAGGGACACAGAGGGGCTTCCCTGGATCCCCCTTTACCTGTGTACCCAGCCAGGGCAGCAGCAGGGATGACAGGCTTGTCCTTGTTCATGTCAGCCCTGTCCCTCACATAGTCCTTGAAGGTGCCCTTGGGCTTGTGGCTGGGCAGGGTGGCTGGGTAGTCCTCGGAGTCGAAGCTGTCGTAGGAGGGGACGCGCTGCAGGCTCTGGAAGGAGGACTGGCTGCTCCAGGACTGCGTCAGGCGGTCACAGCTGTCGTAGCTCTCGATGCTCTCGAAGGAGTCCTGGCCTCCCAGCTTACCTGGAGGAGGCACAGCAGGTGAGACAGGCCTGGGCAGCACAGGGGGTCTCACCTGGCCAGCACAGGGGGTCTCACCTGGCCAGCACAGGGGGTCTCACCTGGGCAGCACAGGGGGTCTCACCTGGCCAGCACAGGGGGTCTCACCTGGCCAGCACAGGATGTCTCACCTGGCCAGCACAGGAGGTCTCACCTGGGCAGCACAGGGGGTCTCACCTGGGCAGCACAGGGGCTCTCACCTGGCCAGCACAGGAGGTCTCACCTGGCCAGCACAGGATGCTTCACCTATGCAGCCCAGACCTGCAATACTTTTACTTTTGCAATTCAGAGCAGGGCTGAGCCCTGGAAAACTTCAGGCAAAAGAGCAAGGCAGACAGGGACAGGGGAAATCCCAAATCTGGCCTCTCTACCCAAGACTGGTGCCTAGGGCTGACTGGAAGTGGTCCCTCATTTCCAAAAGGCAATGCCAGAGATAGAACCCACTTTAGATACTCGAGGCTGAGCTCAGGAGCCTACACATGGGCACTCCAGGACCTCTTTATTCAGAGGGTGGGCAGGCTCTGGCACAGGGTGCCCAGAGAAGCTGTGGCTGCTCCAGCCCTGGAAGTGTCCAAGGGCTGGTTGGATGGAGTGGAACCACCTTTAAGGTCCCTCCCAAATCAAACCTTCCTATGACTCTTTGATTTCTATGATTCTCTTGCTGCTGAAGGATACTGGAGTTCTCCAACAAATCCCCCATTACATCTGCCAGCCCTGTTCAAACACTGCTCAGGCACAGCCAGCTCCTTTAATTTTGATGTTTCTTCCCAAACTACACAGCAGCCTTCTGCTGCCATCTGTTCCAGTCAGCCCCAAATCCCCAGCCAGCAGCAGGTCTGATGGAGGAGGAGAGCCAATGGCTGAGAGCTCCAAGAGCTTTTTCCAGCTCTGCTAAGGTGAGCACAGCTGGTTTGTGTCAAAGTCACTCTCTGGGGTATTTTTAGTCGAAGCCAGAACATGAGAGGCCAGATCCTCAGCAGTGCTGATTTACACCCCCAGAGCCAGCCCGTGCAGCCTCTGTACTGAGGCAGAGCTAAAAAAGGACCCAAAGAACACACTGAAATTGCTGCCTCTGATCTCCCTACGCTGCCGATTGCTCAACATCTTTCCTGACAAGCTATGAGCGTAACAGGATCATTCAAGTTCACTAATTTCCCAAACCCAGCTAAAAACAGCTGCTGGGATTGTGCAAGAGCTCCTGGAGAAATTTCCATTGGCAGAGCTACCCGCAGCCTGGGCCCAAAGAGCAAATCCCAGGGGAAGGGGAACGTGGAAGGGCGCTGGCACACGCCCCCAAATATTTGTTGTGTTGTAGTTTGAAGAGCACTTGCTGTGAAAAGACTCAACTACTACTGATTGCTGGCCTGGAATCACTGGGAGCTGGGATCCTTCAGCTGTTTCAAACTCTTTTCCATTTTCTTTTCGGTTTTTTTGAGGATTTCACACTCCAATCCTTCCCTGAATTCTGCTAAGGGGAACACAATGCTGTGTGTGTGTACCTTAATTGGCATAACCAATTCCCTGAGCACTCCTGCAGCACAGGCTCATTTAGGAAAGGAATTCAAATCTGACAGAGGTGTGATTTGTGTCAATCCATTGAAAATTCACCTAAGTTCCACCTAGCTGGAACAATCACACCCTGAACTTACTCAGGGGAAGATTAAATCAGTTTGACAGCTCCACTCCTCAACCAGCCACCCTCAGTGACAGGGCAGAGGGAAACAACTCCTGTGGAACCCCCAAATTTCCTCCTAAAGGCCCCACAGGAGGTGACTGTCTGGAAAACCTTCACCCTGAGGTGATGCTGACGGGCTTGACTTTGTGTCAGACTTAAAGCGTAAGACAGTGCAAGGTAAAGAGGGATATAAATACAAATTAACCAGGCTCTGCTTTATATTCAAGCTTTTCCCCAGCCCTGGGAGGATTTTGTGTCCCCCACAGGCCCTTCCATGGCTGAAATGCAGCAATGATGTGAGCACAGTCTGAGTAAGTGTGTTCAAGTCTGCTACCAGCAGCATCCAGGGCTCTCTTCCTTCCCCTGAAACCATTTTTAGGTTTGCCACTGAGAACAGGCTCGAGGTACAGTTGCAAAAACCTTCCTGTACCATTGCACTGTGAGAATGATGAAATCACCTGTGTGAAAGAAAAGGTCAAGAAAAGGGAAAGACACTGCTAACTTAGGTAGAAAAACAACCCCAAAAAGAGAAGTTTACCCAAAATTAAAACCCTGCTGCCCTTCTGGCTCAGGTCACCTCTCTCAGAAGGAGAGGCAATAACACAAAGAACAACTTCCCTGTGATTACAGGGAAGAGTGATTGGGAAAAGAATGAGAAAGTTCAAATGAGCTGCACGTGAAATGCAGCCCTGGAAAGCAGCTCTGGCTTTCCTGGGAATGCAGCCCATCCTCAGCTCTCTGTATAAATGGGTTTAACTGCTGCACATCAAACCTGGCTTGCTGCAACACGTCACTGTAATGAATTCTGGGCCTGGGGACACCTGGATTCCATTCAGGGGGATGGCAGGAGGGTCACATCTCTTCCCTGTGCCTCAGGTTCCCTACCTGGAATCCAGAGATAATGATCCCACTTGTGAGGGACTTTGAGCTCTGTGGATTCAAGTTTTTGCTTTGAACAGAGACAGAGCCACAGGCCCAGCCTGGCATCACTGATGTGATCACAAAGCAATTGGACACGTGGGCTCCACGTGCTCCCAGCCTCAGAACATTAATTGGGAAGGTATTTGGGCTCAGATCCTCCAAAGTGTTCAGGTGTTCCAATCCCACCATCTCAAACAGGAATTGTGTACCTATAACTCTTTGGAAAGGAGCACTCAGGGGATCCTTAGCTCTGCTGCTGCCTCAGCCCCTGACATCTGCACCTCACAAAGCTCAGGAATTGGCTACAGCAGAATATTTCAAACACAGCCATCAAATCCCTGGGCATAATGGATAAAGACTTTGGATCACAGAGTGCAAAGAGCCTTGAACAGCAATTCCTGATGACAACTTGTGAAGAATTTGTGGGGCTTTGCCTGAGCTCCTAAAAAATGGGATTTCTACAAGCACCCAGCAGTTTGTCCTCCCTGATTACACGAAAGCTCAGTTCAACCTCACTCAGGTTTCACACCAAAGCACAGCACCAGAAACATGCTGTTCCTGCAGATGATGTACAAACAGGCAGCAGAGGAGAGGAAAGAAAGACCTTCCTCGAGTTTTTCCCAGGAGAGAAGGGCAGGGAGGGCTCAAAACCACCAGGGCTAGCACCTCCCAACCCCCCGGTGTGCCCAGAGCCATTCCCAGGGCAGGGAAGGAGCAATCCAGGCCAGCCCAGGTTCCAGCCCAGCTTTACCTCTGCTGGCCCTGCCCATGCACATGTTGTCGGGCGTCACCACCTCCTGCTTGATGGAGAAGTAATCGTTCTGCAGCGAGTCCTGCGCCGGCTCCCGCAGCAGCACCGAGGGATAATCGCTCTCGTACTTGAGGGACAGCAGCTCCTCCGAGCTGATGGGATGCAGGGTCTGGTAGGACTCGGTGATGAAGCTGGGCTCCGAGAACTCGGAGGGGGGCACGCACTGGGCGTGCTCGATGCCGTAGCCTGGGGGCAAAGAGGAGTCAGAGCCCGCCCAAAGCCGGCCCCAGGGAAGCCAGCATCATCCGTCCCCACCCTGGCGCTGATTTGGGTAAAGAAACTACAGAGGTGGGGGCTAAAAAGTGCAGTAATTGAGGAAAATAATCACCCCCAACCATCCTCTATGTGTATTGCACCAAACTGCCTCCCCGGGGAGCTGCCAGAAGGAAAAGCTGGGAAATCCTGGGGAGTGGAGCCTCAGCAAAGGAGCAACAAGGCAAAAATGCTTCATTGCTGATGGGAAAGGTGAGTCCCTTCCACAGGCGCCTCTCCCCAGTGCCAGAGCCTGGAATGCCAATCCACAGAATGATGGAATGCCAGAATTTTAGGAGGGTTTGGATTGGAAGGGAGCTTAAAGCTCATCCAATCCCACCACTGCCATGGGCAGGGACACCTTCCACTGTCCCAGTTTGCTCCAAGCTCCGTCCAACCTGGCCTGGGACAATTCCAGGGATGTGGAGTGCACAGCCTCTCTGGGCACCCTCTGCCAGGGCCTCCCCACCCTCACAGTGAAGGATTTCTCCCTCACACCTCATCTAAATCTCTCCTCTTCAGGTCAGTGAGGCTTTTTGCTGGTTCATGAAATAGCTCCCAGATTTCCAATGCCCTTAAAGAACATCTCCAAAGCAATGGCAGTGGGAAGTGCAGGAGTGCAGGTGGAGACTCATCCCTTTCCTTGCTAATACAGAATTAAGCCTTCTCTCCCCCATTCCCTCCCTTTTTAACCAGGCTTTTCACAATTCCCAGTACTCAGGTGTGCTGAGGCCACTTTCAAAGTCTGCTGAGCTACACCTTCAAACAAATAGTGCCTGAAAAAATCAGATTTTGGCACACAAGGTATCCACCAAAGAGTACAGAAGGCTTCCAAATCAACCCTAAACCCTTGGAAAAACAGCATCATGGTGCAGTCCTATTGTGGTCTGGACAAATCTCTCCTCAAAGGTGCTTCCAGACATGATCATGGTGATAATTGACACTGCTAATTGAGACTTACTAATGAAGTAGTCTGAAGTGTAGCGGGACTCGGGGTATGTGGTGTTCACTCCGTTGGCTGGGTACGGTTTCACCTCTTCTGCAAAGGGGAAAGGAAGGAAATGTCACCAGTCTGAAGGCACAGGGAGCTGTGCAAGGCCTGCTGTGACACACAGAGCCCTGAACTTCCCAAAATCTCCTCCCTGGGTTAAACTGGGACGTTCTGAGCAGCAGAAATGAATTCAGAGCTGAAATCCCACAGAAACCTGGGGCATGTGGGGGATCCCTGCTGCAGGTATGGCTGAGCTTAAAACCAACCCAACCCAACCAGCAACAGCTTTCTCAGCCAGGGCTCTAAGAGGCTCTGAGCTCCCAGCTGCAGCATTTCCTTGCCTCAGGCTTTATCACCCCTGTTCTCCTGGGGGATGCTGAGCACACTTCCCTGGGTGAGCTCCTGGAAAAGCTCCCCACACAAGGACAGTTGTTTTCCTGGAAAAGCCTTATTTTTAGAACAGCAGTAGGTGTGTGAGGGAGTGGGTAACTCATCCCAAACCCAGCTCCTCTAACCCCAAATCCGTGTGAATTCCCAGCCTGTGCAGTACCTGATGTAGGTAGAACATTCCATGTTCAAACTGCTCTGTCCCTGACCCCACTCCTGACACAGACTCCATGTACATATGGTCAAAATGCCAGATTTCAGCTTGCCATAGACATAACTCACTGGGAAAGAGCACAGAGCACATCAATGCATGGGTTCCCTGCTTCCCATGGCTTTTTCCAACACTTTGCTCCTACTGGGCTGAGCTGAATTTGCTTTCCCATGTAAAAACCACCCTGCCCCTACCCTTAGCAGTTTTTCCATGAACACCTGACTCATTCCAGCATGGCATTTTGGGCAGGGATACTGGGGTGGGAGATTTTCTTTCCTTTAACCAAAGCAATGCCTCTGGGCTGGGTTTGTTTCTGGAGGCTCTGGAGAAGCCAAGCACAGATATGCACGTTCCCCTTCGAGGAGCCTAAATTTGGCCCTCTCCCCTGGGGATTGCAGGCTGGAAAATATTCCCTAACAAAAGGAGGGGTTGTGCAAACACAGAGGACTAATGAGAAATGCTCTGTTCCTCTCTCCACAGTGCCTGCCAAGGGGCAGGGGGTGACCACAGAGCAGGGGAGAGCCTTCGAGTCAAGTGCAGGGCACTGCTGACTGCTGGTAACTAAGGAGGCTATTTTAGGAAGAATTATGGAAAAATAAGCCTGAAAATACCTAAATCCATGCAGGGAAGAGGTGCCCATGTGCTGTTTTTAAACCCTGAGCAGGCTGTGGTACGTGAGTCACACAGAGCTCACAGGGGACAGCAGGGTCACTGCCTGTCCCAGCACAACCCCAGGCCAGCAGCACACGTGAGAGGCACTTTGGGGCTCAGAAGCACTCCCAGCACCAACCCTGCAGTGATGATGGTGGGGAAGATGGAGAGATGGAGATTGGAGCCCTGGCTGAGCCTGGAAGACACCTGGATCTCTTCTCACATCCCATCCAGGTGCAGAGGGAGACCCCCAGCTCCTCCTGAGTGGGCAGAGACGTGGCAGGGACAACTCTGTCCTGTACAACACCAGCACTGCCCAGCTCTGGGCAGGGTTGGAGATGAGCCCCAGGACTTACAGGGAACAGAAACCAGTCCTGGGAAGGGGGACTGGTTATTTCTTGGAAGCTCTTTGTTACTCAGTGCATACCTCACTGGAAATGTGTTCAGAGCCCATCAGAGGAGCAAGGGCCCTGCTTGTGCAAGAGTGGCAAAGTGAAACCAAACAGGGAATGGAGATTTCTTGGTTCCCAGGGCAACACCAACAGAGTGAAGACACAGAAATTCAGCTTTATTCATTTTCAGCCTTTCAGGAGAAGAGTTGCAGCAGGCACAAGGGCTCTTTCAGTTTCTTTGAAAAACTCCTCCCTATCCCAGGCCTTTGTACCATCAGTCCTGCAGTGTCTGAGTGCCCACATGTGTCATTGCTGTCTGAAATTATGATTCCTGCTCTGCCATAAATTCACAGCATCAAATCCAGCTCCACATGTGGGAAATCTGCAGGAAGGAGGTGCAAACCCAGCCCTGGTGCCTCAGTCAATACCTGCAGCACATCCCACCCTCTCCAGCCCAAAATAATCACAGAATTACCAAATCCCAGGATGGGTTGGGTTGTAAAGGACTTGAAGACCACCTATTCCCAACCATGGGCAGGGACAGCAAGGCAGAAGGGCTGTGGGAAGGTGCAAGCAATGGCTCATTGCAAGGAGAAATTGGGCTGACCACAAGGTTTGGCTTTGTTTGGTTAAACTGCTTGGTGTTGATCCAAGCACTCCACGAAAAATATGCAAAACAAAAGGCACAGACCAGATTTAGAGCCCAAGAGCAGGAAAACAGCCTGGCCTGCCCAGAGCCCGGGAAGGGCCGTGTTTACCTTCTGCAAACCACAGGTAGCAGTAAAATTAGTAATGGGCAATTAACATCCATTTGTCAATGGTTTCCTGGAAGGAATAACTGTGCTCCCCCTCCCCTTCCTGCCACCAGGGTCAGTAGGACAGCACAGGGGGCATTCCAGGAAAGCAAATAGCTCTGCAGAGAAAGGAACTGGGAAAAAGAGTCCAGGTGTGCTGCAGCCCCTGCTTGTGGCTCAGGTAGAGGTGCTCAGCTCCTCACCTGCTCCTTAGAAACCATCCCAATGCTCCCGGGCATCCAGACATGGAAAATCAACACCCTAAAGCAAAGTGTGTGTTCCCAGTGGCTGAAAGTTAATGCCCTTGGATGCTGAAATGCAGGGAATGGCACGGATGGCTTCTCCTCCCAGAAATGCTGGGTTTGGGGACATGAAACACCGTTTTTTGGGAATATGGAACAAAGCAGAATGGCTTCCAATCACCACTGGGAAATTCGGGTAGGATTTTGGCTGTATTCCTGTACCCAGTTCCAGTGGAGGAAACAGTAAAATTCACAACAGGAGCTGAACAGGCTGAGAAAAAGTGCTTTGGAAAACCCCACCATGGATTCCAGGCAGGCAGAGAGTCCCTGCCCACTGGGGATCCCTGCCAAGCAGCCAGCACAAACACTCTGACTCTTTGAGGCACTGCCAGGATTTGCCTTGCCCACTGCTGTTGGGATGCCCATTTGGAATCCTGCTGAAAAGCTGGGCTTTGGAAGATGTTTTTCCTGGGATTAAAGCTCAAGGTGAACACCTCCTGGTCTATGGAAAGCCCCAAATCCAGGCTGGCTGGGATGCCAGGTATTGCTCACCCAGGAGACTCCGGGACTCACCTTTCTGCAGGATCTCCAGGTGTTCCCAAAGGATATCTCCCACAAAGTCAGGTGCCAGCTCCAGGAAGCACTCCTTGCCCAGGGCACAGAGGGCAGCTCCATTCATGCAGAACTTCTGGAAATCCACTTCCTTCAGGCTGAACTCGTTCACTGCCCACATCACCCAGTCCCGCACGTGCGTCTCCGTCCACTGCTGCGGGTCTGCAGAGGGATCCAGCAGTGAGCATCCACAGGCAGTTTTCCCAGGAAAACAGGGCACAGACAGTGCTCCAGCTGCCCTGCACTGGCACAGCCTCCTCCATGGAGATTGGCAGCCCACTGGCATCAGGCTGTGAGGAGCACCATGCCCAATCTGGATCAGCCTTAATGAGGACACTCTTCATCCAAGGAACAAGCTTTGGATTTGTTTGGGATTTCTAAAAGTCCCATCACTGCTCTGACCCCCTTGTCCCACCCATTTCCCCAATTTCCTTGGTTTCTCCCTGTCACCAGCCTCTGGCAAAGGGCCCTTGCTGCTTCCCTGTTTAGTGGAGATGACTTGTCCACGTTTTTCCAGCTGAAGCTTCCAAGAAGCTTCAGGTGGTATCCGAAAGGCAACACCACCAGAGGAGAACCAACGGGGGAGATGGCAGGCAGGGAGAATTCTGGGCAGCCTGGAAGGAGAGCACAACCCCTGTGGGTACTGTGGCTGTTCACAGGAAGCCATGCCTTACCTTTGGGAATTCCCAGCCGCTGCTGCTCCTTGGCAAAGCCGCTGAACGTGGCTTTCAGTGCCTGGGACATCATTTCTTTGCTGCTGGGCGTTAATAAAGGCACATCTGCACATTCCATGTCTGAAAGAAGCGGGAGAGAAATATGGCCATGAGGACACACCACTGGGAAAGATGTCAGGGAATGCTAGCCAGGTGCACATGGTGTTCCCTACACTTCTGGAATGTGCTACTGCATGATGATATCAAGGCTTTTCCAGGCATCAGCCTGCTCGGCTTCAGCATTCCAGGTGTGTCTGAGCTTGGGAAATGCCTCAGCAGCTCCAGGCACTGAGGAAGGCAAAGAGTCCCATACAAGGGAAGGCAAGAAAGGAGAAAAGCATCCCTGAATTACTACTCTGTCATCCCAGTCCAAAGAAAAGCAAGGAGAAAATTAAAGAATCCTCAAAAATTCTTCATGCTAGGAAATTCTTCCCTGTGAAGGAGGGATGGCACAGGTTGCCCAGAGGAGCTGTGGCTGCCCCTTCCCTGGAAGGATACAAGGCCAGCTTGGAACAACCTGGGATAGTGGAAGGTGTCTCTGCCCAAGGCAGGAGGTGGAATGGGATGGGCTTTAAGGTCCCTTCCATCCCAAACCACTCCACGATTCTGCGATTCCATGAAAAAACGAGCTGACAGCAGGCTGAGACAGGATGGAGAAGAGGCAGAACACCCATTTAAGGGGGGAAGGGAAACAAAGAGCTGGAAAATCCCACATTAGCCCAGAGTTACGTCATGCACATCCACAGCACGGAGCCACGGCTGAGTCACGGACAGCGCCAGCCATCCCGTGGGACCGGGGGCCAAGCCAAGAGCCAGGCCTGGACTCAGTCCTGACAAGGACCAAACCTCCTCCTTGCCTTTTTTTAATCCCTTTTACTAATTTATTTGGAAGGGTCTTTGTAGCCAAAAAGTCTCACAAATAAAAGCAATCATTTGAGGCAAAATGTCTGAATAGAGGTTTGGCGCTTTTTCCCGTACTTTCAGTATTCCTGAAAAACGTTCTTTGATGGAGAAGCGAAGTTTTGAACAACCTCCATCCCAAAAACTGCACTTGGTCAGCAGAGATGGAAATCCTCCACCTGAGGTTGGTTTAGCTCTGCAGCCTGGTGGAAATTTTCCATGAAAACTCAGTGGAAAAATGGCACTATGGGCAAAGTCTTTGGTGTTCTCATGAATATCTGGACACAGACATTGAAAATCAAAGAATTCTGTGTCTTGTGGAAACACAGCCACAGTGGTTTTCCATCTCTCCAAGTTCATTAAGATCCTGATTTAATAAACCTTTACACCTGCAAAATGCTGCTGAGGGCTCATTCCAGGCAGTGTTGGTGTATTCCTGATAATACACAGTCAGGGATGGAAGCAGCTCTGCAGCCACTGGGAACAGCCAGCCCAGCTGCTTCCCAGTCTGCCCCAGTCTGGAATTCCTGCTCCACTCAACTCCTCCCCAGCCAAATTCATGGGCATCATTTAAAGGCCAAACAACCCAATGCTGTGGGTTTTTTTCCAAGTGGGAATCTGGGGGTTGGGTCAGTAGAATTCCAGGGCAGTGGTGGAGTCATCACCCCTGGAAATTAAAAAACCTATGGATGTGGCTCTTGGGGACATGGGTTGGAGGTGGCCTGGCAGTGCTGGGGAATGGTTGGACCCCATGATCTTGGAAGGCTTTTCCAACCTAAACAATCCTGTGATTCCATGGATAAACCTCCACATGCAGCTCTGTAGCACAGGGTGAGGGTGACAATGCTGCAAAGCATCCCCAAACCATCCGCTGGATGTTCCCAATGCAATTCCACTGCCAAGCCAAACAGAGCAACTTCTCTGTCCCCACTTCTGCCCTTTCCACCTCTTAGCCCCAGTTCAAAAATTCCCCCTTCCCTTTGCACGTCCCTCCAGCCAAGTCCCCAAGGCTCTCAATAAATGATTTGCAGACTCTTGGCTCAGGTGGGAACAGTGAAATTCCCAGCATGGAGTCTCTCAGGACACAATTCCTGCCCTCAGCCCACCACACAAATCCAGGATTGCCTCCACAGTGGCAGGATCAGGACCTTTGAAAGCAAATCCCACATCCAAGGCTATTTGGCAAATTACACTTCATTATTTACTGGATTTGGCTGGAGAGGGCACGGAAAATGAGCAGCCAATGTCGCTATCTCTGTTCCCCATCTGCTGCTTGAGATAACACTGGGAGAAAGTGGCTCAGTGCCCCTTTCCCTTCATCCTCAAGTTACATTTGAATGCTCTGCTCTCCCTGCTCTGTGGTCACAGGGACCACCCAGGAATCTGCTCCCTCCGCCTGCCTCGGCAGCAGCTCCTGCCTGCCCTGGGAAGATGAGTCAGAGCCGGGCTGAGAAAACACTTCTAACCCCAATTTTAACACTGAATCACCCATGAAAACCTGTGTGGAAGTGAGCTTCTCAGGCCAGGCACCAAGAGCAGGGTGAAAAATGGTATTTTTTATCTCTGCAATAGCAAGGGCTATCCCTGATCCTGCTGTTTGGTCGTGCAGGATCCATGGGGTTGGCTTTGCACAAATCAATTTTTCAGTAGCGGGAGGATAAGATTTCGGTTTAGGAAGGTGAATGCTGAGCTCTGCACAAACAACCTGTCAAAACAGGGGAGACTTAAAAGTGATTCCCAGGGAGAGGTCACAGGGAAGCAAACAGTCTGTTCCCAAATAAAAAAAAATAAAAAAAAACCATGCCAGAGGACGGTTGCTATTTAAACACCCAAATCAACCCAAATGTGCATTTCAAGGCTTCTGCAAAATATGTTGTGCTCGGCAGATTTAGGACTGAAACATCATCTGCTTTTTTCCTGTGAGGTTGCAGCCACTTGTTCAAATTTCTGCTGAGGACAAAGTAGCCCCAAAGCCCTGAGCCTGCAGAAGCCTTGGCTGGGTCAGCATTGTCCCAGAGCTGGGGGAAACTCACCCAGGGAAAACCAAATGTGTACCCAAAGCTCTGCAGATGTGTCTGGGGACAAGGCTTGGCTGGGTGGCTTGAGAAAGAAGGGGTGGATGGAAAGTTTTTACCCTAAATTCTGCCTCTCCTGCTTTGGAAGCACTGAATTTATTTTAAAAATGCAGTATTTATTTGAAAACTGGGTGGTTGATGTGCAGGGCTGCGAGTCTGACTTAGTGATCCATGTGAATCCCTCCCAACCTGGAATATCCTATACCTCTGGATGCAGGGAAATTCCTTCCCATGGAGGCAAACCCAGCCCTGGCAATGTCCTCCAGCCCTTCTCCTCCAGCCTGGGATGCCTAAAGGTCAGAGTTGAGCAGAATTTCAGGAACAAAAGCAACAAGCCCTGTTCAGCCTCCCCCATATCAGCTTTCAGTGCCATCTGAAACCTGTTTGCAAGATTTTAATCAAACCTTGCACCAATAAAACTCTCCTTTAGTGCTGCCCACAGAGCAGAGGGCTGTGTGCAGGGGCCGGGAGCACCAAGCCCAGCTGTTCCACCTAAACCCAGCCTAGGAATGCCGGGGCTTTAATCCCAAACTCCAGCTCAGCAGCAGGGGCCAGACTGGGATTTCTGGCTGGTTTTTATGAGCCCATCAAAGCCCCCCTGACACGGCTGCCACGTGCACTTGGCTGCATGGATCCCATGTCCTCGTCCTGCGCCGACAGAGCCGCCTTTGATTCCCCTCCTGGGAGAGCAGGCAGGGAGTTATGGTTGGATTTTTAACCAGTGCCAGGAGTTGCAGTCGCCCTGGAGAATTCTGTCAGCACATCTGCAGCATCTGTAGAGCAGAGATGCAGAATTTGCCTCGCATGGGGACAGCTTTTATCTGGCTGCAGCTTTCCAAGGTGTAGAGGGATCTGGGGGCTCCGTGGTTTCTCCAAACCAGCTCCCTGACATCCCTGGGGATGGGACTTCAGAGAGATAAGAGGACAAAGCACCCTGACATTGCCCTGGATGGGTTCTGTGATAAGGGCGACCTGCTCAGACCCCCCAGCCAGGGGAACGTGGATCCTGAGAGAAAACCAGGAGCAAAGAGGCCAAGATCACCAAGTTCATCTCCCAGCCAAATTCCCACTCTGCTCCCACCAGGCCCTGCATGTGTAAACTATTTCCACACATCTGATCTTTTTAAAGGACTCAGATTTACAAACTTTAGGGATTTTGACCTTCAAATGCACAGAACTCTTCTGCATGCCAAAGCCATTTGCAGCTGATTGCAGAAGGGAAATAAATGGCAGACAGGGAAAAAAAAAAAAAAAAAAGGATGCTCCGAGCAGAAGGGTGGGAACAAAGTCATTTTTCACCCAAGTTTCCACTCGGGGTCAGTGACTCCTCCAAGCTCCTCTTGGCCACTCACTTTGTTTTCCACCAGAGCCCCAGAGTGTCCCTGTGTGGGGTTTCATCCAGTAGCTGCTGGAAATGGACGTGGGGAGGGTCAGAGAGGAGCCACCTGATCCCACAGCACCTCCTGTCCCTGCCTGGAGGGATGGAGGGATGGATGGATGGATGGAGGGAGGGATGGATGGAGGGAGGGATGGATGGATAGATGGATGATGGATGGATGGATGGATGGATGGATGGATGGATGGATGGATGGATGGATGATGGATGAATGGATGGATGGATGGATGGACACCAAGGGCAGGAACTCAAGGTCTCCTCAGCCTCCCCTTCCCAGGCCTGGAGCACACAGATGTCATGGAGATTCCAGGCCTTTGCATGGCTTGGCAGAGCACGGGGACAAGGGGGAAAGACTTTAAAATGAAACAGAGTAGATTTAAATTTAGATTTAGACTTAGATTTAGATTAAGATTTAGATTTAGATTTAGGTTTAGGCTTAGATTTAGATTTAGATTTAGATTTAGATTTAGATTTAGATTTAGATTTAGATTTAGATTTTAGGAGGAAAATCTTCCCTGTGAGGGTGCTGAGGCCCTGGCACAGGGTGCCCAGAGCAGCTGTGGCTGCTCCATCCCTGGGAATGTCCCAGGCCAGGCTGGACAGGGCTTGGAGCAGCCTGGGATAGTGAGAGGTGGGAGCTGTCCCTGCCCATGGCACTGGGGTGGCACTGGATGAGCTTTAAGGTCCCTTCCAACCCAAACCATTCCAGGATTCCATGTTTCAATTAGGGGGGAAGATGCAAGTTGGTTTCAAACAAGATCATTTGCAGGGACTGTGCATCCAAGGGCTCCACAAATTCATGGCTGTGTCCCTCAGAAACCTCAATCCTTGAGCCCTGAGGCAGCTGAGATGCCCCTGGAGCCCCCATCCCATCCTTCTGGAGCTGCCTACACTCCAGGATGTTCCCCCACTGCTGGATGACAATGGAGCAGGAGTTTCCCAGAGGCTCTGTGAGGGGTGACAGGGGTTCCCCCTCCCACCCACCCTCTTCCCACGAGCCCACAGTGAGTCCATGGCCACCGAGCCCACGGTTTCCCACTCCAGCTCCTCTCCCTGAGCCCTCCGTGTCTCAGCTTTCCCCAGCATCCAAAGCAGGGCAGAGCTGGAGCTGGGGGAAGCTGGAACACAGATTTCCCAACGTCCCCCAGCTGGGAGGGTTCAGCAGCCGAGAACCTTTCTCAGGATCAGAGGAGGCTGAGGAGAGGGGAGGGAGCTGAGACCCTTCCCACGCTCCCCAGCGAGGCCACCCGGGCACTGCAGAGCCACCACGTCCCCACCACGTCCCCACCACGTCCCTACCACGTCCCCACCACGTCCCCACGTCCCCAGCTCGAGTTTCCAGCACCCCCAGGCACCTCCAGCCCCTCGGGGACTCTGCCTTTCCCAGATGCCCCCCGCCCTGGAGCAGGGACACCCGGGCAAACAACCCTGGCTGAGCCCCCTGTTATTTAGGCAGGATTAAGCAAAAATTTGTGTGCACTTTTGAACTGTTTTCACAAGCGTTGCCTCTCACTCCCACGCAGGAAGCAGGAGAGNAGATTTTAGGAGGAAAATCTTCCCTGTGAGGGTGCTGAGGCCCTGGCACAGGGTGCCCAGAGCAGCTGTGGCTGCTCCATCCCTGGGAATGTCCCAGGCCAGGCTGGACAGGGCTTGGAGCAGCCTGGGATAGTGAGAGGTGGGAGCTGTCCCTGCCCATGGCACTGGGGTGGCACTGGATGAGCTTTAAGGTCCCTTCCAACCCAAACCATTCCAGGATTCCATGTTTCAATTAGGGGGGAAGATGCAAGTTGGTTTCAAACAAGATCATTTGCAGGGACTGTGCATCCAAGGGCTCCACAAATTCATGGCTGTGTCCCTCAGAAACCTCAATCCTTGAGCCCTGAGGCAGCTGAGATGCCCCTGGAGCCCCCATCCCATCCTTCTGGAGCTGCCTACACTCCAGGATGTTCCCCCACTGCTGGATGACAATGGAGCAGGAGTTTCCCAGAGGCTCTGTGAGGGGTGACAGGGGTTCCCCCTCCCACCCACCCTCTTCCCACGAGCCCACAGTGAGTCCATGGCCACCGAGCCCACGGTTTCCCACTCCAGCTCCTCTCCCTGAGCCCTCCGTGTCTCAGCTTTCCCCAGCATCCAAAGCAGGGCAGAGCTGGAGCTGGGGGAAGCTGGAACACAGATTTCCCAACGTCCCCCAGCTGGGAGGGTTCAGCAGCCGAGAACCTTTCTCAGGATCAGAGGAGGCTGAGGAGAGGGGAGGGAGCTGAGACCCTTCCCACGCTCCCCAGCGAGGCCACCCGGGCACTGCAGAGCCACCACGTCCCCACCACGTCCCCACCACGTCCCTACCACGTCCCCACCACGTCCCCACGTCCCCAGCTCGAGTTTCCAGCACCCCCAGGCACCTCCAGCCCCTCGGGGACTCCGCCTTTCCCAGATGCCCCCCACCCTGGAGCAGGGACACCCGGGCAAACAACCCTGGCTGAGCCCCCTGTTATTTAGGCAGGATTAAGCAAAAATTTGTGTGCACTTTTGAACTGTTTTCACAAGCGTTGCCTCTCACTCCCACGCAGGAAGCAGGAGAGGAGCCGGCCTGTTCCAATTAGGGCTCCTCGGGCCCAAAGGGCAGCAAGATTCGAGGGGGGGAAAGGGAAAGTGGGACAGAAAGCTGGAAAAAAAAGGGACCAGAAAGGAATCTGGATGGGGAGCAGGGATAAGCACAGCAAGAGGTGTTTGCTGGGCCTGTGGGGATGGGATGGGAGCAGATGGGGGAAGATTTGGGTCCCCTTCCTGCAGCAACTTGCCAGAGACTGGTCCGGCTTCCCTCTGCAAGGATGGCACAAAAGGTGCCGACATTTGCTATTTTAATTTAAAATAAATATATTTCTTAAAAAAAAAAAAAAGAGAGAGAAGAAAAATAAGTCCTTTTTTTCCTCCTTCAAGCAGTGAAAAATAAATACTGTGAGATGAAAGCTGGGCTTCAAGAGAAAAACAAGAGAGGAAACCGAAAGCCCACAGTGCTTAGCGCTGCAGAAAGCCCAACAAAGCCGGCTTTTTTACGGCCCTCAGCAGTTTTCTTAGGGAGAGGTGGTGTGCCATGGGGGCCAGCTTTTCCCCTAAAAAGTGGGCCTGGACGCTGTCCTCCCTAAATGCAGATAAAAGCATTTTGTCCCAAGTTTGGGCTCTCAGCACTTGGAGCACCAGAGGGGAAGGTTCAGCTGTGGGTGAGGGGCTGGGATGCTCAGCCTCGGGTTTTGGGGCTCAGCCCCGTGTGCCATGGACAGCCTGGCTTGGTGGGTGCTTGGGAGAGACGTGTCCATGAGGAGAACTGGACACAGAGCAGCCCCCAGGTGAGGGAGGGCAGGGTTTGGCTCTGGGGATGGGCAGCAGGGAGGAACCAGCCCAGGGAAAGGATTCTGCAGCCTCCATCAGTCACAGCCCGCCCTGCTCAGGCTGCAGCTCCTTCTCCTCCCTCCCTCTCCCTGCTCTGTAATGTGGGTGTTGGATGGCAATCCTGGGAAAGCAGCATCCTTGAGAGTCCCAGGAGCTTGCAAGGGAGCAGCCTGGTGGGCAACTCACTCCATCCTTGGCTTTTATGGGAGAGAAGAGGGAATGAAGTGCTAGAGAGAGGCCAGGGCTGAAGCTGAGCTAAACCACAGCCCCTGAGTCAGTACTGGCTGTGATTATGGGAAAGCTCCCCCAGCTCAGCAGGGCCAGGGCCCCTCTTCCTTCAGCAGCTCAGGGGCTTCCCTTGGCTGGGGATTCACCCCATCTTCCCCACTTCAGCTGCTGGAAGGAGCACAGATAGATAAAGCAAACCCCGGGGAGATCCAACCACCCCTGAGGTTGGGGAATGTGGCCATGGTTTAACAGCTCTCATTGGAACCATCAAAGAAGGCATAAACAAGACTGGTCATCAATAAAATTCCATCACTGCTGCCCAGAGAGGCTGTGGCTGCCCCACCCCTGGAAGTGTCCAAGGCCAGGTTGGACAGGGTTAGGAGCAACCTGGGATAGTGAAGGTGCCTGTGGAATGAGATGAGCTTTAAGGTCCCTCCAACCCACCCCATGCCAGGGTTCTAGGATGAGATCCTACAAGGCCGGAGTGGTTCAGCTGCAGCAGCACCATCAGCTCAGCATGAGACCCTCCCACTCCTGAATCAGCTCTGCACGGCCTCTGCAATTCCTTTAGATTTAACACCATCACAGACAAACTTCCACCGGCCTTTTCCAAGCCTGCTGGCCCAAGGGCAGAGTCCAGGTTAATTAAACCCCCGTGGAGGCTCCAGGCTGGAGACAGCCAGGCCAGGAGGCTGCAGCCAGCCAGGAGCCACCTCCACCTGCCCAAATTCCCTCCTGCTCAGGAGGCAAAGCCTCTTCTGGCAGCCATCGGGCCCTTACAGCCCTTCCCTCCCTCTTTCCCAATGGAACATCCCAGGAGCCAGGATTAGCACCTCACATCCAGGCTGGGAGGACCCTCCCAGGCTGGTGCAAACCTGTGAGGCACGCTTCCCCTGGGATAATGGCCCTAATCCCTGCTAACCGAGCCGCTAAAGAGCTCTAATCCCCGGGCAGGGCACACACGCGCTCCCGGAGCCGCAAAGTCCTGTCAGGAACACCCGGCCCGCCTGGAAGCAGGTCAAGTGGAACCAGCCGGGCCAGGTCATGCCCCTGGCACTGCCCCACCTCCGGGAGATGCTCCTTTCATCCGAACCCCGCTCCTCACACAGCACAGAGTTCGGATTGCTCAACAGCCATTGGGAAAAAAGGGAAAAACCCCTGCCTAGTCCAGCGCTCAGCACCGAGTAAACAGGGACAGATATTCCCGTGCCGCTGGCACAGAGCCCGGCGTGTTCACGGGGCTCACGCCTGCCACCGAAGCCACATGAAATTCCTTCGCTGTCCCCTCAATCCCAGAGGTTTCCAGGGCTGCAGGAGCCCAGGCTGAGCCTCCCAGAGCAATCCCAGCACGCTGGGCTCCGGCACTCGTGGTGCTCCAGGTCATCCACACCCACTGTGTGAGATCTCACATTCCCTTCCAGCCAGGTTAAACACAGGAATTCTGCTCTTCTCTCCTCAAGTCCCTGGCTGATGTTGCCATTTCTGGCATCTTTGATCAAGAAGGGATAGGACTGGAGGATTTGCCCCAAGAGAAGGATGAACCCATCCCAGAACCTTGAGATGGATTTTTCCTGGATTGCAGAAGCACCCATGGGATGCTCCCAGAGGTACTCCCTGAGCAGTTCAGATGGAGCATTTCTCCATCCATCCAAACAAACCCTCCAACTCTTCTGCAGATATTCATCTGCCTCCCTTTCACCATCATCCAGGAATAGGGACAGACACAAAGGGGATTCAGGTCCAACACCTCCAGCTGCTGCTGCGGGCTGGGGCTGCCAAACCACGCACCAGAGTCTCCCAGCAAGGGAGAGCAGGGATGCAGCAAGGCCAGGTTGAGGATAATTGGCAGAACATTGGGGAAGATGCTGTCAGGATGGGAAGTGTGAAAAGGGAAGGCTGAGATCTCTTGGCAGGGCTGTCCCCTCGCAGCAGGAGAAGGGCCAAGGATCCTTCACTCAAGCTGAGCTCTTTCATCACTCACAAAGGATCCCAACCCTGCGAGCTGGCTCAAACACACCTGAAGAACAAACTGTGCCAGCACACTTTGTGAGCAGCCACGCATGACCTCACAGCTCGGGATGTTTTCATCCCACAAGCCCGATGATCCATGTGCAGTGACTCCATGCCCTGGATAAAACCCCATCATTTGCGTTGCCCATCACCAGGACACGAGGCATTTCTGAGGCAGATGGACACCAGAGCTGTCCCTGCTGTTGGGAAATCACTGGTCCTACCACGAGCCTCAATTTTCCTTGCCTTGGGAAGGGATTAGACACGGAGATGCTCAGCCAAACACCTCCAATCTGTCTGTCCCGAGGAACTCCCCAAGCTTCCCTTGATTTCCCTGCACAGACTGATCCCTCTGTGTCCCTGCCCCCGGGCCGAGTCACGCCAGACACGAGGGCAGCACATGGCAGGACAGGACGGTGGCAGTTCCCCGGGGCTGGGATGATGTTCAAGCCCCCGGATATGTCCGTCCACATCAAAGCCTCTGCTCTGCTCACCAGCTCCCATTCATCCTCCAGGAATGTTTGCCAGAGCTGGGGCTGCTGTGGAGACGCGGCGCTGTGTCCCTGCGCTCCTGAGTGGAAGTTCCCCAGGGATGTTCCTGCGGCTTCCCGAAGCCCAGAACATCCCCACAGGAGCTGCCATGCGGAAAGATCAGAGGGTGACGAAGGAGGGAGGGAGGGAGGGAGGGAGGCCCGGCAGCTCCAGGTCACCTCCGCTCGCTGCCGCG
>WEIU01010120.1:30729-45629 GCA_013389925.1 Aegithalos caudatus
CCCCCTCCTCCGCAGCCTTCCCGGCCCCCCCTTCCCCGCAGGGCAATGCCAGCCAGACAGCCGGGATTGCTCAATGGCAGCGGCAAGTCGCGGCGCATCGCGTCCCCCGGCTGGCAGGGGACGGCGGGGCCGAGCCCGCAGACAGCCCGAGCCCTCAGCCGGGCTGTGACAGCTTCTCTTTGCCCTCAGCCGGGCTGTGACAGCTTCCCTTTGCCCTCAGCCGGGCTGTGACAGCTTCCCTTTGCCCTCAGCCGGGCTGTGACTGATTCTCTTCGCCCTCAGCCGGGCTCTGTCCTCGCCCTCAGCCGGGCTCTGTCCTCGCCCTCAGCCGGGCTCTGTCCTCGCCCTCAGCCGGGCTCTGTCCTCGCCCTCAGCCGGGCTCTGTCCTCGCCCTCAGCCGGGCTCTGTCCTCGCCCTCAGCCGGGCTCTGTCCTCGCCCTCAGCCGGGCTCTGTCCTCGCCCTCAGCCGGGCTCTGTCCTCGCCCTCAGCCGGGCTCTGTCCTCGCCCTCAGCCGGGCTCTGTCCTCGCCCTCAGCCGGGCTCTGTCCTCGCCCTCAGCCGGGCTCTGTCCTCGCCCTCAGCCGGGCTCTGTCCTCGCCCTCAGCCGGGCTCTGTCCTCGCCCTCAGCCGGGCTCTGTCCTCGCCCTCAGCCGGGCTCTGTCCTCGCCCTCAGCCGGGCTCTGTCCTCGCCCTCAGCCGGGCTCTGTCCTCGCCCTCAGCCGGGCTCTGTCCTCGCCCTCAGCCGGGCTCTGTCCTCGCCCTCAGCCGGGCTCTGTCCTCGCCCTCAGCCGGGCTCTGTCCTCGCCCTCAGCCGGGCTCTGTCCTCGCCCTCAGCCGGGCTCTGTCCTCGCCCTCAGCCGGGCTCTGGCAGTTCCCCCTTTTTCCACACATGTGGGAGCAGTTCAGCTCTGCCCAGCGGGCAGCACTCTGTCAGTGTGTGCAGAACAGGAGGAGGCCAAGAGCTTCTCCCTGTCCCCACCTGCGGCCACCATCTCCCCGTGTCCCCCCCTCACCGCTCTGTGCCCAGGGAAGTGTCGCTGCACACCAGGACTCCGGGGCTGCCCTCCCTTATCAGCCCGAGCTGTCCCGGTGCCAGTTGCAGTTTCCAAAGGCGGAGAGGGAAGATTAGGATATTTAGCTTTGAAATCAAACAAATAATTGCACAGGCTTTCTGCAAACAGATCAGGGTTGGGAGGTCAGAGAGCAGCTGGTAAATCTCAGCACTGTTTGCTCTGCCTAAATAATATTAGACCGAGGATAATCAATCATTTTAAGCAACAAAATTATTTATAACTCTTTAGAGCAAACAGTCGACTCCGCTGGCAGCTGCTAAGAGATGGCAGGTAACGATCCCCATGCCTCCAATTCCCTGTGTGCTTATGGACTGACTCCTTTGCATCCCTGGATTTACTGCCCTGAAGATTTGCTCTCTTAAGGGCCTTGACCCTCTGTGAGGGTGTCCCTGGCCACGGCTCACAAGCACACACTCAAACACACACAAAACACACACAAAACACACACAAACACACACACAAACACACACAAAACACACACTCAAACACACACACACTCAAACACACACAAAACACACACTCAAACACACACACACTCAAACACACACACAAACACACACACAAACACACACAAACACACACTCAAGCACACACTCAAACACACACAAACACACACTCAAACACACACTCAAACACACACTCAAACACACACAAAACACACACTCAAACACACACAAAACACACACTCAAACACACACAAAACACACACACAAACACACACACAAACACACACAAACACACACTCAAACACACACACAAACACAAAACACACACTCAAATACACACTCAAACACACACAAAACACACACTCAAACACACACAACACACACACAAA
The DNA here is from genome assembly GCA_013389925.1 of Aegithalos caudatus. Taxonomy (NCBI): domain Eukaryota; kingdom Metazoa; phylum Chordata; class Aves; order Passeriformes; family Aegithalidae; genus Aegithalos; species Aegithalos caudatus. The sequence goes on from WEIU01010120.1 coordinate 32,638, forward strand.
CACACACACAAACACACACAAACACACCCAGCACCCCCCTGCAGCTTGAACCCACCCCAGGGCAGCTCACAGGGAGCAGCTGGAGCACACTCCAAGCACCTTCCCAAGCTGCATCTCCCAGGGAGGGAGGGGAGGGAGAACCAGCTGGGCAGGAGAGGGAAAAGGTGCTCCTGGCTCTGCCACCTGAGCCAGCCCCACCTCCTGGGCTCTCCTCGGAGCTGTGGCTCTGCTGATGCCATCACCTGGCACCTCCACGGCACCACCCGTGTCCCACACACTGCAGATCCCCCCAGGATAGGCTCTGCACAGCAGCAAGTGATCCCAGCAGCCACAACAGGACAGGAGCCTTTTCCTGGCTGTGCTGGAAGCTCTGAAAGCCAAGGGATTGCTGAGAGGAGAATGAGAGTCAGCTTCCTATCTGGGACAGGGAGGGAACCAGGGACAAGCCATCCCTGGATGCTCCTGCCTGTCTTACACCATTCCAATCCCCTGCCCCCTATCCAAACTCAGCTCCTCCAGTGGTGAAGGCCAGGAAAGGGCCTGGGAGAAACCTGGGAACCAAAGCTCTGCAGCCAACACCAGCCTCAGGAACAGCAGTGTCAAAGTAATTTCATTTCACAACTTCCCAGGAACAATTCTCCTGGTTTCATTCATTTTTAAGCAGAGAAGAAAACCAACAAAGGGGATCTTCTAAGAGAGCTCCAGGATTAATCCTCTCCATCCCAGGCTGAGCACAGGGTTCCTGGGCTTTGCCTAGATGTGTTACACCATGCAACATCCAGGTTTCCACTATACTCAGGCACAGGAGCAAGGGTTTTCCCAATCGACCCCAGGAAGTTCTTCTTTTCCAACTCCTACTTCTAGGAAACTTCCCACCAGGGAAGGGACCAGTGCAGGGATTGGACCAGACCAAGCTCTGGGAAGATGAAGGTGGGAGTGAGCTGGGGAAGGCAGCCAAAGCCGAGCTGGGCTGCCCCATCAGCCTCAGTCATCCCCATCCCAGAGCCAAGCCTTGTCCAGGATGGGATTATGTCACCTCCTGGCCTCAGCAGGGAAGAGTGAAGGGCAGGCAGGGATAAATCCTGCCTGCTGTAGGGGCTGGGATCTGCCCAGAGGAAGCCTGAGCTTGGAAAGCTCTGCGAGGGCTGGGGGAGAGAGGCTGAGGCACTCCCAGGCCTCGCATCCACCCCGCGAAGCATCCGGAAGCTATTAAGGAATTACAGCTCCCTGGCCCCGAGCCCTCCCCGGCAGAAGTGCCTGGGAGCAGATGGTGAAAGGGCTGATTGAATTCGGCTGCTGCGCCAGGAGGCTCCTCAGGAGAGGCTCGGTGGAGGAGGGGGCGGAGGGGGCGGCATTTGGGACTCGGGAGCTGGGAGCCCTTGCCAGGAACTCCAGGAATCCTCCATCAACCCTAAGGAGGCTGGAGGAGCTTTGGCAGTGACTTGGATGTGTGGTTTGAGGGGTGTGAGATTCCCTTGGGAGCTTGGCCCAGAGCTCGTGGTGCTCCAGGGAGTGATTTCTCAGTGATCCAAGGCTGGTTCCTCTCCCTTCATCTCCAAAGGCACCGTGCATTGGAGCAGCTCCCTTCCAGAGATGTGGGATGGCCCCAGGAGCTGTGTGATCCCAAGCCCTGATCCCAGCTGAGGAGGAGGCATGGGAGCTGTCAGCCCAACAGCCCTGCCCACACCCGGGGCTTCCCTCCCAGAAAAAAAATGCAGGTTTGTAAAGATCCTTAATTCCCGATTTGGTGAAATCCCACCCCATTCCCAGCACCCATGGGAAGGCACTGGGTATGGGACCAGACCTCCCAAAGAGCCCTCAGAGAGGGATGGAACTCCAGTTACTCTGGAGGGGGAGGAGGTGGGGAAAAAAGTCCAGGATGAGAGAAATGTAGGATGAAAAAGAGCCAACAGGAGGGAAAAAAACCCCGAAGGATAAATGTGCTTCGAAAGTCATCCTTGGTGCCAGCCCTCCCGGAGGTGATGCCAGTGCCAGGGCAAAAACACAGATGGAGGAACCAAAATTGCCTGGGGATGAAGGAAGGACTTAAACCCTCCCTGGAAAGTGGAGGGAAAGGAAATGAGGAATGCCCCAAAAACCAACACAGACCCAAGCTCTGGGCTCCCTGTCCCTGCCAGCCACCTTCAGCTCCCCATTTCCCATGTCCTGAAGTGGACTGGCATCGGCTCTGAGACCCCCGTGCCATCCCCTATCTCCAAATCCATCCCTGTTTTTCCAAGGGAGAAAGCTGCAGTGAGTCCCCCCCCGGGATCCTTGGCCGGCTGCCCGAGGTTGGGAAATCGGGAGCCTGGTCAGGCCCTGCCGGAGGGGCCGGCACGGAGCGCTCCGTGACCGTCAGGGGATCTTTGCGGAGCAATCTTTTCCGAGACGAGTCATGAGATTATTTCTTGCCTGGAATTTGCTCCCGCAGCTCCCATCGGCCCCGGACTGCTGAGTCAAGAGACCGCCGGGGCTGTGCCCTCCAGATGAGTAAATAAATTGCCACGGGGAGTGCGGGCGGCCGGGGGGGGCTGGCGCCCGGCGGGGCGCGGGATGGGGCAGGGACGGGACCCGATGACTCCCGAGCCTTGGGCTGGGGATGGATCCCGGCTTGGCAGCCGCGCACGGAGTTAGTCACCAGATTAGCCAGCAGCTACACACGCGGCTTAAAGGCACATCATCCTCCCCTGCCCTTCCCTTTCCTCCTTTTCCTCCGGGCTTTTATCCCTCTTTTTCCTCCTTCTTTTATTTTTTACATTTCTTTCAGCCGAGTGCCTGGCACGGACAGCCACGGAAGACAGAAGCCCCTGAAGACTCCCAAGCGGGGGAAAGGGTCCAGCCCGGGGGTGACACAGCTCGGGGCAGCCCCTCCTGATCCCTTCCCTCCCCATCCCGGCGCTATGGGATGCACGCGGCCGCGGCTGCTCCGGGCTGGGCTGCTCGGAAGCAGGAATGGTGCGAGTCATTCCCGCTCGAAGGCAAACAGGCGCACGGCCGGGGCCTTTCATGTTCCTGCCTTTGGAGCCAAATTCAAATCTGGAGCCGCTTAAAGGGATGGAAAGAGCCCCAGAGAGGAGCGGCCCCTCCGGGCAGCGGCTACCGGGACAGCTCCGGATCCCAAAACCCGCTGCTGCCGCTGGAAAGGGAAACTTCCCCAACCTTCCCAAAAGCCGGCACAGCCTGGGACAGCGAGCCCGAGCTTCCTGGCAACCCTTCCCAAGGATGGGGCTGGGAAATGCCACGGGTTCGGGGCACCGCGATGTCGCTCCCGACCTGCCGGGCTCCTCTGCTGCCTGGGGCTGATGCCAGGGATTGAGCAAAGGAGTTGTTCCTCATTTCCAGCTGCAGAGCAGGAGGAATTGCGTTTGCTGACCTCATGGAGCAGTCTGAGGGATGGAGCGTTTGGGTAACGTGCCTCGAGCACTCGAAAAGAGAAAGCTCTTGGCACTGCATTTTCAAACTGCTTCTAACAATAATGGGTAAAAAAAAAAAAGAAGGGAAAAAAAAAAAAAGACCCGAATTTCATGTGTCCCACTCCATCTTTTTTTAATTTTCGAGTGGAAAAAGCCAGGACTACTCAGCTTTTGCAAGTTGTTTCTTCAGAGGGGTCAGGTTTCGGTAAACAATTGCTCAAAACTAAAAGGTAAGAAAACAAAAATCCCCTTTTCTGCTTCCAGAGCAGTGACCAAAATTCAGTGGCTTTGCACAAACACACGCAGGCACCTCTGAAAAATACTTTCATGTGGGTCAAAAACCCACAGTTTGATTAGTGTGATAAAAAGTGCTGACAACGGGGGGAAAACAACAGAAAACAACCCCCAAAGCCCTGCCCAGTGTCCAGCTCCAGCTCTGGGGGTCTGCTGGTGGCAGTGGGAACTTCCCTCCTTGAGGCAGCAGCGTTATCCTGCAAGGCCATCCCAGGAGAGCAGTGGGAATCCCAGCAAACCCCATCCTGCTGTGCCAGACACGGCTCCCAAGGGATGCTGAGCCTGTCCCAGTCACCCAGCTCCCTCAAACTGGGAATTCCAGGAGGTGGATGGGGCCTGGTGCTGCAGAGGAGCTGGACACTGGGACACAGACCGTGGAGAATGGGAATCCTGCAAGCAGAGGGAGACCTGGAGCACCCAACTGAGGATGCTCCCACCTCCCTGATGTGGCAGAATGGGAGCGCTGTGCCTCAGTTTCCCTAAAAACAAGGCCTCATTGAGCCCTTTCTCAACATCTTTTGGGGTCAAAGGCCCCAAAGCTTTAGAAAAAATCTTTTAAAGAAAAGTGCCTGGGCTGGCTTCTCCTGCACTCCCCACCAGCCATGTGAAGAATGCCTTGGAATCACATCAAGTATTTGAGATGAGATGGGGGGAGAGGGGGCACGGCGAGGGGAGAGGGGGAGCTCTTGACTCAGTGTCTGGCTTCTTTCATCAATCCCACATTCCTGCTCATGCCATCACCCTCCGGGAAAGTGCGACAACCTACAGAATCCATGTGGAGCCAATTTAGAATCCCCTCCGTGTAAGAAAATGCATTTTGTTCATTAAAAAAGCTCTGGATGCTCAGCTGGGGTGAGGAGGCAGCCTGCAGCCCCACAGCCATCCCAGAAAGATGGGATTCAGTGGGAAGATATCCTAGATACAGCTACAGCCCAGAGGAGAGCAGTGCTCCCTGCACACCCTCCCAGGACATTTGTTCCAGCCCAAATAACCCCGGGGTTCCTGCACCAGCTACCTGAGCTGGAGGTCTCTGCCTCTTCTGATTTATAGAGGAGGTTTAACATGAGGAAAAAAGCTGGAAAGCAGGGAATTGCTGGAGCAGGTATTGCTGTTGTGCCCAGCAGCAACTGGGAGAAGGATGAATGGGAATTACAGCCCCAGAGCCCAGCTCAGACCCAGACAGAGCCCTGTGACTTTGCACATCCCAATCCACAACCGGGGCTGTCACAATGACTCCAATCCTCATTCCCAAAGCAGAGGGTGCCACAGAAAGGAGGGGATTTTCCTCTCTGGGACAGCAAGCTGCTGTTTCTCGGTGTGTTTGTGATATTTTTTTGCCAGGTTATATTTATCCACAGGCTCCAGGAACCAGATGTGGGACTGAGGGGCTGTGCTGCAGCAGCTTCCTGCTTTCCTGCAAACATCGGGTCCACCTGCCCTGCACAGAGCAGGACAGGGCCTGGAGAGCCAGGAAACTGCAAGGCCAGGGGAGGGGACAGGGAAAAATGTGTCACCTGCCTGGTCCTGCACAGGCAGCATTGCTGCCATGAGCTGGTGCTGTTCATGGGACAGAGGAGCAAATCAGGTCTTGGATTTTTGGCGGTTGAGTGAAAAAAAAACCCAAAACCTCAACATAAAAATGCAGAGTTTCAATTCAGAGAGAGACAGTAGTGAGAGAGCAGGGTGTGACCCATCCAGGGTTACTCTGAGCCTCTGGAGAAGGATGGAAACACCTTGGAGCAGCTCTGAGGGAAGAGCAGAGGGCTCTGCCTGCAGCTCAGCACAGCCCTGCAGGCTCTGGCTGTGCACATCTGCAGCCTGTGAGTGGCTGCAGTGCTGCGGGGGTGGCTGCACTGAGACACCAGGGCTGAGCCTGTGCACCAAATTACAAACTGAAACCACCCTGCCGTGTCCAAGGCCAGGCTGGGTGGGGTGAGCCACCTGGTCCAGTGTGAGGTGTCCCTGCCCGTGGCAGGAGGTGGAACTGGATGGGCTTTAAGTTGCCTTCCAACCCAAACCATTCTGGGATTCAAGGATTGATTTAATTTTTTGCCATCTCTGTGCACTTGGCCTCTAACTCCAGACTGTCCCTCCCCTATTCCTTGAGATATTCAGGCACAATAAAGCAACTGTAGATTTCCACGTTTTCCCATCATTGCCACGGAAGCCTGCAGGCACAAATCCCCAAACCTGGGAAAGCTGGGCTGGAGAGATGAGAGGACCCAGCAGGACCCATCCCAGCTTCCCAAGGGTCACCTTTGCAGGAGGAAATCTGGGATCTGGGCCAGGCCCGTTATCTCCAGAGCCACCTCCCAGCTCTGCCATGGGCAGCACTCAAGTGCTTCCCCCCCTCAAATTCCACTGCACCTGGGAAAAATGTAGGAGCTCGTAGAAGAATCAATAAATATTTATTGTTTAACCAGCAGTATTTTGACTGGAGATGTAAGCATGGCCCTGTGCCAGGGAAACAAGAGCCTTCTTGGCCAGCGCTGCAAACAAATTTTTGTCTGTATCTCGTTGGAAGATTATAAACTACACAATGAAAGGAAAAAAAAAAAAAAAAAAGAAACACAGCCAGCGAGCAGCTTAGTCACGGAGGAGGAACAAAAGAGCTGAGATGGATAGCTATGGCATGGGGTTACAAAAAAGGGCTGCAGGCCTGATTTTTGGCTGTGAGACAGCTGTGCTGCTCAGATCAGCTGCAGATTGTGCCACTGGCTCCTGCTGGGATGGGGCTTGGAGCTGCACCAGGAGGCACTGGAGAGACACTGGAATCCACCAGGAGCTCCCAGCCAAAAAAGCAAACTGGGGAGCCAGGGCTTGGCCTACAGAGGCCAACCTTGCATCTGGGGAATATCCGGATTCCCACAGGGATCCCCAGTCACAGTGCCCTGGCTCCAGGGGAAGTTCAGTGCTCAAGTAAAGCAGATCATCCCCTCCTTGTGCACCTCCTCAGCACCCTGGCACACTCCTACCCAGCACAGCTGCTCCACCAAGAAAGATTTGTCAGCCTGGAGGGTGCCAGAGCTCCATCCTTTGGGTCAGGGACAGCAGTGACACTTGCTGTCCTAAATCATGCCATTTCCTCACCTTGTGCCCTGCAAGGACCAGCTGACAGTGAAAAAAGGAAAAGACTCTCCTGCCTTATCTGGGACAGATTTACTCGGATTTGCTCCCTTCTTCCCCAGCATCCCAGCAGATCCACACCTGACAGGAGCCATTTGGGGTGACAGCTCTGCCACAGTTCACATCCCTGATGTGTTCAGACAGTGTGCTCTTACCCACACCCACCTGAGGGTTTAACCCATGGGACAACCTCTGCGCCCTAAGCCTGATCCAGCTGCCCCCAGCTCCTCACACAGCAGGATCCATTCCAGAGGGTGCAGCCACTGCACTTCCACAGCAGCAAATCCAGAGCTGGTTCCCAGAGAAGCTCTGGCTGCCCCATCCCTGGATGTGTCCAAGGCCAGGTTGGACAGGATTTGGACCAACCTGGGCTAGTGGGAGGTCTTGCAGGTGGAATGATGAGATCTTTAAGGATTCCAACCAAAACCCTTCTGGGATTCTGTGATAATCCCGTGGCAAAGCTCAGCGTGCCACAGTCCTGCGGGAGTCCCAGCCTGCCTGCCAGCAATCTGCTCTGGATTTGGGAGCTCAGGAAATCTTAGGATGTCTCAGCAGCTGCTTTGGAGAGCTGGAGTGCAGCATTCCAGCGTGAGCCTGTGTTATCCCTGCATTCGGTAAGGCCCATCAAAGCATGGCACGCTGTAATTACATGGCAAATTAGGGGCCACTTCATGTAACGACGCTGTAATTACACACTTGGTGCGTGCTTTGGGGAGTCGGGGATGGAAACGTGAAAGGAACGGGGGTTTGCTCCTGTTCCTTAGAAATCTCCCTCCCTGGAGCCAGGTTAAAAACCAGGGATACGCGTTGGTGGATGTGTCCCTGAAGGACAGCTCCGTGAGCTGCCCTCTTTCCACCCTTTTGCAGAGCTTCGGTGTGAAGCTGACACCAGAAAAGCTGAAGCTGGTGGCATCCAAGTGCAGCCAGTCCCCCCTCCTGGGAACCTCTCATTCCCGCATCCCGGCTGGATACCACAGTAATGGGCATTTTGTCAGCGCATACAGAGGTAATTGCTCTTCTTCGGCTGAGTTCTCACCTCCTCCGCAGGCAATCAGCACCGAAAAGGCGAGAGCAGCCCCAAGTCCTCCATTCCTGAGCCTCAGCCTGGCTGCTGATGATTCCAGCCCACACAGAGCATCCCCAGCCGAGCCCAGCTCTCACCTTGGCTGCACTGCAGAGCAAAGCATTCCGAAAGATCCGGGTGCAATTCCCTGCATCCCTGGAAACACCAATGAGCGCTTTCCTTTCCCCAGGCCCCCCGTGTGTCCCCGGCAGGACAGGTGAGCGCTCTCCCAGCGCCACTGAGGCAGAGGGAGGGACAGAGAACACCCCGGAGCAGGGAGGGCAATGCCGGGCTTCTCTGCTGTGTTTGATCCCGCACGGAAAGAAAACGCGGCCGTGCAGGGGCCAGCGGCGGTCAGCAGCAGGGAAACTGAGTCACAGAGCAGCTGACACAGCTGGAGGGCCCAGTCCTGCCAGGATAATGCAGGATCAAATCTTTCTTTTGGAGTCCCTGAGCACTTTTACCCCGACCAGCTCAGCGAACTGACCCCGGCTGGTGGGGCTGGTCCGGCTGTGACCCCGTTCCACGCACACCTCGGAGCCAGGGGTGCAAACGTGTCCTCCCTAGACAGGGTGGAGGACAGAATGAAGGATCTCCTCCTAAAACCTAAAGAGGGATTCGCTCTGCCACTTGGCCGCAGCGAGGCTCAGTGGAGGAGATCTGCACTTGCCAGGCTCGCTTTCAATCGAACTCCCTTATCTGTCCGCGCTGAAAGTGAAAGCAAAGCCTGACCTGGCTGTGGGAAGGGGGAGAAGCACGATTCGGGCAGGTCCTACATCCAAAAGCAGCATGGAAGCTGTGGAGGAGCTTCCCTGTACCCTGCACCACCACAGCAGGAGAATCGGAATCTCACAGAGGTCTGGGTTGGAAGGGAAAATCTTGCTTCAGCTTTAACTGATGTTGTCCCAAATCCTAAACAGAGGGAAAGGTTCTTGCCAGATAAAAGCACACCCCTGGGATGCCACCCACGCACAAGCCAATGGAAACAACGTGTCCACGTCCCAGCTGTCCTCAGGGTAGGCATGGGAAGAGCTGAAAAGCCGAAAAGTCCGGATTTCTGTGCTGCGTGTGCAGGGAGCAAATCCTTTTTCCAAGAACAAATCCACCCCTGCTCCCTTAACACACTTCCAGGGAAAGGAGGCAAAAGGAGGGCTGGGTGCAGGATGGGGAGCTCGGCATCCCTGCTCCACCTGGGATGCCCAGGAACAACACCTGGGATCACAGCCCTGCTCTGGTACCTCGGGGGAGGCAACTCCATAGCTTCCTTAGCAAGAAATGAGAGCTTGGGAGCTCCAGTTCCACCCCACAGCTCCCAGCAAGGGCAGGGAGCTGCTTCCCACTCCCAGCAAGGGCAGGGAGCTGCTTCCCACTCCCAGCAAGGGCAGGGAGCTGCTTCCCACTCCCAGCAAGGGCAGGGAGCTGCTTCCCACTCCCAGCAAGGGCAGGGAGCTGCTTCCCACTCCCAGCAAGGGCAGGGAGCTGCTTCCCACTCCCAGCAAGGGCAGGGAGCTGCTTCCCACTCCCAGCAAGGGCAGGGAGCTGCTTCCCACTCCCAGCAAGGGCAGGGAGCTGCTTCCCACTCCCAGCAAGGGCAGGGAGCTGCTTCCCACTCCCAGCAAGGGCAGGGAGCTGCTTCCCACTCCCAGCAAGGGCAGGGAGCTGCTTCCCACTCCCAGCAAGGGCAGGGAGCTGCTTCCCACTCCCAGCAAGGGCAGGGAGCTGCTTCCCACTCCCAGCAAGGGCAGGGAGCTGCTTCCCACTCCCAGCAAGGGCAGGGAGCTGCTTCCCACTCCCAGCAAGGGCAGGGAGCTGCTTCCCACTCCCAGCAAGGGCAGGGAGCTGCTTCCCACTCCCAGCAAGGGCAGGGAGCTGCTTCCCACTCCCAGCAAGGGCCAAGGAGCTGCTTCCCACTCACAAAAAGGGCAGGGAGCTGCTTCCCACTCCCAGCAAGGGCCAGAGAGCTGCTTCCCACTTCCAACAAGGGCCAGGGAGCTGCTTCCCACTCCCAGCAAAGGCAGGAGAGCTGCTTCCCACTCCCAGCAAGGGCCAGAGAGCTGCTTCCCACTTCCAACAAGGGCCAGGGAGCTGCTTCCCACTCCCAGCAAGGGCCAAGGAGCTGCTTCCCACTCCCAGCAAGTGCCAGGGAGCTGCTTCCCACTCCCAGCAAGGGCCAAGGAGCTGCTTCCCACTCACAAAAAGGGTTCCCACTCTACCCACAGCCAACAAACGCAGCTTGGTGGAGCTGCAGGAAACAAAGTGATTTGTGGAGGGCAGTGTTCACCAGCCCCCAGGTGAAGTTCCCCTTGGGGTTGAATTTTACCTGCTTTGGGGTTTTACTGTCTCAGAATATGTCCCACCAAGCCATTGGTGGATCAGCCATGTATGTAAAGCCACAAGTGATGTTTCCACCCTCTCCATCACATCCTCATAAAAATATCCGTGCACACAGAATTGTGTCTTGATGGAGAAGCCACCCCCTGGGGCTCTGGCTCTAACCTGTTCATCTCACTCACATATTCCTGCTGGTAATAGTGGGGGTGAGGGGCTGAATTTGGCTTTGGAAGCTTTCTACAACTCCACATCTCTTCCAGGTTATTTTTAAACCGTTCAGACACACCACAACGTGCCCAGAGTTCTTCAGGCAGAGGTGTGGGGAGGGGCAGGGTTTGGTTTGGTGGCTGAGACGGGACAGAGGTGCAGATTCATGGCACATCAGGCACCTGGCACATCAAACATCCTGCACAACTGAAATCCTGTGGCTGCAGGGGTGACCCTGCCCAAGGTGAACCCCATGGATCACATCGGCACAGCTGCTTTGTGAAGGGACAAGGGGCTGGAGTCCTTCTCAGCCCATTTTGGAATTAAGGACAATGGGAACATTTGGTGGCAAATTCAGGGCTGGAGGAGCCATCAGGGAGAAGGTGACTCCTCCAGGAGCAGAGAGAAGTGGCATTCCCTCCCCACAGCATGCCTGGATCCCAGGAACACGGCCCAGCAGCATCCACACTCCTTCCCTCACCATCAATCCCACCAAACCAGAGAGCTGCAGCCCTCTCTCCGAGCTGGAGGGGAAATGAGGTTAAGCCAGCTAATTGACAGCACTGACCTTTGTGGCTCCCAGCGAGCACAGCCACCAGCACAGGGGCGGCTGCAGCTGAGGCCGACGGGGGCAGCTCCTCTCTGCCTCTGGGGTTGTGTTTGTCAGAGCTCTTCCTGCCCAGGTTTAAACTTTGGGTCAGCTCTAAGAACTGTTTGCTGACACGGCTGCAGAAGAGCTTTCAGGGACAGAGGAAAATGAACTTAAAGCAGGGTGAAACTCTGAGTGATCCCTTCAGGCACCAGGGAATTCCACTGCTCCAGGGCTCAGACACCCAGAGCACACTGAGCTCTCACCCACAGCAGGAGAGTGCAAATTTAAGCAGATGCTTTACTCCGGAGTGAAAAGCAAACCCCATCCCACCCTGATGGGCCAGGTGTTAATTCCTATCCCATTTTCCTCCTCTCCAAACAAACAGGCTGCCCTCAGGGGCTGAAGGGCAGGAATGAGTCTTCACCAAAATTCCAGGAATTAGGCACAAGCAGCTCCTCAGCTCCACTCCAGCCCCTCATTTCAGCTGTGTAGGTGCATCCTCAGCATCTCTTGGGCATTTTGCAGCCCGGTGCTCCCCAGCCCACAGCTGGGAGCCCGGCTCAGCCCTGCTGGACCCTCTGACCAGCTCCCTGCGGCCAGGGGGGGCGGGAGGAGGGATCCCAAGGGAGATACTCCTGCACTGGACACTGCAGAGCCCACGGATGGCTGACGTGCAGGCGGGTGCTGACTTTGGAGCTCTGCAGCCCAGCTGATGCCGCACCAGCATCTCCTACTGAAGCCTAAGCACCAACCCCTGTGTGGCTCTGGTCCTCATCTGTCATTTTATTTCCACATGCAGTCCAAAATCCCAATGCCTGGAGGAGCTGTGCCTCCCTTCTGGCTTTCCTAGAGACTTCCTAACCAGCAGAGAAATGTACAACTCCAATCTTTAATTTGATTTACTTCGTCTCACCGGTGCTGCACAAAAATCCAGCAAACTTCCAGTTTGGCACAATGGGAATTGCAGCAGGGAGAGATGAAGGAACAGGACTAGTTTTATGCAGGAGAAAAGGGGTTGTTTAATTTTCCTGCGTGTCCTCCGAGCTCCATCCTCCACCTCGCCTGGGCAGGGCAGAGGGGAGTTGAGCGCCCGGGGTCAGCGAGCAGCCAGACGCCACCAGTGTGTGAACAGCAGCTCTTATTCTGGTCAGGGCTCGGCTCGGAGCGGTAACCACAGCCAGCAGCAGCTGAACTCACCGCTACAACACACAAAAAACCCTTCTCGCCTCCCTTCAGTAACGTGTTGCTCTCTACACCCTCCCTCCACCCATTTCTCCAGCTCCAGAAGGCCGGAAAAAAATAAAAATCAAAGCGGCGGGTTTTCCTGGATTAAACGTGCTAAATCCAGAGCAGTTACCGCTGGAGTTGTGTTTCCCAAACACCACGAGTGCTTGGACCACACAAGACATTTCCAGGGAGGGATGGGGGGAACGCGCATCGCAGCTAACGATGGGAACAGGCGGGGTGTCCCGGGGAGCGCATCTCTCCTGCCTCCCCGCCGGACGGGCTTCCCTACATCCCGGCAAGGATGCCAGGAGCATGAGGAAAGGACGCTGGAGGGGCGGCGGGATGGATTTTAAGGGAAGGAGGGGGGCGGAAAGTCATAAAAGCGCTCGGAAAGTCAAATCGCTTTCGGCAGCGGGCAGAGCCCGGGCGGCGCCGCTGCGCTGCGACTCGGGGTGCGCTCCGCGTTCCCTTCCAAAAGACGCCCCCAGAAAACCCCACAGCGACTTCTCTGACCACCCCCTGCCCAGCCTTCAAGCCTCTCCCCCCCGGCCAAACCTCTCCCGCCGCCGCCTCGGCAGGGAGAACGGGAGAGAAAGGGAAAGAAGGGGAGAGAAGGGGACGGGGCTGCGCGGAGCGGGGCGCGGAGGGGACACGGCGCTCACCGGGGGACGGGAAGAGCTCGATGTCCACTTTCTCCGTCTTGATGATGGTCAGATCCACAGCCGCCTTCATGGCTGGG
>WEIU01010120.1:55039-129225 GCA_013389925.1 Aegithalos caudatus
AAAAAAAAAAAAATTAAAAAAAAAAAAAAGAGAGGTTTTTCCTCAAGATATGGGGACTGAGCTGACACCCAGCCTGGGACTCAACACAAGGGGAAGGCAGAGCAAAGCTACTGGGCTGCCTCATTACCCTGTCAGTCTGATTACTGCTCCTGCTTCCATGGAGTGGCTGTTTGCCTGGGTGGAAACACAGCCAGAGCTGCCAGGCACAGGAGGCCTGTGCTCTCCTGGGCTCAGGCAGGGGCTGGAGGAAAAGCAGAGGAAGGGCAGGTCTGGTCAGCTCTGAGATGTCTCAGATACCCCAAGGTTGCTCGTGGTGAGGAGCTGATCCAGGGCAAGAGGAGTTGCCAGCTTTATTTCCATCACTGCCTTCCAGAATTAGTCCTGTCCCTGGAGTCTGGAAAACTGGGTTGAAGTCTCCCAAGTGCAGACTCTTCTAAGATGCCTGGAACTGACCAAATTAGAATTTTTCCATGAACAGGCTCCCTGTGGCATCTCTTCCTTTTTTCCTTTTCTACCTCAACACTGACATGAGTTTGACCAAGCAAGAGCCCCCTGGCCCCACTTGAACCTCAGATGTGGAGAGTGAATCACACAGACGTGGGAGAAAGGCATTCCTGACTCCTGAAAAAGAGCTGCTGCTGAGTTAAGGAGTTTGGGCTGGATCTCCTTAGAAATCAAACCTCCCCTTTGGTGGAGCAGTTTATTTTCTCCATTTTTCCTACATTCTAAACCCTGGCACAACTTGAGGCTGTTTTCCCTTGTCTAGTCCCTTGTTACCCCTGGGAAAGGACCAACCCTCACTGGGCTCCACCCTCCTGACAGGGATTTGTGAGGATCCCAGCTTTGCATCCCAACCTGCCCTTGCAGCATCACAGGGGGAAGAAAAACAGCAAAAGAGAAGCCCTGTCTCTAAGAGGAGAGCAGAGATCTCCAAAGGCAGCTCCCAGAGAATGGAGAAGTTCCTTCCATGAGCCTAAAGCTGGAAATAAGCCCAGGTGCAAAGTCCACCCTCCATCCCAAGGTGCTCCCACACCTCACTGAAGCTGTTTTGGAGACAGGAGAGTGAGTGTCCCATGACTGTCCCCAGAGAGCCTTCATCCCAACACAGAGCACCTCCTCATCCCTGCCTGCTCCCAGAGCCATCATCCCAACACAGAGCACCTCCTCCTCATCCCTGCCTGCTCCCAGAGCCTTCATCCCAACACAGAGCACCTTCATCCCTGCTCCCAGAGCCATCATCCCAACACACACAGCACCTCCTCATCCCTGCCTGCTCCCAGAGCCATCATCCCAACACACACAGCACCTCCTTATCCCTGCTCCCAGAGCCATCATCCCAACACACACAGCACCTCCTCATCCCTGCCTGCTCCTAGAGCCATCATCCCAACACACACAGCACCTCCTCATCCCTGCCTGCTCCCAGAGCCTTCATCCCAACACAGAGCACCTCCTCATCCCTGCCTGCTCCCACAGAGGCCCATCTCTCCCCAGAACCAGCTCCACAGAAAGAAACCATGCTCCAGCTCCGGTCAAACAGCCAACAATTGACCCACTGCAGCTTTTCCAAAGCCTATTGATCCCAAAGCTCATGAGGGAAGGTCCATCTGGAGGGCTGGGAAACTCCAGCACGTGCTGGGGAGACTGCAGGCAGCTCCAGGGCTGGCCACGGAGCCAAGGATCACTTCAGACATCTCTTTTTGTGTGTAATCCAGAGCACTTGCACAGCCCCGCTCTCCAGGGACCCTCAGCCACTCTCCTGACCTCACTGAATTAAGTATGGCAATAAAATGTGCACTGAATTAATCATCTGCATCTCCAACGTGAGAAACTGCTGTGCAGGGGCTCACAGGAGCGGCTGCAGGGATTTAGGGATCTCACTCCAATGGAAGGCAGGGGGGGTTGGATGCCTGAAGACTTTGTGGTAAGTGATATAGCCAAGCTCTTCCAAACCCCAGCTGTAAGAGTCACTCTGGCCCCCTAGATTTCATCCCTGAGAACCTTTCCCCCACAAAAAGCCAGGCTGGACAGGACTTGGAGCAGCCTGGTCCAGTGGAAGCTGTCCCTGAGCAGGGAATAAGAGGAGCTTTAAGGTTCCCCAGCCCAAGCTGTTCTGGGATTCTCTGATTCCATGACCCTGGGTGCTGGGAGGAGTCACCAGGACTGGGAGCTTGGGTGAATGAGCCAAACACCCTCTGGGGAGAGGGGGTTGAGTCCTTGCAGCCTGATTGCTGCAGAGCTGGGATGAGGAGGGCTCTGGGAGGGCAGGAAGAGATCAGGGAGCCCTTACTTCCCCCAGAGGCTCCAGGTGAGGTGAGAAACATCACAGGCACAAAGCAGGCTCTGGAAACAGGGTGCAGAGAGCTCCTTTGGAAATCTCAGCCTCTGCTTGGAAAAGGAGGAATCATTTCCTTTCCCAATTGACAGCTTGGGCTGACTTGTATCTCATTTTAGTAGGAGAGCAGAGAGATGCAATCCCTTACAGGGCTGTCAAGGAATATCCCTCCTAATGCTGTCCTTGTTTCTCTGAGCCTGGCACTGCTTCCTGCTCTTCCAGCCTGGACAAGCTCCTTGTGCTGGGGCACAGGACAGTCCCATCCTCCTGGAAGTGTCTCTGTGTTGGAAATAACAATTAAAAGAACCGACAGACCATTCTAATTGCCCCCTCCTCCCCCAAAGTCTGACAGCAGTTTCTCAGGCTGAAGTGATGCAAATAGCTCAGATAAGGCTCAGATAAAGTATCTGTGCTCTCCAGGGCTTATCTGAGCCGAACACCAACTCCAAAAATCCTGAAATTTGCCCCGTGGGACTGTCTCTGGAGCTTGATTTCCATCTGAAGCCCCGACCTCCAGAGACTGCAGCAACAGCTCCTGTTCAAATGCATTCTTGAGATAGCAGGGTGGGACCCGGCAGGTCTGCAGCTCCCCTAATCTGGGATTTGCCTCCTGGTGGGAATGTTGCAAGAGCGGGCTGATGGCTCAAGGAACCGGTGACGGCTCCTTTCACCAGCCCTGCTCACGCCCCCAGGACAGAGGGAAAACCTTCCCTGCTCTGATGGAAAGATCACTTTCCCTTGGCTAGAGATTGTTCCCTGCTGGCTCTTGCTTGCAGGCTCTGCTCAGTGATTGCAGGCAGAGGGAAGGCTCTGGGACATCTCAGAGTGATGGGAATTTCCTCAGGGACCATGGGGATAAGATTTGGGGTTCCTGGGTGTCTCCCCGGGTTCTCTGACAATGCCAGCCTGGCAGAGGCAAAGGGAGCCAGGAATCCCTGGGTGTGAAGGAGCAGAGCCAGCTCCCAGCCATGGCCACTCTGATACTCATAAACCTTCCTGCTTAGCAATCCAGTCTTTCCAAAAACACCCAGAGCTGCAAAAGGTGGGAGACCTGGGAGTGACAGCCATGCCTAGTGCACAGCTTGGGATGGGAAAGGAGCTGGGAAGTCCAAGGCCAGGCTCTGAGGAGGATAACTGGGATCTCTTTGTAAGCTGGTACAAAGATACCTGGGCTCACAGCTAGGCTAAGACCATTCCTTGTCCTCTGTCTCCCACAAGGATCTCCCATCTCCTGGCCAGATCCCACATTCTATGTGCTCTGTAGACTTTGGAGTGAGAGGGAGCAGGAAGGATCTCTCCCTGGAGGGTTTGAGACCAAAGAATCCACAATCTAATCATTTATACCCCTCATGCAAATCTGGCAAGGACAGGAAAATGGAGCTTTCTGAAAACCTTTCAAAGCTCTGCAGAAATTGCCCAAATCCCGCTGATCCAAGCAGAGAGAGATTTCCTCTCTGCAGGCAGGCAGAGTTCTCAGGCAAGAATAACGATGAAATTCTATAGGATGGCTCATAAACCAGAGGAAAAAAATTCATTTCCTACTAAAAATTCCCAGTGGTTCATTCCCAAAGGGCCACAGGAGTGCTGGCTCCCCTTCCAGCCTGCACCTCACCCTGGCCAGAAAACTGGGATGGAGGGAAAACCTGTGGGCAGGTCTGGGCTGCCAGAGCTCTGCAGCACTTGGCAGCACCAGTGTTGAACCATGAGGTACCAAAACCCAGGGATTGAGGGAAAACCTGCAGGCAAGGTCCAGCTCACAGAGCTCCATGGCACTGGCAGCTCCAGGGTTAACCATGAGCCTCAAAATCCCAGGATTTGGGGGAATACAAATGGTCAGAGTCTGTCTCCCAGCACTGGGAGAGCCAGAGTGAACCACAAGGCACCAGATCCCAGGGATTGAGGGAAAACCCTGCATGGATGGCACTGGCAGCCCCAGGGTTAACCACAAGGCACCAAAATCCCAGGGTTTGAGGGAAAATGAGTGGGCAGGATCCAGCTCCCAGCATTGGGAGCACCACAGTGAACCACAAGGCACCAAGTCCCAGGGATTGAGGGAAAACTCTCCATGGATGTCACTGGCAGCCCCAGGGTTAACCACGAGCCCCAAAATCCCAGGGTTTGAAGGAATACAAATGGTCAGAGTCTGTCTCCCAGCACTGGGAGCACAAGAGTGAACCACAAGGCAGCAAATCCCAAGGATTGAGGGAAAACCCTGCATGGATGGCACTGGCAGCCCCAGGGTTAACCACGGCAGCGCCCTGCGAGGCAGCGATTTCTGCTTTATTTCAGCAGGGGAAGTGTGTCCCGGCCTGATTAGCCCAATGGTTTCCTCTTTTCCCATAACCTCCAGACCCCCATGGCCTAAGTGTTTACTTTCTGAAATAAAAAATCTGCCAGTGTTTTTCTTTTTGCAGGGCATGTGTATTTTGGGAGGCTCCGGGGGGAGGGAGGCTGGAGCACACCTCCCTCCCCTCTCCCACCCCTCACCCCAGCTCCTTCCCAGCTGCAGCCTCAGAGCTGAGACTTCTGGCTTGGATGTGAGGAAGAGAGAGAAAGAAAAGCATTAATGAGAGAGTTCAGGCTCTTGCTCCAGCAGCCATAAACACAAGGAACATCTGGAGGGAGAGAGAGGTGCTCCGAGCTGCCAGGAGCTGAAAGGATCAGGCTGTTTGCAGGGTCCTGGATTCCCTGCTCCTCACAGCCCCTCTGCCTGCCCTGCTGTGCTCTCCTGGCATCCCACTGTCCATCCAGGGAGAAAACACAATCAGGGAATCCTAAAGGTTGGAGAAACCTTCTAAGATCATCCAGTCCAACCACTCCTCCAGCACTAAACTGTGTCCCCCAGTGCCACATTTACACATTTTTGAACAGCTCAAGGGACAGGGATTCCACCATTTCCCTGGGAAGCCTGCTCCAAATATCTCTCCTCACTTCTGCAGCCCTCCCTGCTCCTCACCAGCCCAGCAGCCCCCCTTAAGTGCTGCTACAAGGGCTGGCTGTGGGCAACCAAACCCTGGCTCTGAGGAATTTTCTTGGGAAAGGTCAAGCACCACACCCCAGTTTTGCTTTGTGTGGCCTGTCTGGAGTGTGCAGGACAGGTGGTGCAGGATGGTTTCCTCCTCTGGAAAACCAAACTACTATATCCAGCTCACTCCATCCCTCTGGAGGGGTCAGTCCTGCCCCAAGGGCACCCCAAAACCAGAGCTCTTCTGCAGGCAGCCCCAAGGAAGCCCTGGGCTGGCTGTGGCTCAGGTCCCTTCCTCCTGGGCTCCACAATCCCTTCCTCAAGGCACACTGCAGCTCTCGGTGCTGCTGCTCATCCTGGCAGCTCCCAAATTTGAGTTTTCTGTCTTGCTGAGCTCCCCCCCCCGTTACACCTGTGGCCCCCAATACATCTCCAGGCTTCTCCCAAACCCCACTCCAGCTTTCCCCCAGCCCCATCCCAAGGACCAACTACGCCCTGTTCCATGATCCCTCATCCCCAGCTGACTCCAGCCTGCAGCTCAAGTGGGAAAAGAGCTCTGAGCTCCTTCTCTGCTGATGACCAAGGCACAGGGAGCTCCCTGGGGTTTTGCCTGGGGGAGGCGACACAGGGAATTTTTCCAGAGTCAGGCAGGAAACAAAGGGAAAAGTGGAAGCCTGGATTTTTGTTATTCTATTGCCTCAGTGCAAATAATCCTCTCCAAGTGCTGAGCTGAGGCAGGTCCCAGCATCACTGAGTGTCATGGGAACACCTCTGTGTGTTTTCCTCACCTGGGAAACAACAGGATCCACAGGAACCAGGCACTGCGGCTCCCACTGACCTGAGAGCAAAGCAGGGACTGCTGACCCTTCCCAGCAGATTCAAACACACCTCAGGCATCCCACAGCCCTGCAATTCATTCCCAAGGCACAGAGGGATCTCCTCTCTCCTCCAACAGATTGGAAAGTGCCCTGAAGAGAGGAGATGATGTGTGTCCTCCAACAGCCCAGACTGTCCCAGCACAGCAGCTGGGACTGCCCTTCAACAGGAGCCAATGGAATACCCAAAGATGCCCAAAGGAAAAGTAAAAAAAAACAAACCCCCGTTCCAGCCAGGCCCTAAACAGCTCCAGACCCAGAGAAGCTGTGTCACCTCAGCAGCCAGAGGGTGACAACAGAGCCCAGAACCCCCACCCAGCCCCTGGGCCAGGGAGAGCTGTGGGTCAGGGAATGCTGCAGCAGGTTGGGAAGGGGCAGGATTTTGTGCAGGGCTCTCTCTGAGCCAAGGAATGAATTCCTATCCAGTGCCTCCCTCTCCATAGGGGCTCACCCTGATTCTCCCCCATCCTGCCTCCCTTCACCTTCCTGCACATCCTCCTTTGCCTGCTCCTGGTTTGTTAAAGAGGGTGAGGAGAGTCTGGCTGCTCCAGGGCTGATCCTGGCTGGCCCAGGGCTGAGCCTGCCTGGCCCAGGGCTCATCCTGGTTGACCCAGGGAAGGGCTGGCTGGCCCAGGGCTGATCCTGGCTGGCCTAGGGAAGGGCTGGCTTGCCCAGGGCTGAGCCTGGCTGCTCCAGGGCTGAGCCTGGCTGGCCCAGGCTGATCCTGGCCAGCCCAGTGAAGCCCTGGCTGTCCTGCAGGCAGGAGCAGCAGCTGTGCATGCCCTGTGAGAAGGCTCCCATTCATCTCTGCGAGAGCATGCGGGGGAGGCAACACAGCACAGGGGAGGGGGAAGTGTTGGAGGAGGCTGAGAAAAGGAAGGAGGCTGCAGTTAAAAATAGGATAAAAGGACATTAAAAAAAAAAAAAAAAAAAAAAAAAAAAAAAAAAAAAAAAAAAAAAAAAAAAAAAAAAAAAAAAAGAAAAAAGCTTTGCTCAGAAAATGCTCTGCAGCTGGGGAAGCCATTGGGCTGAGCCTGGTCAGCTTTACCTTCCCCCCTTCTCCTCCTCCTCCTCCCCAAGCCCCTTCCTCCGAGCGTGGGCCTGGAAAACAGCCCAGAAAGTGCTCACAGAAAACCTTTTCCTGCAGGGCTCTCCACTGGGAGGAGAGCAGGCAAAGGAGGGGACACGTGGGGAAAGGCAGGGAGGCTTGGCCCCCTGGGACCCCGGGCAGGGCTGGAGGATCACAGGAGGGGCACAGGGGCAGAGCACAGCCAGGGCTTCTTCAGCTGCAAGGGCTTGGCTCTGCTGGCTCTCCAAACCAGCTCAACACCAGGGCAGCCCAGGCTTGGTGCCCATGAAGCACCAGCTCTGCTTTTTGCTCTCCAAAAGATCCCTGGAATTGTTCAAGGCCAGCCTGGTGGTGGAAGGTGTCCCTGCCCATCTCATTGCAATGAGATGATCCATGAGGTTCCTTCAACCTAAGCCATTGCAGGATTGTGATTCATTTCTCAGGGAAGCCAGGAGCATTCCCCCAAATGCTCCAGAAATATCCACAAGGCTGGGAACACCTTCAGTCCAAGGATGCTAATTCAGCACAGCAGTTGTAGGAACTTTTTCCTCTGGAGCTGGGGTTGTTCCATCCCTCACTTGCCATTAACAACAGGCTTATCTCCCCTATCAGTAAGGAAAACAAACCCACCCTAGTGAAAGGGGCTGTTAAAGTGGCCTTGGCTGCTAAAGGCAGCACAGCCAGCACTGTGTCCCTGCTAAAATTGTAATGGAATCACAGAATCCTGGAGTGGTTTGGGTGGAAAGGGACCTTAAAAATCATCCTCATTCCAACCCTTGACCCACGGGCAGGATGCCACCCCCTAGATCAGCTTGCTCAGAGCCCTGCAGTAATTTGATAATTCCACTAGCAAATCTTTTCTTCCACTCCATTTTTACACCTAACACTGTATAACCCCAAAAAAATATTCCCAGGGAGGAATATTAGAATCCTATTCCCTTATGGATCCACCCTAAGGTGCCAAGTGTGGCTTCCAGCATCCTTTCAGCAACTCTTTGGGCAGGTGTGGGGCAGCTGCAGCTGGGGGGCAGATGGAGCAGCCAAGGTGCCTTCAGAGTCCTGATGCCACCAGTGCAGGGAGCAGAGCTCCTGTCCCCCTGGATGGCCTTGCTCTGTCACCTCTGGGTGTCAACTGTGGTCATCCCTGGGCACTGACATTCCCAACATGTGCACCACACGTTGTGGTACAAGCTGACAAGTAAAACTGACTCCAGACTGTTTTCAAATGTTGGCCTTTAAAGCAAAAAAAAAAAAAAAAAAAAAAAAAAAAAAACAAAAAAACCCCACAAACAGCACCCTTTTTTGTTTNACAACAAAAAAAACCCAACAACTGCACCCCTTTTTGCTTTATCTATCAGCTAAATCCACATCAGGCTTTCCTTGATCCATATCACACAATAATCTTATCAGCTTCCAGCAAAATGTAAATAAACTTGCCCAAGCTTCAAAGGCAAAGCATCTTCCCTAAACATAAGCAGCCCTCAAACTCTTAGAAATGTTGTGGGTTTCTATTGCAGGAGGATATATTCACACTTGCATTTTCCTTGTTGACTTGTTTCTTTCACCAACATCAAGACCATGAAAACCAAAATAGCCTCTGGTGCAGCAGAAGAATAGATGACAAATGGTTTTCATGTGCAGCCGAGACACAAAGGAGAAATGAAAGGCTGTTCCTGGCCCCATATACAAATAAGAGTTTCCTCTCATTTAAAATTAGAAACTGCTTAGAGACTGAAGAACCAGCAACATTAAAAAACAAATCAGAGAAAGAGCACCTTGCATTGCCACAGGAAGAACTGAAAAGCAATTTTTAGGTATTACAAGAGACCCAGGGGCCTGTCCTGCTCATCCCAACTCGCTAAAAGCTGGATCAAAACCCGTGGAAGGCAGTAACAGCTTGGATTTCTAATGTTTGAGGCAGGCTGCAGACTCTGCAACAGGAAAGTTCACAGAGCCATCGTGGGGTAAGGAAGATCTGGGCTGCAGATATGTGGGTCCCTGGAGAGAGAACTTTCACAGAAAATGGGAGAGGGTTGGGAAAAAAAAAGCCCTAAAAAAAACTTTCCAGGCACAGACTTGCAAAATGTTTGAGCAAATCCAAATGCTGCCAGGGCAGATTTCATCAGAGCAGAGCTGACATCATGCTGAGAGAGGTCACCACAGGAGTTGAGCAAATAGCTGGGATAAGGATGCCTGGGAATAGCAGAGGGGCTCTGCTCCAGCACAGGCACAGCTCTCTGTGTCCATCTCCTGCTCACACTCAGTGCTCACCAAAGAGAAAGGAAAAAAAACACCTCAAATGCCTGCAACTTTGCCAAGGAGAGAATTCAGACTGCCCATGTGACAGCAGCAGTGGCTGGTCCTGCTGAGCTCCTCAGCTCAGAGGGGCTCTGAGCAGCAGGGCTTTCCCTCCCCAGGGCCAGGGAGTGCCACTGAGGAGCAGGGACTGCTCACAGGAGAGCAGCACAGGCACAACAAAGCTCACGTGGGATTTATGTGCCTCTGGACAGGCTTAGGTGGGACTGAAGGAAACATAAACTTCACCTTGGCCCTTGGCAGAGGTCACCACTGTGCAGCTTGGGCTCTGCCTCCTGGTTCTGTGGCTGGGCCATGCCAGGGGTACCTGAGCCTGGATACCTGATCCTGGGTACCTGAGCCTGGGTACCTGAGCCTGGGTACCTGAGCCTGGATACCTGAGCCTGGGTACCTGAGCCTGGGGCTGCTCCCTCCTCACCCACCCCAGGCCAGAGCACAGCTGCTCCTACAGGAGCCCTGCAATCCCAGCGTGGTCTGGCTTGGGAATTTAAAGCTCATCTCATTCCACTCCACCTTCCACATCACCAGAAACAGCCCAAAGTGCACACAGAACTTCAGAATTCCAAAAACCAGCACCATCACCAGCTGAAAGGGGAGAGGGGTTCTCCCACACCATGGCAGGGGAGAAGGAAGCTGCCACCCTTCAGCATCACTTCAACAGGAGGACAATAGATACAAAATCCCACATATTTAAGGATTTTTTTCTGCTTTCTGGGCCAATCTTCACTAAGAGAGACCCTTGACACCACCAGGGCAGGAACCAACCCTGTGAGGCTGTGCCTGAGGGAGGCACTGAGGGAAAACCCCAGTAAATGAAGGCAGGAATGGGGCAGGGAGCAAATCTGGAAGGACACTGGGGGGACACAACAGAGCCTGGTGGGGATTCAGGATGGCTTTTCCAGCTGAGGCTGCCCTGAGCCCCCCAGCACAGGGAGGGTGTCACCCTCATGTCCTAGAGCGTCACCTCCATGTCCTACAGTGCCACCCCTGTGTCCTACAGTGCCACCATGTCCTACAGTGCCACCCCCATGTCCTAGAGTGCCACCATTCCCTATAGTGCCACCTCCATGTCTTACAGCATCACCCCCATGTCCTACAGTGCCACCATGCCCTACAGTGCCACCATGTCCTACAGTGCCACCATGTCCTACAGTGCCACCCCCATGTCCTAGAGTGCCACCATTCCCTATAGTGCCACCTCCATGTCTTACAGCATCACCCCCATGTCCTACAGTGCCACCATGCCCTACAGTGCCACCATGTCCTACAGTGCCACCATGTCCTACAGTGCCACCCCCATGTCCTAGAGTGCCACCATTCCCTATAGTGCCACCTCCATGTCTTACAGCATCACCCCCATGTCCTACAGTGCCACCATGCCCTACAGTGCCACCATGTCCTACAGTGCCACCATGTCCTACAGTGCCACCCCCATGTCCTAGAGTGCCACCATTCCCTATAGTGCCACCTCCATGTCTTACAGCATCACCCCCATGTCCTACAGTGCCACCATGCCCTACAGTGCCACCATGTCCTACAGTGCCACCATGTCCTACAGTGCCACCCCCATGTCCTAGAGTGCCACCATTCCCTACAGTGCCACCATGTCCTACAGTGCCACCTCCATGTCCTACAGTGCCACCTCCGTGTCCTACAGTGCCACCTCCATGTACCACAGTGCCTCCCCTGTGTCCTACAGTGCCACCATGTTCTACAATGCCACCTCCATGTTCTACAGTGCCACCTCCATGTCCTACAGTGCCACCATGTTCTACAGTGCCACCTCCATGTCCTAGAGTGTCACCCCTGTGTCCTACACTGCCACCAT
Organism: Aegithalos caudatus; assembly: GCA_013389925.1. Taxonomy (NCBI): domain Eukaryota; kingdom Metazoa; phylum Chordata; class Aves; order Passeriformes; family Aegithalidae; genus Aegithalos; species Aegithalos caudatus. Next base: position 66,428 of record WEIU01010120.1, read on the forward strand.
TCCCTATAGTGCCACCTCCATGCCCTACAGTGCCACCTCCATGTCTTAGAGTGTCACCCCCATATCCTAGAGTGCCACCTCCATGCCCTACAGTGCCACCTCCATGTCTTAGAGTGTCACCCCCATATCCTAGAGTGCCACCTCCATGCCCTACAGTGCCACCTCCCTGTCCCACCCCGTGTCCCCCCCATGCCCCCGTGCCCTACCCGTGCCGCAGTGCTCCAGCCCCGTGGGCACCTCCTGTGTGCTGGGCTCATCCCAGAGCGGGCAGCAGGCCCGGGGAGGGCAGCAGGAGGCCTGGAAGCCACAGGTGACCCAGGGATCCTCGCAGGGAGCAGGGACTCCTTGTTTCTGGAAGAGCAGAGGGAAGTGTCAGGGGTGGTGCAGGGGCAGTGGGGCTGCCCCAGAGTCAGGCAGGTCCTGTAGGGCAGGGCACTGGGATGGGGCCAGAGGGCATCCCCAGTCCAGTGTGGGGAGGAAAGTGAGCATCAGAGTGAAGGGCAAAAGGGCATCACCAGTCCAGTGTGGGGAGAAAAGTGAGCATCAGAGTGAAGGGCAAAAGGGCAGATCCAACCCAGGATGGGGAGAAAAGTGAGGGTCAGTGAGGGGCCAGAGGGCATCTCCTGTCCAGGATGGAGAGAAAAGTGAGGGTCAGAGTGAGGCTGAGCTTGGCAGGATTTCAGCCTGAGGGGTCTCAGGTTCCACTCCCCATAACTGTCATTTTTAGGGAATGTCATTTTTAGGCAGCAGAAAGTCCCCAAACCCCCCAAAATGTGGGGGGGTCACCAGGGGGTGCAGAACCACAGCCCTGCTCAGGCACTGTGGGGAAGCCTGCTCCCAGCTCTCATGTTTATATTCCTCTTCCTATTTATAGGGATATTATTTGGGATGATTTTCTTTGTATTTGGTTATTTATATTTATATTGGTTTTATTGTTGTGTCCACGGACATGTTTGTACATGTGGTATGCACACATGGCTGTTATACACCTCATATGAAATGCACAGATGCATATATAATGTTTATAATGTAATGTATTATTACCCAAACATTATATAATTACTGTATTATTATCTGTTAATACACAATGTATTATAGATGTACTGATTATATATCTGATATAAGCATTTATACACCCACACCTTTGTAATCCTAGCTTATAACTCAATATAAATTACACATTTATTTTTATTGCATATGAAGCTAAATTTATACTTTATGAAGAAAACATATTTATTAGATATAGATGTAGAGGTATTTAGAAACATAGATTTGTTTAGATTGGGAACAAAGCTTTAATAATTGTTCCCAGGATATAATTTTCATTTTATTTTGTACACACCTATTTTATACATATATATTTATGTATATATAGTGTGTGTGTATATATGTACACACCATATTTATGATGTATATCTGTGTGTATATATTATATATATATTTACCATGGACACACACACACATATATATAACATATAATAAATACATTGCACGTGTTTGTCTCCCTACAAGACGACAATGCCATTCACATATCTATAAATAAATGCAGGATGTTTGAATTTTTTATCATTGTTACCATTTCCCTGAGGGGGAATAGATTTCCTTGATGGTGAATCAATATTTAAAAGCCAAATGCCTGCTTGGAACCATTTAAAGGAAAGCTATGGAGCTGCCTTGGGAATATTTCATGGCTCAGGGTGGGCTTTTCTTCCCAACTGGGGGGAAATGCTGGGTTTTAGCACAAAGTGAGGTGTCAGGCCAGAGCTTATCTACCTTTAATGCTCAGCAGTTCTTTGGACAAATGGTTAAAAATGTCATTTCTCTCAAAAGAGGTCTGATTTCTCTGAATATAGATCTGATTTATTGAAATAGGGATCAGATTTCCCTAAATACGGATCTGATTTTCCTAAAAAAGGCTCAAAGGATCACACTCCAAACTTTATTATACACAAGCACCAGCAAAGAGAACAGAGGTGGCTCAGGTGAGGGAGCACTGGGGTGGTCCCAAAACTGCAGAAAACCATGGGAACCTTTCCCAAATGTTGTCCTGCTCTGTGCTGGTCCCTCTGATCCCAGGTGAGGCTCAGCAGGGGGGGCTGGCAGAGGCAATGCTCCCCTGGCAATTCTCCTAACACAAGAGCAGGAAATCCCAGGCAGGATCCCACTTCCAGGGGAGGTTTGCAGGTTCAAAGGGGTCAGAGAAGCTCTGGGTGAATTCAGGACTGCTCTGAGCTACCTGAAACCTTGGATAGTCAGGAAATGGCACTGAGCTGGGTCAGGGCTGGAGAAATCCCAGCAACCTGAGGGAAAACTGCTGGGGTAGGAAAGCAGCCCCAATTCCTGTCTTTTATAGAGTCAGGGAAGATTTGGATTGGAAGGGACCCTAAAGACTGTCTCACTCCAACCCCTGCCATGGCAGGGACACCTCCCACTGTCCCAGGATGCTCCAAGCCCTGTCCAGCCTGGCCTTGGGCACTGCCAGGGATCCAGGAGCAACCACAGCTGCTCTGGGCACCCTGTGCCAGGGCCTGCCCACCCTCACAGGGGCAAATTTCTTACTGAAATCCAATCTATGCCCACCCTCATTCAGTGCAAGGCCATTCCCCCCCTGTCCTGTCCATTCCTTACCATCATTCCAGGCCGAGCCAAAGGATAAGGAGCTGTGTTGCCAATGGTGGTGTCCATATAATAACTCATCATCTTGGAGGTGCCTGTGGGATGGAGATGGGCATTAGATTCCATGCCAGAAAAACTGACAGCACCAGCTAAATCCATGCTTTCCATAGCTGTATAAAGCTTGGAGCAGGCTGTCACCTCAATGAGTTTAGGCTGGAAAAGTTAAGAGGAGAAATACCTGGATTAATAGGAAATATTGTGATTAGAGGGGTCATACCAACAATGCAGCACCCAGATGCAGGAGTGTAAGCCTGACAATGGGGAATGAATTATCACCTGCACTCTGAGAGAGCCACTCTGATGGGAGATGAGATCATGTTTCCTTTGCTGGAGAATAGGTGGGAAATTGTTGCCAATTTTTTTTTTTTTCTTTTGAGAGAGGAAAAAAATAAAGAATAAAAAAAAAAAAAAGCAGTTTGTTGAGATCAACACCTTTCCTGTGAAAGCTTTGTCAGGCCCAGTCTGTCTCACAAAGAACTTTGCTGTTTTCAGGACACATCCTCTGTTTTTGCACATGAGCTTACGTTTCCCTGGCTGAATTGCTCCCTTACAATCCCACATGGCATTCCTCACATGGGATCCACTCCCCTGGGCAAGTGGTCCTGCCAGAGCTGCTCATTAGCTGAGATTTTTAATCCTCATGGAAGCCCTGGGTGTGGCTGAGGTGGAGCAGCTGCAGGCTGGCTCTGTTATCTGAGGTGGGGATGTTCCTCCCTCTCTTGCAATCCCAATGGACAGCACAGGGCCAGGGCAGTCTGTGCTTTGAGAATGTGACTCCAAGGTGCTGGGAGGAGAGAGGGAAGGGGAATAGCAGGGCTGGCTGGGGCAGGATGGGACCTGGAGCCAAGGGAATGGCTGTTCCCAGCCTGGGGATGCAGAGGAGCTGCTTTAACCTCCCTGAGGACACAGCTCCACTGCTGGGAGCAGCTCTGCATCCCTGCAGAGCCCTGGGCTGTGAGCACTGCAGTGCAAACACCTGCCTGAGCTATCTGACACCAAACCCTCCAACCCAACCCCTCCCCTGGCACTGCCAGGCCCACCACTATCCCAAGTGCCACTTTACACCTTTTTTGAACACTTCCAGGGAAGGTGCCTGCACCATGCCCTGGGCAGTTGTGCCAGTGCTTGGCAAACCTTTGAGTGAAGAAATTTCCTGATATCCAACCTAAACCTGGATGAAACCTGAGGATGTTTCCTTGTTTCCTGGGAGAAGACACTGAACTCCCCCTGGATGTCCCCTCCTGTCAGGAGCTGTGCAGAGCCAGAAGGGCCCCCCAAGCCTCCTTTTCTCCAGGCTGAGCCCCTTTCCCAGCTCCCTCATCAGGCTCATGCTCCACATTTTGTGCTCAGCTCTTCTCAGCAGAACCAGCACAACCACATCCCCTCCAGCCTCCACTTCTACCCTTGAACATCTCCTGGAGGCCCTGGGATCCTTTCCCAGCCTTCCCTCTGCTCCTTCCCCGGGGGCTCTGCTGCTGCCTGAGCTCTCTGCAGTTCTTTCCCCCCGGGGAAGGGCAGAGCTGCTTTGGCTGTGTCTCACTCAGCACCTCAGCAAACAGGGACCCCTAGAGTATCTCCCCCGTGCCCTGTGAGTAATGGCCCAACACAAAACACCTGCATGTGCACGGTATTAAATTATCATCATCATTTCCTGCTGGTTATTACTAACTCTGCCTCGAACACCAGCAGATTCTTTTTTTTTCAAACTTCTCTTTTTTAATTCACAAGACTGAAAACTACCCCTGCGTGGTGGAAGAACAACCAGCCTGTTTCTCTTTGTACCCAAAACCACACTGAGTGCGAGTTGGTGTGGCTGAGAAGCCTTAACTAACCCCAGCATCTGTGCACGCTGTGCCAGCCCTCCCCAGCGAGGCGTTGGAACGCCTTGGCTGCGATCCCCCTGCAGCTGGGGCAGCTGCAGCTGCAGGAGACAAAGCAAGGAGCCCAGGGCTGCAACCTGAGTCAGCACAGAACCTTTGCCTGCCAAGGCACTTAAAGCTCAGCCCCATTCCATGACACCAGGGTGCTTTAAGCCCTGCCCGACCTGGCTTTGAGCACTTCCAGAGTGGAGCATCCCTGCAATGAGGGGCATCCCCTAATGCAGGGCAAGGTGCTCAATCCCAGCCCATCACACACCCAACCTTCAGCACGTGGGAACCATCCCAGGCAATCCCGAGCTGAGCTCGCCCTAAAGCAAAGGCTGATGCAGCCAAACACAGCGGGGCAGGCAGGGTGAGATGGAGCAGAGAGGGCTGGGGCTGTTCTGCTGCAGTGACACCCACAGCCCACGGAGCAGTGAAACAGCAGCCCCAGGAGCAGCTCTGCTCTCTGCTCTGCAGCTCAGGCAGTGGCAGCTGGGGGTGGGTTGGGTTTTTCTCCCTTTGATGGGGGCAGCTCAGTGGCAGCAGCTCTCGAGAGCCGCGTTCATGCCTCGCTGGGTGTCGTTTGCATCTTTCTCAGGCTGAAGCTTCCAGCAAGGCACTGCACGCTGCTGCTCGAGGTGTGCACTGACACCAGCAGCACCAAACCCATCCTGACACCCAGGACAGGCTTCATGCAGCAAGGAATAGCAATAGGATTTAACCAGAGCTGCCCAGCAGCCCCACACCAGCCTGCAAGAGGTGAATTAGCATCTCTAGACAGCAGCTCCAGGACTTTTAGAGCCAGTCTGCTCTCTGGTTTCTCTTCCCCTCTGAGCTGAGCTGTTAAAAAGCACAAGAGAGGGGTAGGAGCACAACACAACAGCAATTTGCATCCCCAGATCTCTGGGTTCAAGAGAAGTCCTGGTTAAACACAAATTAAACCAGTTCCCCAACCTGCTGCAGGTCTTGTGGGTGACAGTGGTTAAAGGACAGAGAAGCACAGACTGGAGGCTGTGAACAGGACCTGGAATCATGGAAGCCCCAAAGAAGGAATCCCAGAAGAGACCATTCCAAGCCCCCACTATGGGCAGGGATGGCACCCAGTAGGTGACAAGGCCTGCTGGAAAAGGCAAGTGAGCAGATCCTGTGCATGGAATAATTGTGCTCTGGAAAGGCAAGTGTGGAAGAGGAGGCACAGACAGCACAGAGGGAGCTCTGCTGTGCTTTGTCCAGGCTAATTTTAACAGAACTTCCACCACTTCCCAGAGGAAACTACTTCACAGCCCAAAACATCTCTCACTGTCAGCAAGTTTCCCTGATGGCTGAGTGATATTTTGCTTCTCTTCAGCTTCCTCTAATAAGAGCCTAAAGAGTTCCTCTCCTCCTCTGGATGCTGTCAGGGGGCTCAGCTGAGCTCCATTCCAGGCTGGAGCTCTCCAGGCAGGTAATTTGGCTGGTACTGAGGAAATCACTGCAGATTTGCATCAAGATAATCCAGAGCCACAGCTTGCTGAGAGCTGCTAGTAAATGGAGGGGAATCAGAACCATTTGGTAAAATCCTTAATGACTTAACAGCTTGACTTCAGCCTTATTGTTTGCTCTTATTATTTCTGTCCTATTGTGAAAACATGTGTGGGAGAAGCAGCATTTATTCTGGGACTTGATCAAGTACCAGTCAAAGCTATTACACTCTTGGGTCATTTCTAAACTAAATTAAAATTTTAATTTCATTTCAACATCCATCCCTCCTCTTTACAAGGTTGGTTTGTTGTTTTTTTTAATGTTAAGTCAATTACCAATCTTGGTTTAAAAAGGGAAGAGCTGATTGTGCTCATGATTAACACACACAACCCCCTGGAGAAGTTGGGAAGATGTTAAAAATGAATATTAGAATACAGTGAACTTTTTCTGTTGGATCTATAAAGACACTTCGGAGTATCTGCAGGCAATGTTTTAGTTTTATGTGTTTTTTAAGGATAGGAGGAGGGAAGTGGAGCGATGCCACAGTGACTTCCCAGTGGCACAGACAAGTCCCAGCTCTGTTTTCCAGTTTAATGCTCATTCCACAGCTCTGCTGCAAGGTCCTAAGGCTCAGACTGTTCCCCAATTTCTGAGCTGCAGGACCACACTGAGCTCCATCCCACATCCCTCAGCCCCAGCAGGGCACCCAGGGGAGGTGGCACACCTGGGACAGCCACCAAACACTGCTTGGGTGCTTTCCTCCATCCCAATAAACCGAGAATATTCCTTCTCTGTGGGGCCTGTTGAGAAGCCAGGAGGATGGAGCAGCATCAGCCATCCCACAAAAAAATACTTCTGGCTTCAAGAAGCTGAATGAAGGCTTTAAAAACCTGCAGCAGCCCCTGCCACACCTCCAGCCTCCCCGGGCTGCCTGTCTGACCCAGAGCTGCTCAGTGAGAACACTTCATTTTTCCATCGGGAAAAAATTTACCATCTTTGAGGGGGTGGGGCAAAGAGCCGGTGGAAATTACATCCTTCCTCCAGGCTTTAACCCTTGGGAGCCGGGCACTTTCCAGGCCGCCTGCCAGCCCCGTTCCCAGGGGAAGAAGGGCTTGTTATCTGTTGGCATCTTAGAAACCTCATCCCATTTATCTGCCCCTGGCACCCGCCTCGGACAAAACGAGCATCCTTGGAGGGGAGCAGTGGACGGGAGCGTGTTTTATACACTCCCAACCGTGGTTTTTAACACTAAATCCTACATTTCTTACTGTTTTATAACTTGGAGTGTTGGCAGCCGGTTTCCTGCAGGGCAGGCGGGCGGGGCGGTAGGTGCTGCTGCAGTAAACAATGGAGCAGCGGTAAATGGAATAGCCACGGCTGTAAAACCCGCTGGAAATCCTGCAGGAGGTCAAAGGGCCGGGGAAGGTCACCCAGGGAAAGCGAGGGCGAGGATGTGAGCCCCGGGCCGCTGTCCGAGCCGCGGGGCGCTCACTGCCGGGGATTATAGCGGAGGAGCGGGCTGGGAAGGACGGGGCTGGGGCCGCGCATCCCATCCCTGCCTGCTCCAGCGCATCCCTGCCCGCTCCGGCGCATCCCTGCCCGCTCCGGCCCTTCCCCATCCCAGCCCGCTCCAGCCCTTCCCTCCCTCGGTGCCTGGCACATGTAAGCGAGATGTGATGGCATCTCAAGAGCCTTCCCGTCTGGCTGGACAAACTCTGGCTGGAATGGGTGACAGCGGCAGGGCAAATCCCTCGCTCCCTGTGCTTGTAGCAAACCGCTTTTCCACTGCTTTTCCTCTACGTTTCTCCTGCTCTCTGCTCATTCATCGATTACTCGGGCGCTAATTAAGGCAATGCCCCCATCAGCAGCCCCGGCAGATGCACAGAGCTGACAGCACGGGTCAGGCAGGAGAGCTGGAGCTGGGATGCCAGAGCTGTTGCCATTAAATCACCCGGCTCTGCCCCGGCTCACAGCAGCCCCCGGCAATTGCAGGAGGGTGGGAAGGGAGGGTTAATTAGCTCAGCTGTTAATTCACTCACGGATTTGCCTCTGGGAAGCAGTAGGCTCACGGCACAACGCCCTGGGCCAGGCACTCAGCTGGGGCAGAGCAAAAGGGGAAAGAATGGGATCAGTGTCCCACAGGAGAGAGAGGGATCCCTGCCCCGGGGTGGGACCTGGCCCCTCACACCTTCCCCAAATCACAGAGCCCAGCCTCTCCCGAGGCACAGGGGCTTGGGCAGGGCTGGACAGCCCGGCTGGGAGTCCCCAGGATCCCTTGGGACCTTCAGCAGCACACCTGGACCAGCCTGCCCGAATCTGCTCTGAAAATCCCAGCAAACCCTGCTCTTCCATAGGGCTCCAAACCACTGGGGAAGGTGGGGTCACCTGGCGTGTCCTTGTCCCTCAGCTTGCAGATGGGAAAGTTTTGTCATCTGGAGGGGCACATGGCTCTCCCCAAAAGCTCTGTGGTGAACCTGAGGACCAGGGACACACACATCCCAGAGCAGGGGTACAAAAACACCTCAGGCTTCCACACACCCCCATCCCCTGGGCAAGGAGAAAATGCCCCAAAAAGTCAGGCTTTCCAGAGCATTATTTACATGGCAGGCAGGGGAAGGTGCAAACCCAGTGGCACGGGAGGCAGTGGGAATGGCAGGCAGCAGGAAAGCAGCAGGAAAGCAGCCTGGCCCCAGCCTGCAGCACCCAAAGGTGTCACTTGACAGCCCAGCATGGGAAGCTGATGGTGACCCTAACACCGAGTGAGTGGCCACAGGGAAAACAATGATTTAGAGATGGATGGGAAGGGAGAAGGCCTTGGCTGGGCTCCTCAGGGACTCAATTCCCACTGCCTGGGCTGGGTGGGCAGGATTCTGCTCTTCCCAAGGAATGGCAGGGCTCAGAGCACATCCCTGCAGCTGGCACGCTCCAGCTTCTCCCAGAGGCAAATGCTGGCACCTGTGGCACTCAGGGCCCTTTAGGGGATGGCATCACCATGGAAAACACCTGGAGGGTGACAGCAAGTCCTTCCAATCATCTCTGCAAAGCAGGAATTGGCCCTGGGTCTGTCTGTCCCACCCCGGGCATTTTGGATCTCCCCTCCCTCACAGCAAAACCAAACCAAATTACATCAAAACCAAATTACCATTCAAACCAGCAAAGGAACTGCAAATTTAATTCACTGTACTAATGCCAGTGCACAGCCTTCCACCTCTATGAGGAAAATAATAATGTTCTCCTAAATCTCAGTATAAAATGTATGTACCATATATATATATTTAAAGGGAAGCATCATCTGAGACATTTACAGAAGATCCTGCAGTACCAAATACACAAATCAGTTACTGGGTGAGACTGGAAATGGCGAGAGGAAGAGTAAATCACCACAAACCAAACCTGACCGTCCTGAAAATGTGCACAGGTACCTCCAACCCCCGAAAGAGTCCCCAGAGCCTCTCCCCCCGCCACTTACGGCTCAGCTGAAGGACCCGGGCAAAAGCTTTACGTTCTCCACGGCTTCCCAACACTTGTGTCCGCTCTCCTCCCAACTACCTGGTGCTCTCGGCGCCGGGGAGGATGGAAATACCATAGTGTGTGAGGCAGGGCTGCTATTCAAAGGGAGGGGGAGTGGTCAGCCCCGCACCCAGGGCGCTGCGATCGCCGCCAGCCAGGAAAGAGCCACCTCTGGCCGCTGTCACGGCGCTGGGGAAACAAAACAGCCGCTGCCTGGAGCTGGGGACGGGGCAGGGCTCCCTGCCAGCCCTGCCAGCCCTGCCGGCCCTGCCAGCCCTGCCAGCCCTGCCGAGCCGTGCCCTGTGGTTCCCGTGCCCTGTGCATCCTCCCCAGGCTCCCTGCCAGCCCTGCCAGCCCTGCCGAGCCGTGCCCTGTGGTTCCCGTGCCCTGTGCATCCTCCCCAGGCTCCCTGCCAGCCCTGCCAGCCCTGCCGAGCCGTGCCCTGTGGCTCCCGTGCCCTGTGCATCCTCCCCAGGCTCCCTGCCCTGCCCGGCAAGCGCTGCTGCAGCCCCCAGGGTTTATTCCTGCCCACGGAGCACATTAAGGCTCGCAGGGCACGCGGAGATGAGGCTGTTGCAGCCCTGATTCCCAAATCCCACCCAGATGCTGCCTCATGGCAGAAATGCCTCCAAAAGGGCCCCGGTGCTGCTGCTGACCCCATCCCGTGCGTGTCCCAGGGCTCTGCCCGGTGCCTTACCCATAGCCCTGGGGAGGACCCAGCAGCTGCAAATCCTGCAAACCTTTGCCATGTACCTCTGGAATTAAAAATAAGCCCTGGTAGGCGCTGCTTGCCTTTATAACCCTAAAGGCCGAAAGAAGCCTCCTTCCGTGAGGAATTCCCTCGGGAAGCGCTGGGAGCCTCTGGGTCAGCTCAGACAGGAGCATCTCTCCAAAGCCCAGCCCCAAAGCAGGTGCTGAAAGTGTCCGGGGCCTCTCCAGACAGAAGGGCAGGAGAGAACATTCCCGGCTGGCCAGGACCAGGGAGTGGGACACAAACACAGCTTGTAGTGATGTCACTCCGAATTATCCAGAGGCTCTGGAAGAGCACCCCTACCTTCCCCTTCACAGCCTGGCCAGGGAGCAGCCAGCGGCAGCCCCAAACCCCGGGTGCAGGAGGACGTGTCCATCCCGCCTCTCCCTGTCTCTCCCTCCAGGCAGCAGAGCTGCCTTTTCCTCCAGGAGAGGGCTCCAGGCTGGGAATCCTGCCCGGCTCCAGCGCGGATCCCAGCCCGCTGTCTGCATGTGCAGCCCTGGGCCAGCAAAGCCCAGCACCGGGGGTTCCCTGTGTGCTGGGACAGGACAAAACGGGAGGCTGGGAGCAGCTGCTGGGATTTTTCCTGGGGATCCCAACAGGGAAGGGCAAGAGAAGAGCAGCAAAGAGCCCGCAGCTGTGGGGCTCAGCCCTCGCTGCATTAGCACTGTGAAGTTCTGCTTGCAGAGGATCTGCAGGAGGGGGGAATTCCAGGGAATTTAGCAGCACCCCCATAAAATAAACAATAAAATAAAGCAGCCTGCATATCTGAGTGCTGTCACTGCTGAAGGATCAGTATGTGGGGAGAGGAATAATTCCTGGAGACTCCTTCCCCAGCACAACCCTGGGTATTTTGAGTGCTCTCAGCACAGTGGACATTTGCAAAGTGCAAACCAAAACTGTGTTTTGCTCCCACGTGGATAATTTCTGCCTGCACAGGGCTCCTGTGGCACCTCCTGCTGCCAAATGTTCCCCAGGGAATCAGATGTGCCAAACAAGTGTTCATAGGATAAAAGTCCCTCCCCTTCCCCTCTCCCAGCCTAGGAGGTTGCTAAAATGCACAAAGTGACAAATAGCAAAAAAACCCCCATCATTTATCCACATAAAACTATTCCCAGGTCGTTCAGGAGCTCCCAAATGATGAATGAATCTCTCCTTTAGCCCTGAATTTAGAAACACACAGCTCCAGGTGGCCTAAATCCGTTACCTGCTGGACTGGCCAGGCACGGCTCCCTCTTGTAGCTGTTTTAACACAGGAAATGATTTATAGGGTTCCATCTCCCCAGGAAAGTTTCCAGCCTCCTGGGCTTTGCTACAAAGGCTCTGTCACATCTGAGCTCCAAAGGAGTGGAATGTGTTCAGCCATCAATTTTTATCTGGGCAACTCTTCCCGGGATAACCCCGCAGGCAGCTGTGAGCAAGATGTCCCTGCCTGGATGCTCTGCTCAGGAGGGTGCTAGGATGCAGCAACCCAGACATTAACAGCTCTGTGGAGTGGCTGTGCAGCCAGCTGGGAGGCTGGGATGTGGAATCACAAAGTCATGGAATGCTTTGGGTGGGAAGGGACCGTGAAGATCACCGGGTTCCACGTGGTTGCCTGGTTTCAGGTTCACTGCTGTCACATCACTCACCCAAAAGCAGTTGCTTCAGCTTGCAACAAAAAAGTTGGGTTAAATTTCGGGCAGCTCATGGAATTGATCATAAAGTCATTGCACTTTCCATGACAGCTGCTTTGGGTTTGCTCCGTGCTCATAAAAAATAAAGCGATCCCTTAATGTTTCCCTGCAGCAGTTATTGATGGTTTCACCAAACTGGAGATGTCTTGGGGATGTTTCACAGGTTCTGCACTCACAGGCTGCTTAAATTTGGGGGCTCTCAGGCTCCTGTTGAAAGGTGCAGCACATTGGTGTGGGCAGAAATAGCCTCTTTCCCAATAACCTGGGAAATCCTCATCAGCATTTGGGATGGGAGCTCAGAGCAGCATCTCTGTGAGGGTGGCTCAACTGGAGATGTCCTGGTCTGTCTGCTGGAGCTGGGCAGTGAGTGTGTGTGGTAATAGGAGACACAATGAAGGCACAGCACATGGAGTGATCTGGAAGGCAGGAAAGAGAAAGTTTATTTCCCAACTGGGGTTTATATAGATTTCCAGGGATTGCCCCTGGATTGGAGGGAGAAGTTGCCACCTCTCCATCCACACTGGTCAAGACAAAGGGCCACCAAAAATCCCTCCTTGAGAGAGGAATGTAAACAAAGACTGTTTTTCCTACAAAGTCCTTGAGAAAGACTCCACTTCAACATGTAAACATTAGAAAACTCAAAAAGTTTTAGAAAACTCAGAAGGCTGTAAAAAATCTGAGTGACAAGCGTGGATCATCTGGGTAGAATTCAGCCCAGTCCTGAGTCTGTCCCTGCCCCAATTCCACTCCCTTGCAGCCCCCAGGTTCCTCTCCAGGGAGTGATCCCTGTGCTCCTGCCTGTGGATCATGAACTACTAAAGGAGAGTAATGAGCACATAATGAGCTTCCAGAGCCCTTCATGGATCACCATTTCCATCCTACTCTGGGAAAACAGAAAAGGAACCAACAGAATGATCCTGAGCACCCGAATCTCTACTTTTGCTCTTACCCTGGGGCAAGGGAGTGAGATGGAGATTCCTGAGCTGGAGGAACCTTCCCAGTGTTTGCCCTGGGAGGAGGGGACACAGGATCAGGAGCTGCCTGTGCCTGGAAATCCATGGCAGGTTTGCCCAGGGAAACGTTCTTCCCTCTGCCTCTCCTCAGAACCCGGGCGTGGCTCACAGCCTGTGCCCAGATGTTCAGTGGTCCCAGAGCTGGGCACATCTGGGATCCAGGTGCTGACAGCCTCTGGAGCTGCCTGGCCTCAAAAGCCAAGGGGGACAGCGCCAGAGCTCATCCCTCAGGACCAACCCCAATGAATTCCCTCCTGTATGGAGCCCAAGGGTGCTGAATGTCTGAGCTAAGGGGGAATTTCTGCCCTCCAAAGCAGGAGAAGGAGATTTGTCTACCCTTGGATCAGACATGAGCTCAGATCTTGGATGTCCATTACCTTGGATGTGAAGGGGCAGGGTATGCACTAAAACAGAAAAATCTGGGGTGCACAGGAATACCTTGAATGCTTAAACTGCCCCAAAAGTGACTTTTGAGGTGCTCTTATTGGTTGGGAGCTTCTCCCTGTAGATCTCCTCCCCATCCACCAAGGTAACTGTGATAAACATCCATGGTTTATCCCACTTTTCTAAGGGAGACCAGATCCATGTACATACTGGCTTTAAACAGGGAATATCTGAAGGTGTCAGGACTGGGTGAGAAAGGATGAGGGGGAAAATCCCATTTTCATCTCTATCCACATGTGGATACAAATACATGGATGTGTACGGAGGTGAGAAAACCCCAAATCCCACTGATAACAACCTTTTCTTCCCTGTGAGAGTGGGCAGGCCCTGGCACAGGGTGCCCAGAGCAGCTGTGGCTGCCCCTGGATCCCTGGAAATGTCCAAGGCCAGGTTGGACATTGGGACCTGGGATGATGGGAGGTGTCCCTGCCATGGCAGGGGTGGCACTGGATGGGCTTTGAGGTCCCTTCCCACCCAATCCACTCTGGCATTCTGAGGTTTGGTCATGTTTTCACTCTGGAAGAGGAAGTGAGAAGTTTCCACTCAGCTCTAACTCTGCTGTTAAGAAACATCTCTGGGGAAGTTCCAAGCAGAACATCTCCAGCCTCCACCCTTGAGATGCAAACTCGTGGATTTTGTGCAGTTGGCACAAAACCTGATCCGTTTTCTAGAGGCCAATGTGAACATTTTCACTGCAAACTCCTCTGTGCAGGTGCCTGCCCTACTCACACCATTAACAAAGTCCTGAAAGCTGCAAGAACAAGGTAAATTAATTATCATTTCTTTCAATATTAACTGGGAAATCAGTCCTTACTCCCATTGCAAGAAGAATTTGGCCTCCTGGTTGGAAGAAGGATCTTTGATTAGTCTGATACACTCAGACAAAAAACCAGTGAGGATTTCATCACACACACCCTCTTCAAACTGTAAATTAAAATCCTCATCCAGAATCATTTAATCAAGGACTATAAAGCCAGATTTCAGAAGTGCTCTTTTCCCAGGCAGGCACATAAATAGAGATCAGATTTATAAAAATGCTCTCAGCCAACAATTCCTGCTTGAACACATCTGGCCAGATTTCAAAACCAATTCAGCAACCAGTTAATCACTTGCTCTTTATTACTTAACTCACTATTAGCATTGGGGGTAAAAAAAAAAAAACCCAAGAGATATTTTTATTTTCTTTTATCTGTTAAAATATTCCCTGCATCTTGGCAGGGTGGAATTCAAAGCCTTGATAAAAATCATGACATTAAAAAAAAAATCAACCACTTCTCAAGCCTATGTAAAAATGCAGGGAGTGAATTGAGATCATTTCACTGCTTCCCTTTGCAGCTTCTTATTCAAAAAATGAGATTAGCACTGCACTGAGAATGTCACATAAAACCCATTCAGAAAATAAACAGCAGCTTATGAGGGTTGAGCTGGGGTGGGAATGAATGGGAAGCTGGAATTCTTGTTATTGCTGGTGGTTCTCTGAGGACATCAGTGCACATCTCAAAGTTTTGTGTCCCCAAAGGTGTCTTGTGGTGGAGGTGGCCCTGCCTGGACAGCAGAGTGTGGTGGCTTCAGTGTCCTGGGTTTGGAATTCCTCCTTCCTGGCAAGAGTGACTCCAGAAATATTGGGGAAGGGTTGAGCAGCAACAGAGGATGGAGGGCCCTCGCTGGGGGGGTTTAACAGATGGTTAAACAGGGCTTTAAGGGGTTAACAGAGTGGATGTGGCACCTGGGACAAGGTCAGTGGTGGAGCCTTGGGGCAGCACTGGGATGGTCACAGAGGATTTCCCAACACAAATGATCCCGTGTTCCCTGAGCCAGGGGCTTGGAGCAGCACCCGGAGGAGGGGCAGCAAAGGCAGAGCCCAGGTTTTGCCTGTGCCTCACTCAGGGAGGCCTGGAGGCCTCGTGGGCTCTGTTCCCCCAGGACAGGGACACCCCAGGAGCTGTGGTCAGCACGGGTCTCAGCTGGACCCATGAACCAGCTTCTTCTGCCCAGGGGTGATCCTGGGTTCCATCTCCATTTTTCAGGACTCATGGCTCAACTCCAGCCCAGCTCAGCTCATCCTCTGAATCCCTGGGCTCTCCTTCCATGGCTCACATCTCTTCCCATCAGAAATGCCATTGTGTGGGGAGGAGGAGGAGAAAGGACGTGGGTGATGTAGGAACGAAGAGCTGGGTTCTGTGGGGAGCTGATAAACCTGGGAAATTCTCCTTTTCCTGAGGCCTTTTCCCAGTCTCAAAGTGACCTTTGTGTTCTCCATCAGCTGACAGACACAAGGACAGCGAGGGTTCAGGGCTTGGTGCCGTGACCTCAGCTGGGTCCCACCATCCACCCCGGAATGCCAGGGACACCCTCAGCTAAGGAAATGTTATCCTGGTTGTCCCATAGGGCGTGGAAGGGGTGAGATGTTCCCAGTGGAACAGAAACTGGGCATTTTTCAGCACTTTGTTTGCATATCTAAACCAATGCAAAATGATCTGTACCTTAATAAACACTTCTTGTCACGGGAGCGAGCAGCAGAGGGAAAAATTCCAGTAGCAGAAAAGTGAGGCTGGGTTTTGTGGATATGAGTTATTAACATGTCCTTTACCTCTCTGTTTATTTTCCACACGGTTCCAGGTCAAGGAAAGTTTGTCTGTGACAAGGATTAGGTTTTGGGAGCAGCTGTGTCTTTTCATATTTAATTCCTGAGCTGTACCGAGGGTGTTTGGACAGATTCTCCTTTGTCTCCTCTGTCAGGGGAGATCAGGCAGGATAACAGGACACAGGTGACATCCCCAGGGTGTGACATCCCCTCCGTGAAGGACACCCAGAGCTCCAGAGGAAGAAAGGGGATAAATAAGGCACGTTCTGGATGAATCCAGGCCGTCCCCGTGGCTGCCTGGTGCTGCAGGGGTTATTTATGGCCAGGCAGGGAATTGCAGGGCTGGGTCCCACATGTGAAGTGAAAGTGGAAGTGTGTGGGTGGGAGGGGAAGCAGCAGCATCCCATTTATCAGCGCTCCCGAGGCCGAGCAGCTTTCCCGGATCCAGGCTGCCTCACGGAGCGCTTCCCATCTCCCAGCAGCGCTGCAGAACCCCAAGGGCATGGTCCTGTGCCAGGAGCCGTCCTCGGGGATGGAGGGGCAGGCACACCCACCCTGGAGAGGGAAAACCCTTCCCACTGTCCTATCCTGTCCTGGGTGCTCCATTAACCCACCCACCCTCAGTGCAGCCCCAAAAAAAGCCAGCCTGCCTTCCCCCTTCCCAGAGCCAGCCTGGATGCGTGGGGTTCCAGCAGGGGAGGGGGATGGGGCTGGAGGGCTGGAGGGAGGGGTCACGGCGGGGTGAGCTGATAAACAGCAAACAATCCTAATTTATGCAAAAAGCAGTCTGGAAAAAATTACATTCCTGCTTGTCTGCATGTGTAACATACAGAGATCCTAAAGAAAGGAGCCAAAGATGTGTCCATGAATCAGAGCTTTATCCTGCCAGCCCTCCAGAGCCCAGCCCATGGATTTGGGGCACTTTGCCTTGGTAATTGCCCAGCTCTCCAGCCCAGGCTGCACCAACAGTGCCTCATTGGAATCAGACAGGTCCTTTGGATTTTCTCTGGTTTTCCACCCTCTTAGACAACAAATAAGCCATTAATGTCTGGAAACACAGCCTGGATTCTCCCTCCCAGTGCACAGCTCAGATCCCTGCCAGGGATGCCCAGTGCCACATTCAATCCCAGTGCTGGATAATCCCTCCCTGCCCACCTCCACCTCCCATGCCAGGGGAGACACTCCGGGTTCACAGCTCTGGAAATAAGATCCCAGTGCACCTTTTCCTGATGGAAAACTTTCAATAGAGAGCAAGCACAGACTTTACTTTTGAGCCCTTTTGGGTCTCCACTGAGACAAGAAAGTTTGCAGAGGATCTCTGGGATAATTGCTGGATTTGTACCTTCATTAACAGGAATCTTCTCTGCCTTGAATTACCCCTGGTTTCTTCTGCTGGTGAGTCACAGACCCATGGAATGGTTTGGGATGGAAAGGACCTTAAATCCAGTGCCACCCCTGCCATGGCCATGGACACCTTCCAGTGTCCCAGCTGGTTCCAAGCCCCATCCAAGCTGGCCTGGAGCAGCTCCAGGGATGGGGCATTCCCAGATTCTCTGGGCAACCTGATCCATAACTCCAAAGCTTTGCCCATCTTTCCCTATCTGCAGGATCTCTGCCCAAATCCAAACTCATGGGCACATATCCAGAGTGCCAAGCTGTGGGTTTTCCCCAGGGTTTCCCTGGATATTCCCAGGCACAGTTGGCAGCTCCAGCTGGATGCCCAGCAGCAGGATATGGAAATTTTGGCTCAGGCTGAGAGTGGGCGAGAAGGGGAGCCTGGCTGACAGGAAGGGTGCTGGAAGGAGCCATGGAGCAGCATCACAGGGCTGCCACTCCTGCTCCAAAGGCTTTTCCCAAAGGCTGGGAACCACCCCAGCATTCAGCAGCCATGGATAACACAGCATTAGCACCCCCTCAGCCCCTTGGGAGAGACCCAGTTGTGATTTTCCTCCCTTTTCCCACTTGGATCTGCCATGTCAAGTGGTCCTGTGATCATGGGGGACAGTGGTGCCCAAGGGTGCCAGGGAATGGATTTCCCAGGGGGAAATGCTGTCCTTGGCCAGCCTTTCCCAGCCCTGCAGGGCTTTCCCAACCAGAGCCCAGCTCGGGGTGCAGGGCCCAGCTCTGGGTGCTGCTCCTGTGGCAGGAGGAGCACACAGGGACTGTCCTTGTCCAGAGGGGCTCAGCTCATCCTGGGCCTTCTGAAGCCAGCAGGAGCCCGGGCTGGGGAAGGTTTATGGGATGAGTTCTGGTAGTGCTGATTGAAGCTGTTTCCAGAAATCAGCCAGGGCCTTTGCAGCACACTCAGAGCAGCCAGGGCTCTGTGCTGGCTCCTTCTGTGCCTGCAGACCCCCTGAGAATTCACCAGCCTCAGCTGGGAGTTTTGTCTCATCTGCCCCCCCGGGCACTGCTGTGGGCATGGTAAGCCTTGCAAATGGGATGAGGAATTTTTCTGTTACAATCCCATCCTGTGGGCTAAGAGGAATCTCACTGAGACCCGGCTCAGGCTGGATTCTCCTCCTCCCTCAATGAGCTTCATCAGCTCCAGCTTTTTATGGATGCAGCAAATGAGAGAAATAAAATAAATACTACAATCAAAGTGCTCAAACCTATGCCTGGCTTATGCCAACACAAATCCTGAATGGGAGGAAGTATTAGGCTAAATTTAGCTCCTCAAGCAAAATCCAAGAGCTTTTATTTTTTCTTTAATTTTTTTTTTCCTCTAGGTCCATACTGTAAAACATCTGCTGAACAGTTTCCTATAACTGTTTTTGGCTTTTAAATCAAAGAAAGAAGAAACAATGTCCCATTTTTGTAGAGAGAAAAGGAGGAGGGGAATAATAGACCTTCCTCTCAAAGGAGGATGACAATGAGGATAGAAATAGAAAGGGGGGAGCTTTGAAACATCTTGAGTCCAGACAAGGAGTGGGTGGATGGCAGGTTCAGGTATCTCTGCTTGCTTTGGCTGCTTCCCATTCCGAGAGGGAGCTGGCAGAACTGCTGGGAGCCAGAGGGAAGAGCCACAGGCAGGGCTGGATCTGCCTGGGTGATGGGGGGCTGGGAAAGGGCTGCAGCAGGGCTGGGGGGACACAGGGAGGTAGTGGAGGAGGAAAGATGAAGTTATCTAGCAGGAAAAAGAAAGAGGGGTTGTGCTCGGTTGTGCTGGCTTGTCCCCCA
Source organism: Aegithalos caudatus (assembly GCA_013389925.1). Classification (NCBI taxonomy): domain Eukaryota; kingdom Metazoa; phylum Chordata; class Aves; order Passeriformes; family Aegithalidae; genus Aegithalos; species Aegithalos caudatus. The sequence goes on from WEIU01010120.1 coordinate 85,582, forward strand.
GCCCGGAGAAGGTTCCCTGCTCCTTCCAACACCCCATGATCCAGCCGAGCTCCTCGGGGGGTCCCACAGCTGCAGCCACCTCCACCCACCTGCAGCATCCCCGGCAAGGGCGTGGGTGGCCCTAAGCTGCCACACCTTGCTTTGGTCCCCTGCCAGACTTAAGGCTAGAGAAACGCCTGCCTGGAGAAATCCCTTCTTCCCTGCTCTTCCCTGCTCCTCTCTGCTCCTCTCTGCTCTTCCCTGCTCTTCTCTTCTCCCAGAGACCACAGAGCCCCTCTGCCAGGAGAGATGTGCAGCCCCAGGAGAGATGTGCAGTCCCAGGAGAGATGTGCAGCCCCAGGAGGGATGTGGAGCAGGAGGGATGTGCAGCCCCAGGAGGGATGTGGTGCAGGAGGGATGTGCAGCCCTAGGAGGGATGTGGTGCAGGAGGGATGTTGTGCATCCCCAGGAGGGATGTGCAGTCCCAGGAGGGATGTGCATCCCCAGGAGGGATGTGCAGCCCACGCAGTCACACCTCGCGGGCTCCTTGGCAGCCGGCTCTGCGCACAGAGCCCTTTCCTGCCAAGTCACAGGATGCGATGACGGCGCGGCTGGGAAAAGCTTCAAACCAGCCCAAACAATCGGAGATTGTCTGCGGAGAGCGGGCTCTAAAAATGGCTCCTTGGATCAGCACCAGGCTCACCCCCGGGGCCTTTGTCGGGAGCGATGACGGAGAAGGAGCTAATCTCGCTTCCCATCTGGGATAGGGCTCGGATTAGCCCGGCCGTGCTCGTCCCTCCGTGACCCGCGGGCATCCAGCGCCCAGACAGCGCCGGGAGCGACTTCCCGCTGGCAGGAGCCCTGTAGGGACCACACGGCTCAGGAGCCAGCAATCCCATTCTGTTCATTGCCATAAAAAGTTCCTTAGGACCGTGCATCCCTGTTCCTGTGAGGGCTGGGGGATGGGGGAAAGAATTGCACTTTTTAAAATGGATTCAGCACAGGTTGGGCTGGATTTGCTACATTGAAGTAAATCCCAAATAGGTGGTGGCAGAGCCGGTCCTGAACCTCGGGGTTTCTCATCACATTTGTCATGAGGGGCTCTGCCACAAAGCTGCTGTAGTGGTACCAGGGACTGGGGCGAGGATGGCGACACTATCCATCAGCATGAACCTTTATCCCCATCTTTTAGTCTTGGCCCAGCACCCTCCTGCTTGCAGCAACCCCACAGCCCGGCAGAGCTGCTCCCAAGGGTGTGACCAACTCGGGAAGCATATCTCCAACGTGGAGAGTGTGTGTCCCACACCAGCAGTGTGTGTCCAGCATGGGAAGGCTGTATCCCACATGGGCAGTGTGTGTCCAATGTAGGCAGTGAGTGTCACACTCGGGCATTGTGTGTACAATGTGGGAATTGTGTGTGCAACGCAGGCATTGTGTGTGCAATGAAAGCAGTGTGTGTCCCACATGGCAGTCTGAGTCCATCATGGGCACTCTGTGTCCCACATGGGCAGTGTCTGTCCAATATGGGCAGTCTGTGTCCAAAGCTGGCATTGTGTATCCAATGTAGGAATTGTGTGTGCAATGAAAGCAGTGTGTGTCCCACACGGCAATCTGTGTCCCACATGGACAGTGTGAGTCCAATATGGGCACTCTGTGTCCTTCAGGGGCAGTCTGTGTCCAAAGTGGGCATTGTGGGTCCCACTGGGACAGTATCTGTGCAACGTGGGCATTGTGTGTACAACGTGGGCGTTGTGTGTGCAATGTGGGCAGTGTGTGTCCCACTTGGGCACTGTGCTTCCAGCTCGGGCAGTATGAGTCCAATGTGGGCAGTGTCTGTCCAATATGGGCAGTCTGTGTCCAAAGCTGGCATTGTGTATCCAATGTAGGAATTGTGTGTGCAACGTAGGAATTGTGTGTGCAATGAAAGCAGTGTGTGTCCCACACGGCAGTCTGAGTCCAACATGGGCACTGTGTGTCTCACACGGGCAGTGTCTGTCCAATATGGGCAGTCTGTGTCCAAAGCTGGCATTGTGTATCCAATGTAGGAATTGTGTGTGCAATGAAAGCAGTGTGTGTCCCACACGGTAATCTGTGTCCAGCATGGGCATTGTGGGTCCAATGTAGCAACTGTGTGTGCAATGAAAGCAGTGTGTGTCCCACACGGTAATCTGTGTCCAGCATGGGCACTGTGTGTCCCACAAGGGCATCGGTGTCCAGCATGGGCATTGTGTGTCCAATGTAGCAACTGTGTGTGCAATGAAAGCAGTGTGTGTCCCACACGGCAGTCTGAGTCCAACATGGGCACTGTGTGTCCCACACGGGCAGTGTCTGTCCAATATGGGCAGTGTGTGTCCCACAGGGCCGGTGTGTGTCCAGTGTAGGCAGTGTGTGTCTCACTCAGGCATCGTGTGTCCAGCGTGGTCAGTTTGTGTCCAACGTGGGCATTGTGTGTCCAATGTAGGAATTGTGTGTCCAACATAGGAATTGTGTGTGCAATGAAAGCAGTGTGTGTCCCACATGGGCACTGTGTGTCCCACATGGGCACTGTGTGTCCCACATGGGCACTGTGTGTCTGATGGCTGCTGCTGAGCCCAGCCTGTCCTCACTCACTGCAGCATCCCTCCACCCCTCCATCCCTGCAGCATCGCTCTGCCTGCCTGGCATGGGAAATCTAGGACCAAAGGAGCTCAGAATATCCAGGTGCAGGGACGTGGCAGGCGAGGGCCTGTGTCAGATCAGCCAGATCCCCAGGAGGAAATAATTGGAACAATGCTCCAGCACGTGCTGGGGGTGGGATGGGATATGCCGGGAATGGGATGTGCTGGGGATGGAATGGGATGTGCCAGGGATGGGATGTGCCAGGGATGGGATGGGATGTGCCGGGGATGGGATGGGATTTTCCAGGGGATCATTCCCTGCCAGCCCTCGCTGGGCACTGCAGGCAGGAATAGCCACTCCCCTGCCCCATCCCACGAGAGGATGAGGAGAGGAGACACCAGAAATGGCATTTTGGTGGACAAACCTCTCTGATTGAACTCCTCAGTCTCCATGGAAGGGGCTTTGCTTTCCCCAGAGATTCCTCTCAGTCCCACCAAAGCCAGAGAGAAAATAACCTTTGAGGCACTTCCCAAGCACCCAGAACCACTTCTTACCATCCTGCTCTGGAATACACCTTCTCCTCCAGCAAAGGGGGTCTCCAAGCACTAAAGAGCTGCTCCAAGGCCCCTTTATCAGTCCTGGCTCTGCAGCAGAGGAGCTGTAGGGGATGGGGGCAAGTGCCCAGTGCTGGGGGAGGGGGGTCTGGTGGAACCCCAGCTCTGGGATAAATCTGTGAAACACATTTCAGCCCCAAAGGGATGTCTGTGAGATGGGAGGGCAGCGGTGGGGGCAGAGTCGTTTCTCTTTCCAGGAGAATGAGTTGAGGGCTGTGTGCAGGTGCTGGGGCTCACACAGGGACTCCCAGCAACAGTGGGAAAAATCACAGGAACTGATGGAGAAACAGGGCCGGGGGAGCAATGGGGCTCCCCAGGGCCACCGCACCCCGGTGAGGAGCCACACCGAGGAGCATCCCTCCTCCCCAGGGATCCCACAGAATCTCTGGGAGAACCGGAACGGTTTGGATCTGTGGACGGACACACAGGCACGTCCTGGGACGCTCAGGTGCAGCCCAGCGGGCAGGACACCCCGGTGCTGGGGCATGGGTGCCGTGAGGGGTCCCGGGGGTGCCCCCCGAGCCGTGTCCCTGCCGCGGGGACAGCGAGGTGATGCCAGGAGCGCTGCCTGCAAAGCCGAGCTCCCGGGCCGGGCTCACATTCCTGCAGGCTGCCTTTGCCAGAGCGCTGATTGCAGGCAAAGCTTTGCAGCTTGGAAACTTGGACGGCTCCGGCTGTTTTCACTCTCTCCCTCCCTCTCTCCCAGGCTCTTTCATTCATGCTTCCTCTCTCTTTTCCCCAGTGCATTTCTCACTCACGCTCTCATTCATGCTCGCTCATTCTCATTTTCCTGGCTGTATATTTTTAGCTCCCTCGCCGCTCAGAGGATGTGAACATTATCCCTGAGTCATGACTTTGTGAGGAAGCAGCCAGCCAGGGCTCCCATTACAGCCCGTCAGGGCTCTTATCAGCTGCAGCACAGCCTTGCTGGGGAGGGGGCTTTATCTCTCCGCTCCTCTCCCCTTCCTTTCCCTCCAGCTGCTGCAGCTCCGGCCCCTCTCCGAGCCCAGGAGCCTCATCCCCCTCGGCCGTGTCGTGATGCAGAACCCGAGGAGTTAAATCAAGATTGGCAGCCAGGAAATGGGAGTAAAGCGTGGGGGCCAAAGAGCATCATCCACCCTCCCTCCTCCATCCTCCACTTTCCATCCTCCACTCTCCATCCTACACTCTCCGTCCTCCACCCTCCCCGCTCCATCCCCGGTGCTGCCGCCGGGATCGCAGCCAGGGAAAAGGTGTCCAGCAGGGCTCTGGCTCCCAAAGCTGCCGGGTTATTGCCAGCCCGAGCAAACAACCATCAGGTAATGGCACCTGTGGGCTGAGCCCCGAGCCTGCCCCGCATTTGCAAACACAAAACCCACCCCCCCCCCTGCAGGGATTTCCCCGCTCGCCATCACGGGGAGGCAGCGGCAAAGCTTGCAGCGACTGTTCCCACACCGGGATGAGCCGTGGAAATAAAAAAAACATCCCTCGTAGAAAGGATTGGAACCAATCCTTAATTTGGGATTCGTTCCCGAGTGCCGGTGACACGCTGCGTGTCCTTTGGAGGGAATAAACAGGCATTCCCTCGGGAGGGGAGCAGCCCGGCCGGCACAGGCGGTGCCCTGCCTGCGTCCTGCCCTCGGCAGCCCAGGGAACAGCAGGGATGGGTTCCAGGTGCCCCCGGGGCGCTGCCGCGGCAGGGGGAGGGCAGAGGGCAGATTTCGCTGTGTCTGACGCAGCCCCGAGCATCACGACCGGGGCTGGGCCGAGCACGGCGCTGGGCGGGAGGCGCAGCTTCACCTTTCCATGACATCCCGGCTGTTTTCAGCTCGCTTCCTCTGCCTTTCCTCTCTAACCTTTCTGTTATCTCCCTGATACTCTCTCCTCCCTTTTCCACCCCTCTGCTTATTTTAGCTGCCTCTTCCTGCCCGCTGGCGTGGCCGCTGCCCTGCCCTGCTCCAGGGCAGAGCTTGGCTCCGTTTTCATCCCCGTTCTGCCTCCCAGCCTCCCCAAGTGCTGCTTCACCCCCAGTCCCTGGCAGCAGAACTTCTTGTCCTCTTTTCCATGCACACTGCCCTGCAGCCTTTTCCTCTGGCATGGAGTGGCTTGTGGTTATCCCTCACCATTTCCCAAAACAAACCCCATTTCCACATCCCAGACATCTTCCTGCTCGTGCTGGCCACACTGGTGCTCAGCCTCAGGCTGCTCTTTCCAAGTTTACACAGATCCTTGTGGTCCTCTGCCACCGTGGGGATGCTCCCAGTCCTTCATCCCTGACCTGCAGTGAGCCAGGAGACAGAACTTGCTGTATTCCACCCCGGAGGCCGTTTGTCCACCCCAGGAGGACACAAAACAGATGCCACTGGAAACTGCCAGGAAAGGTAAAAGGCTGACATGGGATCAGGAACCAGCTCAAGGAATTCGGGGAAGAAAAATCCACTCAGGGCTACTAAAGAAAGGAGCTTTGGGTCAGGAAATCCCAGTGCTGTGGCTCTTGGGGCTCAGAGAGGATCCCAGGGCTGGGTCAGGAGCCAGGAGTGGAGCTGCTGGTTTGGCTCAGCAGAGCCATTCCTCCACCCTGCTCTGAGCTGGGGTCTCTCTTCCACGGGACAGAACTCTGGGAAAAAGGGGTCTGGGCAGGGAATTTTTCCATCTCGGGCCATGGCAAGACACAGGGCAGTGGAGGGGGTGCTGGTGGGGCAGGATCTGTCCCTGTGACACCCTGAGGGCACACGGGGGGCAGGAAGGGACCTGCAGGAGCTTGGGGACTTTGCTGCTCGTGTTTGTGCAAGAAACGAGCCCTTCGCAGTCCCGAGTCAAAACACTCCGGCAGTGGCAGCCGGGGCTTCCTGGGCTGAGCCCCGCTGCTGAATAAAAGACAAAAGAAAGAGTAATTAGGTGCCATTAGTTGTTGTTAAGAGGATTTTTGCTGGCAGCCAGCACTCCTCTCCAGGGACACAGCCCCGGCCTCACCCAGCACGGCTGCAATAACACTCACTGTGCATGGGGGTTAATTCCAGTGCCCTGAATGAGCCTTTTCTCCCGGTGGCCACCAACCTTCCCATCCTTCCCAATCCCAGTGGCCACCAGCCCTCCCATCCTCCCCAATCCCAGTGGCCACCAGCCCTCCCATCCTCTCCATCTCCCCTGTCCATGCTCACACAGAGGCCAGGGGTGCTCTGGGATGGGGCTGGCAGGAAAGGAGAGGACAACCCCACACCACAGCAGGATCTGACCCATTCCAGGCTAACCTGGAACAGCAAATCATGGATTTGCTCCCAGTGGGGCAGCCCTTGGAATCTCAGCTGCCCTGTTTGTATGGGGATGCAGTGCAAGGGAATGTGGAAATGATTTTCCTGCAAGGAGAGGCTGAGAGGATTAGGATTGTTCAGCCTGGAGAAGAGAAGGGTCTGGGGAGACCTTTTGGTCCCTTCCAGGGCCTAAAGGGGCTCCAGGAGAGCTGGAAAGGGAATTTGGACAAGTGCCTGGAGAGGCAGGACAAGGGGAATGGCTTGACCCTGCTAGAGGGAAGGGATGGAAGGGATATTGGGAAGGAATGTGAGGGGGGGGAGGCCCTGGCACAGAGCAGCTGTGGCTGCCCCTGGATCCCTGGCAGTGCCCAAGGCCAGGTTGGACATTGGGGCTTGGAGCAGCCTGGGACATGGCAGGGGTGGAATGGGATGGGATTTAAAGGCCCTTCCCACCCAAACCATTCCTGGATTTCATGAAAATACTTGTGGTGTATTTGGCTTTGGGGGCAGTGAAGGGTCAGTCCTGGGGATGTTCCAAGGCTCCTGTGCTCCTGTCATTCACCTGTGCTCTGGCTTCTGTACATTCCCATTAGGGTTTATTAATTATGATGGCTGTTATCTGTTGTGTGATGGACACAGCCCTTGGCAGGCCCTGGGACACTGCTGACAATCAGAAGCAATTTAATAAGGAGGAGCCAGTGCTGAGGCCCTGCTTTCACTCTGCCCCACTGCTGAGAATCCCAGTGGTTCTCCTCAAGGGCAGAGAGCTGTGTCCCCTCAGTTCCATCTGCTGCTTCCACAGCATCCTGAAACTGAGAGGGAGGAGGGTCAGGTTGGAAATCAGGAGGAAATTGTTCCCTGGGAGGGTGGGCAGGCCCTGGCACAGGGTGCCCAGAGCAGCTGTGGCTGCCCCTGGATCCCTGGCCGTGCCCAAGGCCAGGTTGGACAGGGCTTGGAGCAGCCTGGGACAGTGGGAAGTGTCCCTGCCCATGGCAGGGGTGGCACTGGATGAGTTTTAATTCCTTTCTGATGCAAACCATTCTAGAATTCTGTGATCTTGGCTCAGAAACATCAAAAATTTTAAGGCTCAAACAAGGATCCAAGCACTGCCAGAGCTGCCTCCCAAGCTGGGGAAGGGAATGCCAAGAGGGAATGCCAAGGGGAAGGAAATAAGGGCGGTTGGGGCTGAGACTTAAACTTTCTATAAAATTATTTTTATTTTCCCTTCACTCCTCCCACTTGCCCCTCCCTCCAGTCAGGGCAGGTATTCACCCAGAGCCCTGCAAACCCCGTGGGGAGCAGACATGACCCCAGCTCCATCTCAGCGGGGACCAAACATCCTTTTGGGGACCTTGTATCACATCACACCCCGCTGGGCAGCGAGCTCAGACCCTCCCTGCAGTTATTGGCAGCTCTGCAGCCCGGAGTTTGCTCCCATTTTGCCGTCCTAAAAGTTGGGTTTGCATCTTCCTAGCCCCAAACCCTTTTAGTTCCTGATTAAAAGCTGCTCTTTAGCCGATCTCAGGGCGGTAGCGCCTCCCCTGCAGGCCGGAGCTCCGGTGATGGATGGGGATGGAGCGAGGCTTCGCTCCGAGCAGCTCGGGAAGCACAAGGACGCCTCCCGAAGGCGATGCTCGCCCAGGCTTCGAGCTCCCCGGGGCTGATCGAGGAGGCTCCGCGCTGCTCCGACAAAAGCAATTTATTGTGCCCGAGCCGATCCCGGCTTCGGCAAAAATCCCGGTGCTCCCGGGGATGGGGTCGGGAGCGCCCGGGTGGGGTTTTGTCCTGCCCTGCTGGGCTGGTTTTTCCCCCTCGCAGCATCTGGAGAAGCTCAGAGCCTTCGGGCTGTTTATCTCCGCAGCACATCTGCAGGGCAGGGAGAGGAGGGGATGGACTTTCCAAACGTGGGGAGCTGAGCTGCAGGGAGAGCTCCGGAGTCTGGCTCCGAGAGCTGCGGTGCCAGGGCAGGCACCTCCAGGGAGGGATGCTGGAGCATCCCAGCACATCGAGGGATCAGAGCCCCGGAGGGGTTTGGGTTGGGGGAGACCTGAAAGCCCATCCAGTGCCACCCCTGCCGTGGCAGGGACACCTCCAGTGTCCCAGGCTGCTCCCAGCTCTGTTCAGCCCGGCCTTGGGCACTGCCAGGGATCCACTGCCTTGGCCAGGCCCGTGCAGGGCATCAGCAGAATCCACAGGACAAAGCTCCAGTTCTGCTGCAATTCTCATCCCCAGCCCCAGCCAGTGGTTCCCTTTTGGATTTTGATTTTGTTATCCTCATTATTCAGCTGGAAACTGGAGCACAAGGAAAGGGAGGATTTTTCCACTGTCCCCCTTTCCTTGGCAGAGTCCCTGCTGAGCCCCCTGAGCTCAACAGGCTCAGGGCAGGACTGCCAGTGCTCCCCCTCCAGCAAACACACACACATCGCTGGCAGCTGCTTGCACTGTGGGAAAAGCCCATTTTCCAACTCAAAGTGAGAGCAAATAACATCACCACCGGTGTTACAGCAAAGCCCCTCCATGCTACAACTAAAAATCAGGGGGGGAATCTTTCTTTCTTTCTTTCTTTTTCTTTCTCTCTCTTTCTTTCTTTCTTTCTTTCTTTCTTTCTTTCTTTCTTTCTTTCTTTCTTTCTTTCTTTCTTTCTTTCTTTCTTTCTTTCTTTCTTTCTTTCTTTCTTTCTCTCTTTCTTTCTTTCTTTCTTTCTTTCTTTCTTTCTTTCTTTCTCTCTCTCTCTCTCTCTCTCTCTCTTTCTCTCTTTCTTCCTCCCTCCCTCCCTCCCTCCCTCCGCCCAGGTTATGAAATAACACATTTTACCCCTTTCCCTTCCCCTTGCTCTCAGCATTCCCTCAGTGCCACTTCCAACCTCTCATCCATCAGCCCGAGTGCTTGACTTACAACGTTACGGTTTTGTTTAAATTAAATGAAAAAGAGGAGGAAATGTAGAGGCATTTCTCCGCTGATGGAGCTGCTTGTTTGGAAGGTTCAGGTGGATCTGAGCTCCTTAAGGCAGTTTTAAATGTCGACTTCACTTTAAAGACTTAATCCTACATGAAAAGCCTCGAGCTGCAGCAAAGCCGGGAGCGCTCCAGGTGCCTCTCATCACTTGCAGCATTTCCCGACATCTCTCGTTATTTTTTTCTGTATTTTCCTTTTTTTCCAGGGCTGAATGTATGCACAGACTTCACATGTCGCTTTCCTCTGAAGTGACACTCTCCGCTCCCTGTGTTTCTGGGGTTTTTCAAAGCCTTGCAGCCGGCAGCATCCATGGAAGCCGCCTGCCGCCGTCCGGCCGCACTGCAGGGCAGGGCTGGAGCCCCCCGGGATCCCGGGAAGGGAGGGATGGGGATGGAGCCCCCCCGATATCCCGGGAAGGGAGGGATGGGGCTGGAGCCCCCCCGATATCCCGGGAAGGGAGGGATGGGGCTGGAGCCCCCCGGGATCCCGGGAAGGGAGGGATGGGGATGGAGCCCCCCGGGATCCCGGGAAGGGAGGGATGGGGATGGAGCCCCCCCGGGATCCCGGGAAGGGAGGGATGGGGATGGAGCCCCCCGGGTTCCCGGGAAGGGAGGGATGGGGCTGGAGCCCCCCCGATATCCAGGGAAAGGAGGGATGGAGCTGGAGCCCCCTGGATTCCTGGGAAGGGAGGGATGGGGAAGGAGCCCCGTGAGTTCCCAGGAAGGGAGGGATGGGGAAGGAGCCCCGTGAGTTCCCGGGAAGGGAGGGATGAACTATCCCAGCCAAGGGCAGCACAAGCCACCTTCCATCACGAGGTCTGGCAGGTACAGACAGTCTCGGGGCTGGATCAAGGCTCCTTTTCTCTCCCCTTTTCTCTTCCAGGAAGGCAGAAGTCACAAGTGAGATGCTCCTTTCCTATTAAATCATGGCACACATGTCCAAGGATTAAATCTCCCAAACTTTGGTCTCTGTGCTTTTTGTTTCACCTGTGCAAGACCTGGAGCACCTGCAGTTAATGTTGTTAACAGGCCTGGCCTGAGCTTTCCATCTTCATTTGGAGCTCCCTCCCCCCTGGCTTTCCTGGCTCATTTTCCACATCCATCTCCTGAGTGCTGGAAAGAGCCAGAAATGAGTTCTCCAAGCTCATCTCCTTTTGGCCAAGGCTGGTGAGTTTGCACAAGCTTTCCCTGCTGCTGCAATCAGCTGGAATTTAATTATTAGGAGTTTACTTGGGATTAGAGGGTGGAGGAGAGCCACCTGCCAGTGCTGAAAAGCTGGGAAGGGGATGGATGCTGGAGAACCTCTGACAGCCACTGAGTGCCCAACCTGGGAGCAGGAAGCTGGAACATTTGGAGGCTTTGGAGGGCAGAGTGACCCAAGTTCCTGGGAAATGACACAGTGGGGATAAAGCTGCAGGCACTGGGAGCCTTGCAGGCAGCTCAGAGGTTTCCCTGCACCCCGGGGCGCTGCTCTGTCCAAGGCACGTGAGGAGCCTCCCACTTTGGCTGCAGATCTGAACTCCCCAGACCCCCGAGCCAGAGAGCACCATAGATTATTCAGGCTGACTTCCCATCTAACTCAGGCCAGATGAGCCCATCCCCTGATCCCTGCACTCAGCCTTCCTGCCCTGCTCCACAGCTCTCCCAAAATGCCATCCGGTCCTGATTTAAAGACTTCAAGAGATGGAGAATCCATCACTTCCCATGGCAGCTTGTGCCAATGGTTATTTCTAATAAAGGAGGAAGTGATTTAGAGCTGGGCTGACGTGTCAGAAGCCTCTCTGGGTGAAGGATGGCTCCCAGGCTGCCTCCCCCCTCAAATAAAGCACGGAGCACTCACAGAAGAAGGATTTGCCCCCAAGTGTGTCTGCTCTCTCCAATGCTGCAGTACCTTAAGTTGGTCTTTTCTCTACGAGCATCATCTTTCAAAGCTCATTGTGGCTGTGAAAACATTCCCTCAGCACATTCCTTACAAGCTGGTTATTTTTCCCAGAAAAAAATCCCAGCACGTTTTGCCAATGTACACAAGAAATCCTCCCTGGGGGCCATTAGCCACCCTGGTCCTTCCATGGGCTGCCAGACCTGCAGAAGCTCTGCAGAAAACACCCCCAGAACTCCCCCAATCCCTATTAATCCATGGCTCCTCCAATCTCTTTCCCATCCTTCTGGAGGAGCAGGGAAGAGCCCATGCTCCCAGCCCTGTTATTAAGGGTTATTATTGGGTTATTAAGGCAGACATGGACACATGGGGCTGCCTCACCCTTTCCAGGATTTCTGGGTTCACATCCCTGAGCACTGGAGTGGAACAGGCTCTGGCCATGGCTCAGCTCACCTGGACAGGACACTCAGCACAGGGGAGCAGGGAAAGGCTCTGGGAGAGCTGCTGCCAAGTGGGGCTTGCCTTGGAGGTGGGATGTGTGTCCCTGCCCTGGACTCATCTTCATCCTGCATTCCTGTTGGAGCTGACAGGGGACTTGTGTTCAGACAGGCTCAGAGGTCCCTGCTGGCACCCTGAGGTGTCCTGCTGTGCACCAAAGCTGGGATCTCTCCCAGCTCCTGTCCCAGTGCCATCAGACCATACTGGAGCCTGCAGAGCCAGATGTTCTCACAGCCTGCTTCTCCTGGGTTATTTATACCCCTGCAATATTGGATGTTTCCTGTTTTATTAAAGGGCTCCAGGTCTCCAAGTCATTTTTCAGAGCAGCGAGGGCCACAGGAGCTCGTGGAGCATCCCAGAGTGTCCCTGCCAGGAGCAGCACTCAGAGGGAGGGAGGGAGGGGAGGGATCTGCTGCTGGTGATTTAATGCTCTGAGATAAGAATTTGTGCATCCAGGAGAGCTCCAAGGGATGGGGTTTGGCACCCACTGAGCACCTGGGTGAATCCACCTGAAACTGCAGCTGTGGGAACTCCCTTGTTCCAGTGGATTTAACAGCCCTTCCCCTGCTGGATGCGGATTCCCAGCATTGCAGCTGAGCTTGGCTGAGTCCATCTGGCAAAAGGAGTTGAGGAAGATCTGAGCCAAACCCACAGAGATTTTTCACCCCTCTCTGGCACTGGCTGGAGGAGACAGAGCTGCCATCAAATCTCAGCTCCCTCAGATCTTCCAAAATCAGATGAGAGGGATCTCCAGGCTGAGGGAAAATGTCTCATGTGGTCTCAGCTCCTCGGCTGATTGACACAGCCTCCCAGCCCAGAGACCACAGGCTGGGCAAAATATGGCATGGAGGAAGGATGGGGATCAAAATCCATCTGGGGAGTTGGCTGTTGGATAACCACATCCTCTGAAAGGGACAGGGCTGCTGCAGGAATAGGGGCTGGGAGCGGCAGGGCTGCTACATCCCCTCTTCTCCCCGGAAAAATGCACCCAGTTTCTCTCTTTGCTCACCCGAATTCCATCCCCATCCTTCGGGAGCCGAAACAACCGGGGATTTCTCGCAGCAGCAGCTTTGGCCTCAGCAGAAATGTTGTTTTCCCAGGCTGCCACAAGATGCCAGCATTTCAGAGAGTTCCTGGGCTGGGAGCCGGGCGGAGGCAGCGCAGCTCCGGGAGGATCCGCGGGATGGGCTGAGCCCTCTGCTCCTCCAGCTCCCCCCGGGATGTCCTGGAACCCCTCTGTCCCCTCAGGAACAGGGGACAAGGATGGGCAAGGGGGAGGGAAGCGTCTCCAAGGGAGGTGGAGGGAAGGATCTTCATTGGAGGTGGAGGAAAAGCATTTTTGTGGGAGGTGAGGAAATCGTCTCTGTGGGAGATGGAAGAAAGCATCTCCATGGGAGGTGAGGGAAAGCATCTTCTTGGGAGATGAAGGAAGATATCTTCCTGGGACATGGAGGGAAGCATTCCCATGGGAGATGGAGGGAAGCATTCCCATGGGAGATGGAGGAGAACATTCCCATGGAAGGTGAGGGAAAGCATTTCCATGGGAGATGGAGGAAAGCATTCCCATGGGAGGTGGAGGGAAGCATTCCCATGGGAGGTGGAGGAGAGCATTCCCATGGGAGGTGGAGGGGAGCATTCCCATGGGAGGTGGAGGGGAGCATTCCCATGGGAGATGGAGGAGAGCATTCCCATGGGAGGTGGAGGGGAGCATTCCCATGGGAGGTGGAGGGGAGCATTCCCATGGGAGGTGGAGGAGAACATTCCCATGGGAGGTGGAGAGCATTCCCATGGGAGGTGGAGGGATTCCCGTTCCTGCAGTGGAAGCCGTGGCTGTCCGGGCTGCAGGTGCAGCAGACACAGCAGCTCTGCTCTCCCTGCTGCTCACCAGCCCTGGCTCCCCTGGCACGGGCACAGCCCGGGGTTCATGGATGTAGGGAAGGGCAGCCCGGAGGCTGCCTCTTCCCATGCTCCAAGGAAACCTCCTCCTCCTCCTCCTGAGCTGTGCACGTGCTTCTCCGGATCCTTCCTCAACATCCACAGGCACTTGCAGTGCGAGCTTTCCCTCCCACTTCCCCAAACAGAGAGAGCCAAAGGGAGCAGTTCCCCATTTTCTCGTATCAGTTATCCCTGGGGAGCTCCCGGCTCTCTTTCAGTTCTGTTCCTGCCCCACCTGCTCCACCCTCAGCCCTCCAGCAGCTTCCAGCAGCAGGAGAATGACTCTGAGAGCCCAGCTCTCCTTCAGGAATCACTGCCCTGGGGCACAAAACCCCTGGATGTCCCTAAACCTGAGCGTGCCACTGAGAAGGAGCAGCTGAAGGAGCTTTGCCAACTCGGATGAGCTTTTTTTCCTCCTGTGGAAAGACATGGAAGAAATACAGCTCCTCCCTCACACTGATAACCTGCTGACCCCCCCTTGTCTACCAGCAGCCCCCTGCAAACCTCGGGTAATTCCTCTAATCCTCCAAACATCCCAGACCTGATGTGAGCCCTCCCAGTCCATCCCTCCTCAGGGATGCAGGAACCTGAGACCCTCGGGGCTCCTCAGCAGCACAGGCACAGGGGCAGGGAGCTGCAGGGCTCCCCTGGCATCCCTCAGCATCCCAACAGCATCCAGCAGTGCCAGTGCCATTCCTGGCCATTCCCCCAGAGATGGGGAGATTCAACAGCTTTGTTTATATAGTATTTGTTTCTATAAATAAATGTACTCTTTTCCCTTTTCCCCTCGCTTCATGGATCTCCCCACCCAGAGGGATAAGGCAGATCATTGGAAATTATGGATAATATACTAAAAAGCCAAATCCCCATTTGCTTTGAGGGCAGCCAGCTGGTTTGGAGCTTTATTGCCCAGACCACAGCAGGGGAGGACAATTTTGCTTGGGAATTTGCCTTTGCAATCATGAAATTCCTCACCTCACTACAGCAAATCGGGATTGATGTCAGCAAAGAACTCAATTTTCACAGCCCAGAGCCCAGGCCAAGGACTTTCTGTACCTTGCCATGATTTTTATGCTTCCCAGTCTTCCAGCACTCTGCTTTCCACAGCTCCACAGAGGTGTTGGATAAATTTCCTGTTTCACTTCTGCAGCAGCAAGCCACAGCTTTATCAGGGAATATTTAGGGAGGCAGACACTGCTTCCAGACAATGCTGTCTCCATAAAAGAGAGCTGGGAAATGGGGCTGGGCAATAATTCCTTTCCTGCTCACCACAGGCTGGCAGTTCAAACCCTCAGCTGGAGCTGACTGCATGGGCTGGCCTGTGACACACAGGGATGCTCAGAAAAGGATCTTTTTTCCACACACACTCACATAAAATGGACTTCTCTGCTCCAGACTGGAAAATCAAATGTTTTACCGTATGGTCCTGATTTATTTCTGTTACAGAGCAACTTATCTCTTTCTTTAAGCAACCAAAAATTACTGATTTGTGTTTTCCTGATAATATTTCCATCCTGCAGTTGAGGCTGTGAAGTCTTTGCACTCAGAAAATAAAGGAGAGTTTATTCATCACCTTTCCTTAGGGAAAACTTCCCACCAGAGCTTTGGTACGTGGCAAGTTGGAAGGAGACTTTCCCCAGGTCATGGTACAGAGCAAACCTCAGCCCTAACTGATTATTCTGTACCAAACCCAGGCTGCCTGGCCCTGGGAATCCTGGAGGCTGCCCAGTTTAACTGGGACCTGCTGCCAGCACCCCCAGGCACAGAGTGCCCCTGAGCAGCAGCACAGGCACCAAAACCTGTGGATTGTGCAGCAGCAGAGGTGGCAGAGACATCCCTGCTCCTTTCCCTGCTGCTGTGTCACCAACGCAGCACAGAGCAGCCTGCAGAGCAAGCATGCTGTGCCCAGATGTGCAGAACATCTGCTCAGACCAACAGAGTCAAAAGCAACAACAAAAAATAGCTGACAAAACAAAGGGAAAGGAGGAGCATGCATGGATGCTGCAGGGTGCAGGGTCTGTCTGACGTGGCGGGGCTTCCCAGGAAAGGCACAGTGACAGCTCAGCTGGGAGAGGCACCCCTGCTCCCAGGGAAAGCACTGCCAGCCCTGGAGCAGGCCATGGGACCCGTTGGGACACTCCACAGGGTGACTCCATGGGGATCTGCACCCCTCCTGCTGCCCCAGCTGGACACCCAGGGCCCCTTCCCTCGTCACTGATGGGGCCTGGGCTCACAGCATCCCTGGGGTGGGGAGGGGTCCCCATCCATCCCCTCCTGCAGGACCCCAGGGTGCAGACAGGCCCTGTGCTCAGCACTGCTGCTCCGGGGAAATGTCATCTGGGAGTCAGCAGGGAGCCTCAGTGGCTCCTGGCCAAAGCTCACCCAGCTGAGTGGAAAACCAGGAGTGTCCAGCCAAGCCCTGGGTCCTGCTGGGATGATCCAGGATGCTCTGAGCACAGGTGAGCTCCATGGGCTATCCCTGAGCCTGCCCACAAACACTGCCTTGGCAGCCCCAGAAAATCAAACCCCACTCCAGAGGCAGGAGAACACAGCCCCAGAGAAATGGGCTGGGGCAATGTCCTCTGGGGACATCCTGGGCTGTCCTCCCCTCTGGGGACATCCTGATCCAGTTTCCTCCCCTCTGGGGACATCCTGGGCTGTCCTCCCCTGGTGAGCACATCCTGACCCACTTTTCTCCCCCCTGGGATGCCCTGGGCTGGTGCTCTCCCCTGGGTGACCTCAGCCCTACTGAAATGGGGCCCATTCTCAGCCTCACCCCCTGCACTGGTTCAAAGTCATTGATTTAAGCTCAGGCTCTGAGCTCTCCAGGTGTAAATCCATGGGAAATCTCCCATCTTTTCCCCAGCCTGACTTCAGCAATCAGTGACAGGTCCCAGGACATCAAACCCTGCCCCTGCTCACAGCACCCCTGGCCACCTCAGGGGCAGATTCTGCTTCCAGTTTTCATGTCAGGGCCTGTGGCTGGTTAAGGAAAGCCCAGCAACCACAGCTGGCAGGTTGGGATTGAGTCACAGACTCCTGGAGCCATTCATGTAGGAAAAGCCTTTGGAGGGTCTGGACCTTGCAGGATGAGTGGAGGGTGGGCTCTGAGCCCCTGGTGGGGCTGGGGGCAGGGCAGGGAATGTTTTGTCCTGCTTGGGCTGAGCTGTGCTGCAGCTGGGATTTGAAGCCAACCCTGTGACCCTGCTCTGAGCAGCTGCCCCAGGAATGGGAGCCCCATCCCAGCCTGGGACAGGAGCAGAGGCAGGGGACAGAGGACACCCACAGCTCCATGGTGGTGGGTTTGACCCTGTAAATGTCTGTTCAACCATTTCATGTCTGAGGGCAGGAGAAATGGATCACTGGGCAGAGGTGGGGCTCTGCTCTGGTGACAGGCTCTGGCTTTGCAGCAGCTCTCCTGGAGAGACCAGGCCTGGTGATGCATGGGAAAATCCCTGATATGGGCAGAGTCCCAGCATCCAGAGCCTGCAGGGGCCACCTGCTGCACCAGTGACCTCAGCAGGCAATGCAAAGGTGACAGCAGAGCTGCTTCCAGATGAAACACACAGGTTTTCCTCCCAGCCCTCTGGAGCCTGTCCTGCTCACTCCTCCACAGCCTTTTGAAAAGGCCCAGGCAGAAATGCAGATTTCTCTGCACCAGCAAAGCTGATTTCCTTGCCTCTCTGCCCAGGTCAGAACTGAGCATCACTGAATCCTGCTGGAGTGAGGGGTTGGGTGAAATAAATAAGGAAAAATGGAATTATGATGCTCAGGGAGCAGAGATTGGCTTCTTTGGCAGAGAACATTTCTTTCTCTGGGTGCTGCTGTCCTGTGCCCAGTGAGGGAAGTTTCACATCCCTCTCCTTGTCTGCCAGGACTGCTCAGCTCCAGCAGGGCCCAGCTGATGCTGCCCAGCCCAGTGGAAGCTGTCACAGTGTGCACCTTTCCTGGGCACTTTGGGGATGAAGTGAATTATCTCCAACAGCTGGAAATGTTCCTGTGAAACTGCTGTGAGAGCAGGAGTCTGACTAAAGTGGGGATCAGCCTCAGTTCCCAGCCTCACTGAAGGCATTTCCCTGTATTTCCACATCACCAAGGGCAGAATCCTGCTCAGGGTGACTGTGAATTTCTGTCAATATGAAGAAAAATCTGATTATAGAGGAACTGGCAGGGATAGGAACATCCCTGGAGCTGGGACCATCACCTCAGCAGAGGATCTGGATTTACACTGCATAAGTGGGTTGGGAAAATGGAAAAGAGCTGTGACCCCAGTTATGCTGGGAAGGCTGGATTTTTATCCATTTGAGGCAGCCCTAGGGGGAAGGGGACACACTTTTCCCTTAGGTGTTGCTGTTTCAGTGGTGCAGTCCCTGAGGCCTGGGAGCTGTGTCCCTTTTCCTGAGGGACTGAGGACACCCAGGCTGGGGAATGATCCCTTCCCAAAGGGGGCAGCAGCCACAGCCCGTGGCACAGAGGGATTTGGGGTGTCAGGAGCCCCTGACAGACACACAGACACCCCCAGGGCTGTGTCCATGGCAGGGGTGGCACCTGCTCCTGCCTCAGCCTGGGAAGGTCTGGCTGTGACCCCCACTGCAGGAAAAGCACCAGGAATAATTCAGCCTCCTCCAGGGTTTGGGAGGTGCTGTTTGCCCAGAGAAGGAGCTGTTGGGGATGGAGAGCTTCCCCTTCCTCAGGACACAGAGCATGCTGGAAGCTTCCATGAGCACCACAGCAAACCCTCAGGGGATTTGGGTTCATCCCAGGCCAAAACCTGGGGCATGGCTTTGGAAGGAATGGAAAGAGAGAGGTGTGGGGTGGGAATTGATGGTTTCCCTCACAGGCCCAGGGAGAGGGATGATCCCTGTGGTGTTGCCCAGGAGAAATCTCCTGCTGATGGACACAGATCTGCACCCTGGGTGACATCAGGGCTGTATTTCAGAATTCCCAGCCCCAGGCAATCCTCATCTCTCATCCCAACCCCTGCCAAGCCCTCTGACACTGAGGGTACCTCAGGAACAAAGCACCTTTGGTAAATCCTTGCATTTATGGCAGCAGTGTCATCACCTTGGTGTTTACAGCAGCAATGTCACCTTCCCTGAGCTTCCAGACCCAAAGCCAGAGCTCCTGGATGTGTCCTGGTCCCAGGGAGTCAACAGCAACATCCCAGTGGGAGCAGGCCAGGGAACAGCCATGGGCCAAGTCCTCCAGCACAGGCAGCTCCACCAGGCAGGGGGAGAAATGCATTTTGTGATTCATCAGTGATTTTGAAGCTTTGACTATTCCAGATTAAAAAAAAAAAAAAAAGGAGAAAGGAATCATGAAAACAGAAATATTTAATTTTGACAATCAAATTACCTAAATCCTGAGCTGTTGTGCTGTTTGGCATAGAGTTAAAGGGCTTTTTAAAACCAAATGGTTCCCAGTATGGAAATAAAAAAGCATTTGACAGTTACCAAACCAGGACACCTCAAGTTTGAAAACACTGGAAGAAACTCTGAACCTGAGAGACATTTGTGAGGCATTCCAGAGCTGCAGGGAAGCTGAGCTGGGCTCCTGACAGTGGAACCTGGAGCAGTCTCCCTGCTCATCCACCTGCTTTAAGGCCCCCTCCTAGACTGATTCCAAGCACACTCCAAAGTCTGGATGTCCCAATCATGATTAAATTTCTAGAAAAGATTTTATAAAAATGTAGGTTTTATAAAGATCAGCAGCTGGGTGGAGGAGAGAGGCAGGCAGGGCTCTGGTGTGACATTTCTGCCTGGCTCAGCAGGGCCAGCCCAGCCCTGGTGGTGGGACAGGACACAGCAGAAGGAAGGGGATGAGCAGGGGACAAGGAACACGATCCCACAGGAAAACAGGCTGGATGCATTTTGCTGTCCACAGAACAGCTGTATCAGAGAAAGAATTCAAAAAGCAATGGCCATGCTGTGCTGTTCATCCTTCTCCAGGACCCTCCTGGTACCTTTCCTAAGCACTTTCCCCTGGGAGCTGGGATGGATGAGGAGCAGGGCAGGGCTGCAGCCTCCCCCTCTGAGGTCTGAGCCCCTCCTGCTCCCCCCTCCTGGGGCTCTGCTCTCACTGACCTTCTGCTCCTCTGCTTCTGTTCATTTCTCCTCCATTGTGTCTCTGTCTTAGCCAGGAACTTGGAAAGCTCCTTGGAAAGCTCCTTGGAAAGCTTTGCCATCTGCCATCGGACTGCTGCTCATCACTGAGGGTTCCAGTGGCAAACCAAACCCAAGCATTGGGAAATGGGCCTGAGGAGAGCTCGTTTCTGTGAGGAGGATAATGGGATGGGGGGTGGGACAGAGCCTGTCTGGTCCCAGGCTGAAGAGGAGCTCTCCCCAGGGCTCTTCCCACAGGGAGCTCCCAGGGCTCCTCAGACACCTGGAAACTCCGATGGTTTTGTGTCCCCAAGGTCCTGATGAACTGAGATGGGGAAACTGAGGCACAGGGCTGCTGTTG
The DNA here is from genome assembly GCA_013389925.1 of Aegithalos caudatus. NCBI lineage: Eukaryota > Metazoa > Chordata > Aves > Passeriformes > Aegithalidae > Aegithalos > Aegithalos caudatus. Next base: position 105,731 of record WEIU01010120.1, read on the forward strand.
GACATGAAATAAAAATGTATGACTCAGCAGGCAGGAGAGAATCAGAAGCTTTATTTACAATTCATCCAGCCTTTTTATAACATGCTGTGCTAAAAAAGCACAATATTGGTCCATAGGATTGACACCTCTCTCCATTGGTTAAGGAACAGAAACAACACCTGGAAGAGAGGTTCTTATGAGAAAAATATTGTTTACTTAGAAATATTGTGAGAATAAAACAGTTATTTACAGAAATTGTCCTTGAAAGAAAATTCTCCCAAGAAATCTTCCCTTGGGAATTAAAATCAACCACTGCCAGGCTGAAAACCTCTCAGCCTCAGGAATATCAAACCCACACAGGGCCACTCCTCGTGTCTGTGGCAGAGCTGAATGTCCTGATCCCCAGGAAGAGTCTGGGAATCCAGCCAAGGACGGGTGGCTCTGAGGTCACCTGCTCCCCCAGTTTGGGGCTGTCAGTGCTGGGGCCAGCACAGCCTCCCACCCTCCTGGAGGGATCACCTGGAATGTGCCAGTGACAAATGGGCTCTGGCTGAAATGAAATGATGCTATCGTGGCCTCTTCCTCCCCTGGGGGTTCCATGGAGGGCCCAGGCTGCCTGGGCCAGCTCCCATTTCCCTGGGTGGTCACGGGTGGGCAGGCACTGGGAATCAAAATGTTGGAGCAGGAGCAGGAAATGGCTGGGATGGAGAACAGGAGCTGAAATCGCTCTGCCACAAAGGCTCCAGGCAGGGAAACCCAGGCAGACCTCATCTGGCTTCACCCAGGCACTCAGGGTGGTATTTTAGCAGCTCCACAGCCCTTCAGAATTCCACCTTGGAATTTTTGATGGCTCAGCCATAAAAGCTGGGAGTTTGCAGCTGCCATCTGTTCTCATTGCCCTCCTCCTTCAATGGCACTGCGAAAACATGAGCAGGTGAGGGATTTTCCTGGGGGAGGCCAGAGATGGGGTGGGGAGGTGATGGAGCAGAGGCTCCCCATGGATTGAGCTGCTCTTCCTTCCTAAAATAACCCCATATGGAGCTCCAGCCACTCCCTGTGTGAGACCTGGGCACGTTTTTCTGGGGAAGCACAGAGCAGGGATGCTCTGCTGTTCACTGCATCCTTTCCCAGCTGTGCCCTCAGCATTCCCACATCCAGCAGCACCAGCTGTGCTGCCATGGCACTGGGCACAGTTATCCCCTCAGGGATTTGGGAATGGGGCCCTGCTCTCATTTCCAGTCTGCAGGACAGGCCTGTGGAGCAGACTGAAAACTGCCTGGGACAAAGCACATCAGTGCTTCATTCCCACAGCCATTCCCACAGAAATTCCCTGCTTCCAGAGGCTCCTGCCTGTCCCAGCAGGATCCCTTCTCTTCCAGGGGTTCAGACTTTTCTTTGCACACAACTTGCTGCAGGTGGAGGAGCTGCTGCTTGCTCACCAGCTCAGTCAGAGGCTCACGATCCCTCCCAGCTCCTGGAGCTCCATCAGAGCCTCTCTGATCCCAGGAAATGAGTTTTCCAAATGAGGCATGCCCAGCCCATTGTTAAGGAAGGCATCAATAGCCAGTCCAATTTCTTCTTTGCTTTTTTAGGCCCCATAATGGATGAGGTGTGAAGGTGTCCCAGGGCAGGGGTTGGAATGAGATGGGCTTTAAGGTCTCTTCCAACCCAAACCATTCTGGGGTTCTGGGATTCCACGGTAATTTCCCCTTGTTTCTGGTTGTTTCCAATGTGTTTGTTGCCAAAGCTGTGTAAATATGTGGGTGTTTCCTGTACCTCAGAGCTGCCTGGATCTTAGGGGTGTCCCAGGAGCAGGATCAGCCCCTCAGGTTTCCCTGTGCTGGTTGCATCCCTGCTGCATCCCAGCTTCTCAGGGAATACATCTCCCTCTATATCTCCAAATTTATCCCCAAAGTAGTGGAGACATCCAGTGGAGACAACAGTGGGGTTTGTTGATTTCAGCACCATCAGGGGATCAATCCATAAATTAACCCAGCACTTTCCATGCAGGGCTCAGAACTCCCTTTATCATTCCATTCAGACCTGGGCTGCCTCGGGCCCTGAGCCATTATCTGATCCTTGGAAACCGGGATATCTCGGACTTCAGAGATCAAAAGGGAACTTTGCACGGGTCAGAGAGAAGCATCCTGGGCTGCTGCATGTGCTCCCTCTGACTTTCCCTTCTGCAGGAGCTTTGTGCTGGAGATCTCTGTCCGTGGGCTGCAGTGCCACAGCTCCAGGAGCCATCCCTGCCTCACACAGGGCACTGGATAAAAGGGTTCATAGAGCCACCTCACCCTGAGCACTCTGCCAGCACAGGACAGCTCCACACGCCTGGAGCTGCTCCAGCTCTGCTCTGGGGCTGTGCAGGGGGACCACAGACACCACAGACACCCCAGTGCACTGGGACAAAGCCTTTCCTGAGGCTCTGCATGCAGCCAGCAGGGACCACTCTGCTTCCCGGGCATCAGCCGTGCTTCCCAAAGCCTGCACTGAGCCCTGAGCTCCTCCTGTGTTTCCCAAAGCCTGCACTGAGCCCTGAGCTCCTCCTGTGCTTCCCAAAGCCTGCACTGAGCCCTGAGCTCCTCCTGTGCTTCCCAAAGCCTGCAGTGAGCCCTGAGCTCCTCCTGTGCTTCCCAGACCCTGCAGTGAGTCCCCAGCTCCTCCTGTGCTTCCCAAAGCCTGCATTGAGCCCTGACCTGCTCTGGACCTGGGAAATGAAATAAATTCCTTGTGCTGATGAGAACAGGTGACAAGGTGTCACCCAGCACTGCAGGGACATGGAATAAAGACCACTTCACACCCACACAGGGTGAGAGATTGCAGGGATAGATGTTTCCTACCGTCCCAGTTTGAGGACTGGGTATAAATGCATTAACTCTGGGATTTTCTACTGGTTTAGGGACCCAGTCCCACCATGGGGTTGGCAGACCTCCTCTCCTGGGGTAACCTTCCCGAGGTGTGAGGAGCTGTGTGAGCCCAGGCGAGCTCAGCCCTGGGAGGTGCCCATGCAGGGCTGTCCTGCAGGAAGCCCTGCTCCCTTTGGGAACAGCCCGGTGTTTGGGCAGGGCAGCAGAACGGGAGCACAGGGGCTCCGAGGGCTTCTTGCAGCGGGACCTCCCCTGAGCTCCCCTCATCCATCTCCATCATCCTCCCTCTCTGCGTGCCCCAGTTTGGTCTCTGAACCCTTCCCTTCCTCTCTCCCCTCCCGCTGCCACCCCCCAGCACACACAGCCACATTTCCTTTTCCTTAAGCAAACAATTTTCAGATTTAAAAGCGAACTCCGGGCGCAGGCTGGAAAAAGACAATGCAGCCTGGCCCCTTTATCTGCTGCTATCTGCTCCCGACAAGCGGCGAGCCTGCAGGACACTCCCGCTGTTTATGGGCCAAGGAGGGATGGAGAGACAGGAGGGGAAATCTGCCCGGGGAGATAAGTCCAGGAAACGGGGCTGGGGACTGGAGCACAGCAAACAAAGCTGAGCGAGCAACCCGACACCTCCGGAGTCCCGGGGATGTGACTCCGTGTCACGACTCCTGTCACGACTGCAGCTCCCCTGCAGGCAGGGCAAGCTCGTCCCGAGTGGTCCATGCCGTGGAGAAGGGAAACATCCTGATCTCCTGACACACTTGGATCTCCTGATCTCCTGACACACTTGGAATATTTTCCAGTGAAGAGCCCAAGTTTAAGCTCCTCAGCCCTGCCCTGAGTGGTTCATGTCGTGGAAATGGGAAACATCCTGATCTCCTGACACACTTGGATCTCCTGATCTCCTAACACACTTGGAATGTTTTCCAGTGTGGAGCCCAAGTTTAAGCTCCTCAGCCCTGCCCTGAGTGGTTCATGTCGTGGAAATGGGAAACATCCTGATCTCCTGACACACTTGGATGTCCTGATCTCCTGACACACTTGGAATGTTTTCCAGTGTGGAGCCCAAATTTAAGCTCCTCAGCCCTGCCCTGAGTGGTCCATGCCGTGGAGAAGGGAAACATCCTGATCTCCTGACACACTTGGAATGTTCTCCAGTGAGGAGCCCAAGTTTAAGCTCCTCAGCACTGAAATAAACCCCTTGGTTTTGCAGGATTGGGCCCAGCAGCAGCTCCCAGGGGTTTATAAGGTGCTGTGTAAATCCAGAAGCTCCCTGGATCCCCAAAGGATCACCTGGTCTTTGTCCATGTGCCACCAGAGTGGCTCAGAACCCACAGCACGAGGCAGGAGCTGCTCACGTGGGCACCAGGAGATTTTTATAACCACCACGTTATTTTTATAATCACCTGTTATCCCCATGTGCACAAGGGGTTTGGTGGTAACTGGAAAAGCCTGTGGGCTTCGTCTGTAATGTATTTCAAACACAAAAATATCTGGGCTAATTATATCCAAGAACAGCAGCTCACATTGTTCTGGCAGCCCAAAAACTGTCGTAAGCATGGCTGTGGGATGGAAAAGTGAGGTTGTCTGCTCTCCTCTGGAAAACCAACTGGAGGAAGCTTTCATGCTCTGATGGCTGTTTCTAAGCAGAAAAACTTCTGCAAACTCTGTTCTTTGGGGCAGCTGCTCTGGTTTTTACCTTAAACTCTGTAATTTATGACAGAGCCTTTATATCTGAGCTACTGAGAGGCGAGGCAGCCTTATGGAGAGCAGAGTGCCACTGATGTCCAACAGCCTCCAGCTGCAGGGCCCTGGGCCACCCCAGCTCTGTCCTGCTTCAGCTTTTACTGGCTGAGCTCTCTGAGTTCACAGCACTTTGGTTTGCTTGCTGTTGGGGATTTTCCTGTGCTGCTGCAGCCCTGGTTTGATGCAGCTCCTCTGCAGGTTCCTGGCTCCGTTGTGCTGCATCACCTGCACACACCCAGCTCCAGCTGTGAGCCCCACACCCCAGGACTGCTGTGCTCAGGCCACAGGGATGAACAGTGCCCCAGGCAGTGCTCCAGGCACCTCTGAGGGCATTCACAGGATCCTGCTTTGGGTTGGGGGACCTGGAAGCTCACCCAGTTCCATCCCTGCTGTGAGTCCCAGGACATTCTTCAGGTGCTTTCCATCATTGGCACAGAGGAAACCAAGCCTTCCTTCCTTCTTCCCACAGATTCCTCTTTCAGCCCCACATCTTTCCCTGGGAATGTTTTGAATCCAGGTTTCATTCCCTCCACACTGTTGCTGTCTGAGGCTGGTGGAAGATTCCCTGCCCAGGGAAGGGGGTTGGAATGAGGAGATCTTCAAGTTCCCTTCCAAGCCAAAGCATCCTGTGAGATCTGCATTTCTCCCATCTCCTCTCCTTGACAGGGAACAGCACTCCCTTCTTGTCCCAGACAGTTTCTTTGGCCCAGAATTTGGCCAGGGTTGCACTCAGCCTTTCCTCTGTCCCTGTTCCAGTGGGGATGCCCTGGCAGTGCCAAAGCACCCATTCTGTGATGCAGCAAACTCACTTCACACCAGCCAGGGAGATTTCCCAAATCCTGGCTCCCCTCCAGCTGGGAGCAGTTATTCCCCCTAAAGCACTTTCCCATGGAAAGGCTGCTCCAGCCTTGACAGGAGCCCTTTAATCTGCCTGGAGCCCCTGAGCTGTTGGGGACAGTGTGGAGACAGGAGCTGAGCTATCAGAGCTCTTCAAGGGAAAGCCCTGTGTGGGAAGGGCTGTAAAACACCATTTTTCTGCCTTGTTCTAAATTTCCTCTTTATTTTATGGTTCATCTGATTCAAAGAGGAACCTTCTCAGTGGAGGAGTGGAATGGGAAACACACTTCCATGTCAAACCCTTGGAATCGCATCAAGCTCCTGCTTTAGTCATTTATTTTCCTTTAATTCACCTTGGGGTTGGGTTTTTTTTTAATCCTTTTCATTCCTCCAGCTGTTTATGTTTTTGGTGGAGCTGCCTTCCCTCCTGCTCTCCTCCTGTACCATTCACAGTGGATCTCACAAGGTGAGATATTTTCAAGGAATTAATCTCTGGGAAGAAACAATGGATGTATTGGCTTGGTTGGTTTTTCTGTGGAGATCAGAGCAGGTGGGGCCCCTTTAGAGCTCCAGAAAGATCTTCAGGGGCTGTCTGCTCCCTCCTGAGCTGGCAGCTCAAGTCCAGGTGGGCCAGGGAGGCTCCAAGGGAGAATCAGGACAAGAATTCAGGATTTTGCTTTGAAAAAGAAGAGGAAAGAAACAATCCCAGAGTAAGCAAAGGCCTCAAGCTGTGGAGTTGGGCTGTACAAGGAAGGGAAGCTTTACCAGAGGCAAGGGCAACCTCGAGTTTTAAATCCCAAAAAATACTTCTATCTCCTCTAGAAGAGGTGCTTCATGTAAAATTTACTAAAAAGCAAAGCAACAGCAAATCTTGCAGGGAACTTGGGATCATGGCCACTTCTCTTTTCTGAAGAGGCAAAACCCAGCTGGAGGAAGAGGTTTTCTTTTCATTTATTTTCCTTCTTTTCTTCTATTTTCCTGGTCAGCATCAGCTGGCCAGGGATCTCTGTGGTGCAGGGACCTCAGAGGGTGGCAGTGCTGTCACCAGGGGCTGTGGCCACCCAGGTGAGGCTCTGCAGGTGCCACTGCCAGGTGTGACCTCGTGGCCACGGGTGTTCTGTCACTGAATGGATGCTGAAGGAGCTGGACACAAAAATCCTGGGCTAAAAGGGAGTCTCCATGGCCATGTGTCCAGCAGAGAGGTCCAGGTGAGGGTTTGTGGGATTCCTGCCTCTGCCATAGGGGTGAAATTCCTGTCCTGCCTTGGCCACTGTGGGATTAGATCCCTCTGTCACAGAAATTCCTGTCCCACCTCTGCCACAGAAATTCCTGTCCCACCTCTGCCACAGGGATTAGATCCCTCTGCCACAGGAATTCCTGTCCCACTTCTGCCACAAGAATTCCTGTCCCACCTCTGCCACAGGGATTAAATCCCTTTACTAAAGGGATTCCTGTTCCACCTCTGCCACAGGGATTAGATCCCTCTGTCACAGGAACTCCTGTCCCACCTCTGCCACAGGGATTAAATCCCTCTGTCACAGGAATTCCTGTCCCACTTCTACCACAGGAGTTAAATCCCTCTGCCACTAGCATGAAATTCATATTCTGCCTTTACCACTGTGGGACTGGATCCCTCTGCCACAGGAATTCCTGTCTTGCCTCTGCCACAGAGATTAAATCCCTTTACCAAAGGGATTCCTGTCCCACCTCTGCCACAGGGATTAAATCCCTTTGCCACAGGGATGAAATTCCAGTCCCACCTCTGCCACTCAAGGATTAAATCCCTCTGCCACAGGAGCTGCTGTCCTCCCTCTGCCCCTGCAGGATTGGACCTCTCTGCCCCAGGATTCCTGCCCATCCTCTGCCCACCCCACTGCCATGGGCTCTGAGGTCTCATCACCCCATCCCTAAATTTGCCTTCCTGCCTTTTGTCCCTGAAGGTTTCTTTGTCCAGGAAATGTCACTGTCACCCTCGTGTCCCAGCCCACACAGCCTCAGGAGGATCTCTCTAGGGATGAGTAAAAACCCACAGGAATTGAGGCTCACCCCAGTCCCCAACCCAAACTGGTTTAACGGGAGCTCCACCACATCCCACAGACAGTAAATCATTTCCCAGGATGTTTATAAACAACGGGAGTGGGAACTCCGATGTTTTGTAAATGATCAGGGCTTCAACAACAACAACAAACTCCCGCTTTTTGTAACTTCACAACGAACGCTCCTCAAAATAAATAACCCAAACACGTCCTCCAATCCAGTGAAAAGAGAAAGGTTCTCATTCCCATTAAATAGACAGGGAACAAGGAAATTAAAATTCCTGGGGCATTCATGAACCTTCACCTAACATTCCTTTTTCAGGAATAAAATAGCATTCAACAATGACAGCAATCCCTTTTTCCCTATGCTCTCATTTTATCTCTGGAACTGAAGCTTTCCCTGTGTTGTGATAATGATTTTATCAATAATTTATGATTATTTATTTGAATACACTGATCACATCCATCAATAATATCAGGGTGAAGCGTATTCTATTTCAAAGGTGTTTATCCTGCTAGAGAGTAATTTACCAAAGCTGAAATATTTGTCCCAAAAATATTTATAGTGGGTTTGCTGATTTTCAGTGGACGGCATCAAAGTGCCTTTAACGATTAAATTAATTAGTGGAAATGAAGGAGCAGATCCTTGCTGAAATGGGGCTTTCTGAGCTCTCTGAATGAAACCTTTTTGCATTGGTAATTTATGACAAAAATATTTTTCATGCTAAAATTCTAAATTTGTCCTTCTTATCGGTGGAAAATGAAAATAAATTTTAACAGGGAGGATTTCTCTCTCAGACTAATTTAATTTCAGGAATATGCCTAAATCTAATTCAATTGAACTGCTCCTTGCAGCTCCAGCTATGCAAAAAGTACCTTTGTGTCAGATGCTGCTTAAAGATAACACGTGGAAAAGGCAGAATTTGCAGGCACAGAGGGTTTTTATGTCATCCCCAAACTCCCCAGCAGCACAGCAAATGCAAACCCAGGTGCACATTTTTCCATGGCAGTTGTTTCACCTTTTCTTACCCAAATCCAGGAATTCAGGGGAATTCTGGAGCCTGGTTTTATTCCAGCTCCTGTCTCACCTGTGAGGTATGAATCATGTGCTGCTAAAAGCACAAAATCACAGTCCCTGAGGTGGGGCAGGATGTGGAAGGTGTTTGGAATCCTTCATTCCCTTGAGGTTCTGCCCTTGGTCACTGATGGATCTTCCCGTTTTTCCCTCCCAAACACCCAAATCTGGGTGTTGTGGCGGCCAATGTCACCAGGACAGAGCGCTCACCTCACCTGTGGCTGCTCTCCTGCCACGGGCCCAGGTTTTTAGGTGCCAAGAACTGTGGGCCAAGCCTGGGAGAGGAGCAGGGGCCACCAGGCTGTTGTCATCATTTCCCCAGAGCTTGTGGGAGCAGTGGTGTCCAGTTAAAAACTCCACACTTCCCTGCCAGGAAAGAGAAACTGAAGCACAGCAGTGTGTGTGTGTGGTTCCATGTCAAGCACTGGAGCTCCATCTGCCTTCCCAGACTTTCCCTTTATTCCTAATTAACATGTTGAGGAATTTTAAAATGTAATAAACATTATTTCCAAACAACCCGAAAGGAAAGCTTGCTTCTCTCCGGTTTGATGTAAACATTTATAGCGCAGCTCCATCCTTAAACAGTTAATCTTATAGCGACCTATTAAAATAAAATGAATTGTGTTATAATTCATCCTAAAGCAACCTCGGGGTGAGTGTATCAGGTAACTCCTGCTTTTGCAGCCCTCATGACGTTTTTAATCAAATTCAGCTGTAATTGCCGGAGCATTCACATGCCTCTTTTAATACCCTGCCTCCATTTGGGACTCATATGAGTCTGTTTTCTCTTAACGTAGCTAATAAATAGAAAACATGAAAAGAGCACATTTTGCAAGGCTCGGAGCTTTTCCACCGTTCCGTTTGTTCCAGGGATTGTCTGCCGGGAAGGCGGCACTTGTCAGGTCCCCGGTACCCAGGGGAAAACCAAACCCTTTGTGCGGGGCTGGAATCGCTGCTTTCGTGTCCCTCCCACCCCGTTAAAGGGGACAGGGACACGGGAGGCAGCGCCTGCCCAGGGAAGGATTTCATCGGCATCTTTACCAAAATCCCCGCCGATGGACGCTGAGATGTCGCTCACGAGCGGCTCACCCACGGTTTGGGCAGGAAAACTTGAAATGCGGGCTGTGCTTCCGAGATGTTCGTGTAAATAAAACTCCTGCAACTTTCCCTGCCCAGCAGAGCAGGGGGGCGGTGGGGTTGGGGTTTTTTTAGGGTTTTTTTTGGTGGGTTTTTTTTGTTTTTTTTTTTTCAGTCTCCGACGCTACAGCTGTTTCCAATTTGCCAGCAATTTTCTTTTGGGCTAGTAAAGCTCCCAGGATGGCTGGAACTGGCCACATGGGCTTCTCCCCTCGGCTGCGGGGTTTGGTTACAAGGGGAGCAAACCCAGCTCGGCACCCGGGGCAGGCATTTCCCCTGAACTTGGGAGTGTTTAGCATCCCAAATTCCTGTCCTAGCCAACCTTTCAAGGCTGTTTCATTGCAGGTTGTGCGTGTGCTCAGGGGTCCCTGGCGGAGCCAGGCTGAGATGGCTTTAAAAGTGCAGGAAAATAAAAGAAAAATAAGAGAAAAATAAGAGGAGGGGGCAGAGATGCACTGGCGGGTTCCAGTGAAAACGGGGAGAGGAGTCAATGAAGACAGGAGAGGAGCCCTGGGGGCTCCTGTGCGCTGTTTTCGGTGTAATTCACACGTGGAAACGTGAGAAAAGAACGAGCCATGCCTTGGGAAACGTGAGAAAAGAACGAGCCATGCCTTGGGAAACGTGAGCCCGCTCGGTCCCCGCCTGGCTCGGCTGGGCAGAGTTGTTCCCATCCTCACAGAATAATGAGATTAAAGCTTGGAAAGAGCATTTTTAACCCCGTGCACGCGATTTTTAAAAAAGCTTTTAATGATGAAAATGCTGCTTTTGATTTTAGAGGGATTTTCCCCCATTCCTTTTCTCTCCTGATTGTTCCTCCCATCCCTTCTCTCCTGCGCATCTCGCGGGCCCCTCCTGTCGCTTTGCTTTTCCTCCCATCCCAAGGAAGCTTCTCCCTAAAATCCACATCCCCTCACCTTGCTTAGGAAAGGGTTCCTCTCGCCACAAACAACAACAACTACAATAACAACAAAGAATCCGAAGAATTTCTATATTAAAAAGTGGCGAGGTCCCTGCTCGTTGGGTCCAGGTCTGAGTCTGTTTTCCTTGGAAATTGGGAGGAATGCTAAACGCCTCGTCTACCAGGGAGTAAATTGTGTGCGGAGCTCAAGGCACGGCTCCCAGGTTGCCCTTTCACCCCTTCACTTTATATGTTCCTCTTATTAAGGAGAAAAATGTTTCAATATGTTGGAATTTGGGGCAAAGCCGGGAAGGAGAGAAAGAGAATAGAGAATGGAAGAACATTTTCCAAATAGTTTCGGTAACCCTTCTGAGAGTTGCATTTAATAATTGATGTTGTACTAAAATCCCTGGAAGTTTTTGCCCAGTTTATCGCAAAATATTGTCTGTGAAGGCTTCTGAGATGACAAAATGCACCAGGAACGTGAGTCCGATGGGGAGAAAAAAAACCCTATCCCTGGATTGAAGATGTGTTTTCTTTCCCTCCTGAACGCGTTACTGTTTGATAGGCTCTTATGAAATAGCTAAAAAGAGCTGGAGGTTTCAGCTTGCAGGGAGAAAGGCGGAATTCTTTATCCAAAAGAATCGTTTGGAGCCGATTCCATCCCGCTTTCCCAGCCGTGTGCATCCGCAGCGTGCTCCGTCATGCTTTCGGTCCTGCTGCTGGGGGAAATGGGTTAACTCTTTTCTAGGCAAGAGTCAGGAAAGAAAATCTCAAAATAAGGAACGATGGTTTGAAAACGGATATTTGAAACTTCCTTATTTAAAAAGGGGGGATTTAAAGTAGCACTTGAGCTCCACTCAGCGTCTCTTTTCGGCTTGACTCCTCAGCAATATTTTTTTTTAAGTTGTGAATTTTTTTTTCCTTTTTTTTTTTTTTTTTTTTTTTTTTTTTGTGTGTGTGTGTGTGTGTGTGTTGTTTAAAGTCGCTCATAGCTCCAGGAGGGCTCATGGGGCGAGGATGTCCCATGGCCACGAATAAACTGAGCGAACAGCTGGAATATTGATAAGGGGGGGAAAACGGAAATCAAATGAAAAGTAGAGGGCAGAGAAGCGAGGGGAAGAGGAAAGCAAAGCACGTCCCGGAGCTGCGAGCAGCACAGAAGCCCCCTGAGGAAATGCCTGCTTGATGCAGCCTGTCTGGATGGGCTGGGAATTTTAACTTCGGCGCTGCTTTGGATGCCACAAGTTTAAATCTCTCCTGTCCCCGCAAAAGCGCAGAGGCAGAGGCAGCGCTCCACAGCGGGTGGGGAGCCAGGCTTTGGTCTCAGCCTGGATCTTTACAAACTCTGCCACTGGCTGAGGGGAAAGGCTCTAAAAGGTGAGTCCTTTCAATCATAGCAATAAGAATAAGCGATTCTAAAAGTAGTTGAAGAGGCCTTTTTATATCGCGGCTGATGCTGAGGCGATTGATAAATAATCCGCTGCAGGCTCCGGAGAACAGGCTCCAAAATATGCAGATGTATTTATTTACATGCACGGGCGTAATTGCAGCAGGGAGGTAAAGGAGGCAGGGGGGACGCTAATCAGGGGTAAAGAGCAGAGAGGGGGAAACCAATATAGGAATCCTTGACCCCAGAAAATTTACTGGCCAGGCAAAATTACCTTGTCCCTCTATTCTGCCTGCCCCCACCCCCAGTCGCAAGTTCAGAAGCAAAAGAAACTGGAATGTGTTAGGAGGGAGGACGACAGGAAAAAAAAAAAAAAAATTGTACTTATCAGAAACACATTGTCCTCTTTAGAGCCGCTTGCCCTCCCGTGCCAGCTGGATGGGCAATAAATACTTTAAAAATCAATTAAAGTGGGGTGACGTGCAGATAGAGAACTTTAAATTTCCAGTGGTTGGGCTGTGGGGGTTCTTGGGGTTCTTTCTTGTTTTGGGGAGGTTTTTTCTTTTCGTTTTTTTCTTTCCCTTAACCGCACGGACGATTCTGTGGCTGCAGGAGGAGTTGTCCCCGGGCTTTGCGGGGTCTCAGCGGCAGGGCAGCTTCATTAAGGCAGTTCTGTAATTAACCCCGGGGCTGGCTCGGATCAAACCCGGACGAGCCGCTCTGGAGGAGCACTCAGGACCCCATAGCTTTTCCTCAAAGCTTGGGAAGAACCCCCAGCCCCAGAGCCCGGGGTGCGGCCGCTCCTGGAGCATCCTCCCCATCCCCTCGGGTCATTTTCCCGGGGTGATTTTGCATCCTCCCCATCCCATCGGGTCATTTTCCCGGGGTAATTCCTCATCCTCCCCATCCCATCTGGTCATTTTCCCGGGGTGATTTTGCATCCTTCCCATCCCATCGGGTCATTTTCCCGGGGTAATTCCTCATCCCCCCCATCCCCTCGGGTCATTTTCCCGGGGTGATTTTGCATCCTCCCCATCCCATCGGGTCATTTTCCCGGGGTAATTCCTGGGTAAACGCCTGGCTCTTCTTTCCATGCCTGGAAAAGGGACAGAGCCGGAGGGATAGGCTGGCCGTGTGTGTGAGGCTGCCGGTGATTCTTAATGACGCCCCCTCACACTTGGCTAATTGTTTTCTGGCGCCTTGCAGAAGGAGTAAAGAGCCCGAGAGGATCGGGGAGGACAAATAAAATCGGTTTCTGGGATGTTTTGGTGGCTGTGACACACCGCCGCGTTTTTCATCGTCGGTGTTAATCTCGGCGTCTTTCTAGCGATGATTTTGGGTCGGAGGAGAAAGAAAAAGCTCCTGTTCATCAGGAGTTCATCAGGTCTTAGGAGTACAGAAAAACCGATGGGGTGCCTTGAGTCTGAGATAAAGTCTGAGCAGGACCCGAAATAGAAACGGGATTGACAACCCTGAGAGTTCTTTTAATATTTGCAGCCATGCTTCCTTTCGGAATATAATTTTAATTTACGGTTTAATTATTGTTGGTGAGGAAGGCTCCTTAAATCAGCCGGGGCTGGCGGGTTAATGGCTCGGGATGGTTTCAATGAGCCAGGAAAGGCATTGGGGTACGAGTCAATGGGGTTAACTAGGCTCGACATGAAAACACGAGTATTTCAGCTGGCTTTTAATTGTTGGCTAAGAAATTCAGTTAATCAAATGTCAAACATTTCCCTCCGCTCTGGTCAAAAGTGGAGAAGGCTCCTCCTGAGGAGGAGGGGGAATCTGAAGGAAAAACCAAACTTTTTTATTAAAAAAGAGAAATAAACCCCTGCTCTGTGAGTCTCTTACTTGATTTTAGTCAGTGTTGATGTGGTTCTCTGTCCTTTAAAAATAACACTTAAATGATTGATCATTCTGCTCTAAATTTCATCATCAATCTTATTATTTTAACCAGGTTTTATTCCTTTATTTTTCTATTTGCATATATATGACTGGGAGTATTTTTATCATTTATTTCAGGTCAACTTTAGGACCTTTAAATATATCTAATAAACAAGTAAGGATGTTTCAGACTGTACCAGACACTTCGTCTTACGTCAAGGTAAGACATGACAGCATCTTTAAACAGGTAATGTCAACAATTACAATCCTCCCAAATTCACAGTCGTTTGTATTGGTTGAAAATCTCATTCACTTTCTTACTGAATTTAGCAGGAAGAAAAATCCCTTGATCTTCAGTGGGAGAGGGGTCAGAGACTGAAATATCCAATTTCTCGTTTTGGAAATGTGCAGGGTTGGGTCAGAAGGGGACACACAATGAGTCCAAGTGGGCTTTTCTTTTATCCTGCATTGATGCTGTGTTTGCTGGGTGATCCTGTGGTCAGGCTGTCTTAAATCCCAGTATGGTCCTGGTTTATTGCTCTGGAACCACCACAACCATGGGGCTGTGCTACAGGGATATATCCCAAAGTCCTGTCACAGTGGTTCCTTGAATTTCCTTCCATTTTTCTGCTTTCCCAGCCCCCCTTAGTCCTGAACCAGAGCTAAATTTCATTTCTCTTCTCTGCTAGCTCTTGAATTCCACATGCAAGATGATCTGTGGAGTTGTGTGATTTCTGAAAGGTCCATTCCACAATGGATTTAGAGGGGGGAAATATTGAGTGAAAGACAAACATCTCTCTCAGTTGCTGAGGCAATGCATTGTCACACCAGGCAGTGCTGTGTAACACTGAGAATTTTTTTTTTCTGTGCTCCTGAGGTTTCTTTCTGTGCTTGAACGTTTCCATGCAATTTAGTGGGAAAATTAACTTCAGTTGTTTTGGGTTTTGACTGATATTACCAGATCTTGCACTCTAACTACTTGCATTTATTTATTTATTTGTTTAAAATTTTAAAAAATGGATCCTACAATGTATTTCTATGGGCCACTCCTACCTCTTTCTTTTTTAAAGATTAAAACAAAAAAAACCCCAAAGCATGGCTGGCACAGCCTTGTCCCTTTATACCTCCGTTGAGCTCTATATTATATTTGACATCATAGAGGGTTTTTTTCACAACAGCTCCCAAGAATGTAAATAAACCAAGCCTGGGACATCTGGGTTACACGTTTGTGGCAAACCCTGCATGCAGCAGCACTCAGGGAAATCTAAACCACAAGCCTCTCCTGTCTGTGAAGAAACACAGGAGGGTGTTAACTAGAGCTGGGTGGATAATTTGTAATGAATAATTTATTACAGGAATTTGGTCACTCGTTTTTTTCCCCCTTTCCCTCTCTCAATGATCTGTGCCCCAACTGGGGTTTTCATCATTGGGGATGATCCATTGAATGATTCCTGTGAATAATCCCAAGGTTGTGGCTCAGTTTGGGCAGCTTGTTGGGACAATCAGCAGTGGAAATGCAATCTTAGGATGATCCCAGCTTGTGTGGCATTGGGAGAGCTGGTGCAGCTGCTCCACATTTCTACAACAAATCCAACCAGGAATGGGCAGGATAACCCATTGGGCTGATATCCCCCAAAATCCCACTCCCATCTCGGTGGTTCAGGGAATGTTGATGAATTAATTTTGTCCATTAAGTTCACATAGCTCTGGACCAGGCTCTGAAACAGCAGAAATTGTGGAAAACAGCTGAAATTCCACTCTGGGGAAGGCAAATCCCCTCTGAGTTCGAGCAAAGGAAGATTTCCCCAGTGTGGGACTGGTTGTGGCCAGCTGGAGTTGGGGATGTGGGAATGTCCTGGGATGATCTGTTTGCAGTGAGGAGGTGAAGGCCCTGTCACAGCCTCTGGTGGCATGTCACTGCCTCTGGTGGCATGTCACAGCCTCTGGTGGCATGTCACTGCCTCTGGTGGCATGTCACTGCCTTGGCTTGGGAAGCAGATGCAGGGCTGCTCCTGTCAGGAGTAAAATTCCTTTGGGATCAAGTGGCACCAAGACCCAGGCCTGAGTAACTGAACATTCCAGCAGGACTGAGGGAGCCTGTCTGTGTCAGGGCAGCCTCCTCAGGATGTGCAGTCCTGCAGGCAAAAGGCTGGGACAGAGTTCTCTCACAGAATTTTGTGCCACATTCACCAGGAAGAGCTCCCCAGGTGGGATTCAGTGTGGAGGGAGGGATGAGCTGTGGGATGCTGGACTCTGCCTCTAACACCACCTTCCTCCTCAGCTGAGGGTATTTTGGGCAAGGATGCTGTCTCTGCTGTTCTGTCTGCAGAGCTTCTCCCACACCAATGGCACTGGGGAAAGGATTTGTTCTTGTGCTTAAAAAATCAACAGGATTTCGATGAAGTTTGATCCAAAATCTCCTGGGGAGAAAGGAAATGTCTGCCACTGACACTCAATGGTTTGAGTTGGGCAGCTCTGTCCCAGTGGGGCCAAATGGTACCTGGGCAGCTCGTTCAGAGCTGTTCATGAGGGTGGGAATGCAGTGAAATTCAGGGAAGTTTGAACCTTGAACAATGGCTGAGGTCAGCCTCTGCCCCTCTGACTTTGCTGGCAGCTTCCAGTGGCTCAAATGCATCGAGCAGCAGCAGAGAGGTTCTGGCAGTGCCTGGCTCCTTCACAGAAGGGCCGGGGTTGATGAATGTTCCAGGCAGTGGGAAATGTGGGCATGGATCCACTCCCTGGTGGAGTGAGCTCCTGAGCAGGACAGCTCCACTCCCACCTTTGGAGTGTGGGTGCAGCTGAACAAGGCCCCTCTGAGACCCCCCTGCCTTCCTGTCCTGTTGGCCCCCCTGACCTGGGAGGGCTTCCCAAGCTCTGGGGGGCACAAAATTTGAAAAACAGAGGATTGAGAGGTGGTTGAGTCCCCCAATTCCTCTCTCTTTCTGTGTCTATTCTGATTATTATTATTATCATTATTATTATTAATGTCATTCCTTCTCCACAAAACCTTATTTGCTGCCTTATAGAAGGGAGAAGCATTATTTTTGCTATTTTGTGGGATGTGTACATCACCCCCCACCAGAAAAGAGATTGGGATTGATCTTTTCTACAAATCCTCCCCAACAGATGGACGATGTGCATGACTTCAGGTTTTCTCTGTGCCTTGCACAGAAAATGCTTTGTCTCTCTGGGCTGGAGCCCACAGGGGGTGGATGCAGGGTGTTCCACAGGGATTCCCAGGAGGAACAATTTCACCAAATATCCTGTGAGCATCTTCAGGCCATGGGGTTCTTGTCCTGGCTTTGCCAATGCAGGGGGAGGGGTGAGGTGAGGTGAGGTGAGGGGAGGTGAGGTGAGGTGAGGTGAGGTGAGGTGAGGTGAGGTGAGGTGAGGTGAGGTGAGGTGAGGGAGCTGCAGGAGGCAGAGAAGGATTTCATTCTAAAATGCTTTGTTTTAACAAGGATTTTTGTGTGGAGTCTCTTGGATTAGAGCTCAGCTTCTCAGTGCTGTAACCTCGATTTCCATCACAGTGCAGAGGGGTTCTCAACAGCACTGATAACAGATCCTATAGAATTCCTGAGAGAGGAACACAATCCCATAAAAATCTTCACAGGAACTCAATGCCATGAAAATTCTCTCTCATACCCACTTCTTGTAGGGGCCTTAATTCAATGGAGGGCTGGGAATTCATAGAAATAAAAATTTATTTTGATCCTTCGTGGCTTATTCTGCGTAACTATTGAAGAATTTCTATTCCTCAGACCATTAAGGGCTGATTGATCTGCAGATATTTAATGATTCACAGTGTATTAGAGGGTGCTAATCTCATCTAAACACCTGACTTTAGAGAATGAAACATGGAACATAATTGGGAAACTAAATTTTAAAAGAAGACAGCACTGAAATCCTGACTGGAGGGCTATGGAAAGAATTAGGGTTATAAGCAAAGTGACATGACCTCTAAATTCTGAATTTTTAATTATCACCATGGCGAGAGCTCCTCCAGGTCCCAGCAGCCCCGCCGGTCTGTGGTTTCAGATGCGTGTAAAGGCGGCACAAGGACAATTCGGGGGGTTCATTATTCACCCGCGCTTTTCTTCTGCCCTTGGGCAACATCCGAACGCTTCGTGTTCCCTTCATCGCCTCCTCCTCGCCCTCTCCGCGCTTCTGCTTTCGCTTCCCCTGCCCAGCCTGCCCCGAGGCAGCCCGGGGCGAGCCTCTCTCCTTTCCTGCTCCTGGAGCCCCTTTCCCTGCTCCTGGAGCCCCTTCCCTGCTCCTGGATCCCTTTTCCTCCTCCTGGAGCTCCTTTCCTGCTCCTGAAGCTCCTTTCCTGCACCTGGATCCCTTTCCCTGCTCCTGAAGCCCTTTTCCTGCTCCTGGAGCTCTTTTTTCCTGCTTTTGGAGCTCTTTTCCTCTCCCTGGATCCTTTTTCCTGCTCCTGGATCCCTTTTCCTTCTCCTGGATCCATTTTCCTGCCCCTGGATCCCTTTTNGGATCTCCCTTCCTGCTCCTGGATCCCTTTTCCTTCTCCTGGATCCATTTTCCTGCCCCTGGATCCCTTTTCCTGCACCTGGAGTCCTTTTCCTGCTCCTGGAGTCCTTTTCCTGCTCCTGGAGTTCTTTTCCTGCTCCTGGAGTTTTTTTCCTGCTCCTGCATCCCTTGTCCTGCTCCTGCATCCCTTGTCCTGCTCCTGGAATCCCTTTCCTGCCGTTTCTACTCTCGGGGAAGTTTCCTCTCCAGATTCCAGCCCCGCCAGCTCCAGGCGAGACTTTCCAGGGAAAATCCCTTGCAAAGGAGGGGAGGATGGGGCGGCGGGGAGCGGCTGTCCCCGCATCACCCCCGCTTTTCCTCTCCTTCCCTCTGGAATGACCCGGGCAGTCCTGCCGCCCCTCGCAGCCCCTGCCCAAAGCGGGGTTCTCGCTGTAAGCACGGGTTTAACGCGGCCCTAAGGTTTGTGGTCCAGCACAAAGAAGGATATTCATGGAGGGAAAAGGGGCTGCGTGGCTGGGAACAATATTGGGTTTGTTCTTGCTCTCCTTCCGCCTGGAAAGTTTACAGAAGCCCTAAAGAGAGAGGGGGTAGATTCTTTTTAATTTTTTTTTTAAGGACAAAACAGTGAAGTTTTCTTTGGAGCGGGCACCGCCAAACCCTGGCACGGACACGTCCCTCTCCCACCGATCAGGAGCACAGGACAGGTTGGCAGGGAAGAATATCCCGGGATTTCGTTTGTTTTCAGCGGGATCGGTGCCCGGTGGCCCGAGCGAGGAGAAGGAGCTGCCGAGGGATCCGTGAGGGCTCAGCCCGCAGGTGCTCAGGGATGCTCCATGGAGCGGGCAGGAACCTGCCCGTGTTCCCAGGAACCTGAGCCCGGCAGGGAAAGGAAAACCAAAGCCTCCCTGGACTGGTTTTTCCTCAATCCGGGTGCTGATGTTCCTACTGAGCGCATCCTCCAGCGCTTTATCCGTTTCTGCTTATTCTTTTCTTATTATTTTTTTCCCTTTTCCCCATTCCTGGCATCCCGGAGGGTTCCAGCCCTGCTCCCCTGGGCTCGGGAGGACGGGACAGGACCTCCAGAGAGATGGGGACTGCAGCAGCTTCGGGGGCAGCTCTGAACTCCCATGTCACTCACCCTCCGCGATCACTAATTACATTTATACCAAATCGTTTCTCTTTCTTTCCCTTTTTGACACCCAGTTCTCGGGCCACAAACCTCGCTAAATTGTCGGATTTTAGCAAGTCGTTGATTAGCGCCTTGTGACAACTTGGTGTTTAAGGGTTTAGGTCTTCTTTGCACCGACCGCTCTACTTTAAAAAGAGAAATCCCTTTCCATTTCCCCCTTTTTCCCGTGCTCAGCCCCCGCGCTCCCTGGAAAGAGCAGGAATTGTTCCTTCCCCGCTTTACCTTCAAGACACGGCTTGAATTTAAGTCGAGGTGGGAGAAAAGTTGTTTTTTTTCTCCTGGACCTGTGGCATGTTGGAGCTTTCTAAAATAAACCGGGCACAAGGGATGAGCTTTTCCAGTGACCTCCGTCTTTAGACAGCAGCAACCACCCCCCCTCCCCAGCTCTGCGACCTTTTAATGGTTCCATTCTTTCCCAATTTACAGAAAAACTCCCCCCTCCCAATATGCTGGATCCAGGGAATTTTGTATTTGCTCTCCCAGCCCCGCGGTTAGAAAGAGAGGAGGTGTGGAGGCAAAGGGGAGCAAAAAAGGAAGAAAAGAGAGAGTGAATGCTGAAGGGGAAAAATGCTTTAAATCTTTCCTGTAAATCTCCAAATATATGAAGTCTGAGGAACAAATTCAAAGCAGGCACGGCCGCCTGAAGAGAAGTTAGAGAGAAATATTCTGTTCCATTCAAGCGCATCAAGGGTCTCGCTGAAGTCTTGTTTGGCTAAGGTCAGACGAGACTGGGTTCTCCAATAAAAATAAATCTCAAATTAATTATGGCCTCAAGCGAGGGGCCAGACGTTCGGAGCTAGTGCACTGCAGTCTGTTTTTTTGGCCTTCAGTATTTTTGGGTTTTTGTGCCTCAGCTTTTCAATAATTGCGGGATGGGGGAGGGAGGGAGGGCGGGGGCTGTTTTATTGGGACATGGAACTCAAATAAAAGCAGCCAGGACACCCCTGGCTCGCCCCTGCTCGCCCCTCANTGGGACAGGGAACTAAAATAAAAGCAGCCAGAACACCCCTGGCTCGCCCCTGCTCGCCCCTCATTGCGATGCAGCTTCAAAGCTACTGCATCTTCTCCGTCCCACTTTTAAGACATTATGTTTTACTTAGTACCGATTAGCGGGGAATAACTTCCCGGCTTCAGGTTCCCAGATCTCCTGAGCTGTTCCTGGAGGGAGGAGGGACCCGATCCTTCAGTTCTGCGCCTGGAACTCTCTCCTGATTCCCTTTTATTGCTGCGGCTCAAAAGCGGAGGGTTGCCCAATTAGTGGGGTCTAAAATTGGGATTCGTTTCTGGGGATCAAATCCCCCGGCTGCAGTTTGGGCTTTTTTTGCTTCTAAGAATGAGGGGTTAGAAAATAAACAAACACGTGGCGTTTTCCTTTCTGCGGTGGGGTCGGTGCCAGAGGAAAGTCGGAGCCGGGGATTTTAAACGTTCCCTGGAGCTGGGGGAGAGTTTCCCTCCAGTGGAGGCTGGAGCGGGATAAACTCTGGCCCCCCTGCAAGCACAGAATGATGGGAATTGCACATACTTTTAGTGAGAATAGAATGTGCGGCAAGTTATCTAGAAAGTAGCATTATTGGATATATAATACACACAATGTACGCAGCGCGGGTTGTGTAAATATACGTGTATTGAAAGA
The DNA here is from genome assembly GCA_013389925.1 of Aegithalos caudatus. Lineage (NCBI taxonomy): Eukaryota > Metazoa > Chordata > Aves > Passeriformes > Aegithalidae > Aegithalos > Aegithalos caudatus. The sequence continues at coordinate 126,893 of WEIU01010120.1, forward strand.
TCCTTTTAAAAAGAGGGCACTTCGTCACATTTAGTGGGAAATGAGGTACTTTCTAGCCACAAAGCCAGGAATGTTGGGGATTTTTTGAGCTCCCCTCCCCTATGACCGCGTTAGCTCACAGCGACAGTCCCAGGCTGGGCTCAAGGAGAGCTCAGCTGATGGTGTTGGGGTCAGAGAGGGTGACAGAAGCCAATCCCCTCACCCATCCTCGGAAAATCAGATTCCCAACCTGCAGTGGGGCTCGGGAAGGTTTTCATTGTGTTTATTCCTAGGGAATAACCGGACGGTTTTAATTACGAAGTGATGCCCGCTAATCCCGTGTGGGGAACAGACAGAAAACCCAAACCTTTGGGGTTCTGCGAGGGACTGGCACCGAACTGCACCGGGGGTTGGCTCCTTTGGGTCAGGGCACGGAACAGCTCCAGGCCACATCCCCTGGTGACTCCTCATTCCTTTGGTTCGGGTCGCTCCGAACGCGGCGTTTTCCCCTCCTGGAGCGGCTGAGACCCAGCCCTAAGGACAGGGACAGGAGGTGCGGACGTGCCAAGCGCCCGAGATTAATATTGAACTAATTAAAAACTCCGCTCGACGATTCTGCTCCATTCATTAACGGAGTGAAAGAGATAAATAATAACAATACTAATTGAGGAATAACTGATTTCTGCCTGCCTGTCCCGATGTAAGCATTTGAAATCTTCCGTGGTTGCCAAGATCAAATGATTTTCCAGACGTCTGGTGGTGACCACATTAAACAGATCCTAATTCCTTTGCTGTACGTACATGTGCATCCAAAGGGAGAGCAACAGATCCAGAGCGGGGCAAAATGCTCAGCCCCGTGCCCGCCTTTCCCCCGCCTGTCTCGGCTCCCTTCTTGGTTAAATGAAGTTCAATAACAGCTAAAAACTCGGATAGATAACATTTAAATACTCAGTTAAATAACAGGTAAACACCCAGAGTCACGGCACAATCACCTAGGATTCAGGGCTTGGCGTTCGGACTTTTCCTGCGTTTTCCAAAAAATATGGCATAACTTCAAAGGTGGCTTTGGGTTTGGTTTTGAGGTTTTTTGTTTGTTTGGGTGAGGGTTTTTGGTTTTGGTGTTTTTTGTTTGGGTGTTTTTGTTGTTTGTTTTTGTTTGGTTGGTTGGTTGGCTGGGTTGGTTTGGTTTGGTTGGTGGTGGGTTTTTTTTTGTTTTTGGTTTTTTTTTGTTGTTGTTGTTTTTTTGTTTGGTTGGTTTTTTTTTTTTTGAGGTGGGAGGAAAGGTGGGCGATTAAAACAACAACAGAAAGAAAAAATAAAGCAAAGCTTCTATTTTTCGTTATTTGTGAGGAAAATAGCAGACAGTTCGGCTTGTCTTTAGCGTGTGCATCACCTTCGCATATTCGCTTATCTCTTGAATTCTCCCAAATGCCGCTTTAGACCAAGCACAGGAGGAAAAGCACGGAGCATCCCTGACAGACCCGATATCACAAGTGACCTGAGCAGGCTCCGATCGAGACATCCCCAGACATGCAAAATAAGCCCCTGCGGGTCACGGTGCCCATCTGGCCATAAAATGCAGAGTTGGGTTCCTAAAATATCCCCGGGTGGGATGGCGGGGGGTCTGTTTGGCAACTTCCCGTCTTTGGGAGCGCCGGGGATGCGCGGCGGGGGCCGGGTTTGTTTGTCCCTTCAGCCCGGAGCTGGGCAAAGGGGGTCTGAGGATGTTGGGCTCAGAGGGTTCTGAGGATGTTGGGCTCAGGGGGTTTTGGGATGTTTGGCTCAGGGGGTTTTGGGGATGTTGGGCTCCTCTCCCGTGAGCTGGGCACGTTCTCAGGTGGTTTCCCCCGCCTCTCCCCATCCCCAGCTGTCCCCCACTGTCGGTCCCGCAGCCCCGACTCAAAAAGCCCTGTGAAGTCGGTGGGTGACAGACGCACCTTCCAGGGGATTTTTTTCCCCTTCCTTTCGCGGTTGAGATCCTCAACCTGTCCTCCCCCTCACCCCCCACTCGCGTTGTTTGTCGGGGCTGGTGGGGGGAGTTTTCTAGAGAGGAAACCGCTTGGGTTTTGAAAGGATGCCTTTCACTTTTCCCTTTAACCTCTCGCTTTTCTGGGCGCCGCAGCCTCCTGCCATGTGGGAATTTCGAGGGGGGAAGCATTGCCGGGGGAGGGCACGACAGAGGGCAGGGAAAATCGAGAGGAACGAGGAAAGCAAAGGGTTAACCGTGATTTCTTTTAATTGAGCTCCAGTTTAGTGGCCCTAGGCGAGGGGGGACCTGACCCCGCTAGCAGCATCCAGATGTGCAGCTCTCGGGGGACCCCGGCGCAGACCCCGGGAGCGCGGAGCAGACGGGA
>WEIU01010120.1:131753-168456 GCA_013389925.1 Aegithalos caudatus
CTGGTGGCCTTGAGCAACCGGGGGCGATGCTGGGGCTGGGACAGCAGTTCCCCCTCCTGTCCTCCGGCCCAGCGGCCGCTCCTACAGCCCCTGGAAAGATAAACCGAGCCCTTCCCAGCTCCCTGGGGTGCTTCTCCAAGCCCAGGCAGCACAGGGCTAGCTTTGGGGGGACCCCTGTGTGATTCTGACGGGCTCTCCTTGGGGCAGCGCTGCCGAACAGAAGCAGCTCGAACAGAGGAGCCTTGAAGCGAGAGACGATTGTGGGTGTGTTTGGGTTGGAGGATTTCGAAAGATGCCTATCGCCTGGCTGGGTGGGGTGTCGTGCTCCTCTTAAAAGTGCTGCCTTTTTTTTTTTTTTTTTTCCTTTTCTTTTCATTTTTTTTTTTTTTTCTTTTTTTTTTTTTTTTTTTTTTTTTTTTTTTTTTTTTTTTTTTTTTTTTTTTTTTTTTTCTCTTTTTTTTTTTTTTTTTTTTTTTTTTTTTTTTTTTTTTTTTTTTTTTTTAAATTTTGCTGACCTGGGTAGAACGAAGCTGTAGATGCACAGGAACTGAAACTGTCTCCCTTAGATTGCATCTGGTGACAAGTGCATGGCTTGGAAGGGTCTTAAAAGAAGGGGAAGGGAAGGAGATGGGCAGGAAGAGAAAATGGAAAGAGGAAAGAAAGAAGGAATGAAAGGGCGAATGTCAGAAAGGAAGGGAGAAAGCAGAAGTGTTGAAAGCACAATATTTGGGAGGTATGGCTGGAATAAGACAGGTTTTCCCATCCACCTCCTCAGATCTGTAGCAGAAGTAACCCGGGCCTCATTCAGGATATATTTAATGCACCACAACCTTCTTTGATTTGCGGAGCCCTAAATATTGTGCAGTGAAAGTGCAGAAATTCCCCATCTGTGCTTTCGCTGCGGTGCACACACGGACCCGCTTTTCTGCACAGGCCAGGAGCCCCCTGCCCCATCCCCTGAGCAGAGCTGGGCCATTCCCCTCTCCCCCTAAGCCCTGGAGCCCCCCGGGAGCTGCTCCTCTCCCCCTGCACCGAGCTGCTCCCCCCAGGCTGCGGTTTGGGGATGAGGAACTGCGACACTCGGAGCTGGGCTCAGTCACGTTGGAGGCTGCGGCCAAAGGAGGAACTCGGCCCCATCCCAGGTCACTGCCCTGGGCCTGGGCCTGCCCTCGGGCTGCTCTGCTGCAGCTCTGCCACTGCCCTGCTGCCCTGGGAGTGCAGGAATCCTGAGCCTGCTGGGGCTGGGACATTCGGGATCCAGAGACTGGATCTCCTCCCGGGTTCTTTCACTGAACACTCCAGGATCAGCAGCGCTTTGCAGGTCCCTGTGTCCTGCTTGTTCCCTCTGACAATGTACCCTCCTTCTGTGCTCCCTCTGTCAGTGCTCCTGTCCTGCCCAAAGGATTAGCTGAGCCTTGTAAATTTTCATGCTGGGCAGAAAACAGTGGGTTCCAGGGGATGCCAGCCCCCCACACTGAGAGATTTGCTGCAGGGAAGGCTGAGACCCCCTTGCCTGGCTCCTCACAGGTGAAGAGCAGCACGAGAGGATGTGGCTTGAGATGCTGCAATGTTTTTGGTGTGCTGAGCTCTGTATTTAACCTGTGCTGCAGGGTGGGTCTGACTCTGAGGGCACAGCAAAGCAAACACGGGCACATCCAGAGCAAAGCAATTTAACAGCAATCGTGCCCTCGGCTCTGCTCTCCCATGTAGGCATGGATTTATCCCAGAGCTCTGCATTTGTGGTGGGAAAAAATATGGCAGAAAGATGCACATCAGTGACTGGGGAGCAAGAAAAACACAGAGAAAGGTTCTTTCATCATCTACAGCAAGAACACAGGGCGGGCCCAGATGAAATCTGAGTTCCGGCATGGGGAAAGGCGCTTCCCACCCCGAAGTCAGAAATATTCCTGTCCTTGGAGAGCACAAGTGCTAGACTGGGGACAGGGCTGTGCCCTCCAGATGATTTTTTCTTGAACAATTTAAGTTTGACAAGTGATTTTTTAAAGCCTATGCAATACTGTTCCACAGAATAATTTTTTTAATTGAGCTGAAGCCTCTAACTGCAGACTGGCAGATGCAGGGGTTTGGGTCCAGCCTACTTTGCAAATCTCTCTCTTTGCCTGCAATCTCCAATATTTGGCTTGTACTTTCCTCTTCATCTTTTTCTCAGAAAGGGTTTTGATGACTCTTTGGCTGCTGGAGCAATTTAACTGCACACCAGCCCAGCTGCAGATGAAGGGATAAATCCACTGGAGCCTTGGGTTGTCCCAAGGGCTCAGAGCCACGCTGGGGAAACAGGGCATGGCCAGGGAATAAATGTGGTTGGGATGATCCTTGTGGACATGGATCCCTTGTGGATATTCTGTGCAAAAGTGAATTGAGTTGTCCTCAGGCTTTCAACCCAAGCAGGGAATTCCATGGATACAAACATAAAACACAGGATCAGCTCTGTATTTTGAGTCTTCATTCCCCACCATGCACTGAGTGATATCACATGTGACAGTGCTGAGCCAATGCACCATAAAAATGAACACATTTTTATTTATTCACAAAGGATTATTTATCTTGAAGAGAATCAGATCACCTGCTGAGGAGGTTGGTGGCAATTTTTGCTGCATTCTCTAAATAATCAGTTTAATACCTGCCCTGAGCAGAACTGGCTGCCTTGGGAAGTGCCTCCTGGAGCAATGCCCCAAGAGCTCTGTGGGGAAAGAAGTGCAGGAAATCTTTCTGAGTTATTTCCACCTTCTGTTCATATTCTGCAAACAGCACTGGCAGATGATGATGGGAGCCAGTGAAACTCCTGACTCTTGTGTTTGCACTAATTTGAAATAGTCGCCAACATTTTTGTTGTGCCTCTAAACATTCAAATCCCATCTTCTTTGGGTTAACACTTCCCTTTGACTGACTTGCATTGTGTTTGGGGGACTTGGGTTTTATTGTCTCTCAATAAATCAGAAAAGAGCACATCTCATCAACAGCAAGATGCTCATGCATGGCCTTTCTCACAATAATAAATGGTGTGGTTTCAAACTGGTTTAATTGTTTCAGTTCCACTTTATGTGTGGAGAATAATTAAAGCAAATAGACTCACCAGAGCTTGCCTGTTCATGAAAAAGCACATTTTGTGCGGCTTCATTCCATGAAAAAAAAAAGCTTACCCTGATGTCGTGGCCATCAGAGACCCCTCTGAGGGACGTTCAGTGAGGATTTTGAGTTTTTCAAGTGGAGAACAACCACGGCCCTGAATGGAGGGTTCGTGTGTTGGCGTTGCCATAGCAAAGGGTGGGGCCGGGTTTTGGAGCAATCACTGTCCCTGTGAGCTGGAGGAGTTTGCTCTCGCTCTCAAACTTGGCCATCGGGATCTCAGACTAAGAAAATGTTTCCTTTTTGAGCAATTTTAATGTCTGTTTGGCTCTTTTTAATCACCCCGACTTTGGCCCCTGAGGGATGGCCTTTCCTGGCTAAAGGATGTTGACTCCTGGGGCAAGGCTCCTAATCTCCACACTGGAAAAATAATAAATAAATCACAAAGATTTGAGGGACAACAACTTTCCGTGTTGCTGTCCCTCAAAAGCAATTTGGAACAAAACCATCTGGAATTTCCAGGGCATGAACAACAAAATTCCCTCCTACCCTAATCCCCGTTCAAAGACATTTATATTGCATAATAACTTCCTAACATCAAAAACTATTTCAGAAGGTTTTATGATGGGGCTATTTTGATGCTGCTGATTCATTTTCCCTTCGAGATCTGTGTGCATAGGGACCCCTCCTGCCTTAGCATGAACTTCCAGCCTCGCTGTCCTGCTGGGTGCTGCCAGCTCAGGGTGCTCAGAGCTGACTCCCACTTGCCAGCAAACCCTGGGACAGCCTTTCCTGAGCTTGTAGTGTATTTTTTTCCGCTTAAAAAAAAATATGATTGCCCTGAAAAAAACCTTTACCCAACAAAACAATGCAACTGCTTGGATTTGAAGCCCTTGGGGTTTCTCTCTGAGGTTTGAGGAGGTGCTGAGGGCCTGGTGTAGTTTCTCTTCACCGTCACAGGATGTGGTCACTCGAAGGAGTAGCAATGCATGTCTTGAGGATTTCACGCTTTTATTTTAGTTATTGATTTTCATTCTGGGCTATTCCTTCTGTGAGATGGGGGAAAAGGAACAGCTTCTGTCCCTGGGAGTTCTGTGGGGTGCAGGATGTGGCTCCTGCAGTGTCACCATCAGGAGCAGCACAGGGGAGGCTGCCCCTCGGGGTGACCTCTTAGGTGACACCCTGAGAGGTGAGATATGCTGGGGGAAGGGCACTTTGAGCAAGGTTTGCAGGCAGCAGAGTTGATTTTTTTCAGGTTTCCCCTTCCTGGACTTACAGGAGCTTTTTCCTCTTGAGTTCAGCTCCCATCTGCTCTGAAGGAACAGGTCTAGAATATATGGAAGTACATTAATGTACAGCCTCAGCACAGAGCATCTCCCAGTCTTTCTTTTTTATTTTCCACACAACCCATCAATGTTTGAGGTTCCTTTACAGCCCCTCATCAGCTGCCCTTGAAAAACAAGTCTCTCCTTGTGCCTGAGTTCACCTGAACACTTACAGGCAGACCCTGTGTGCCACCTCAGTGCAAACATGCACCAGCAGGAGAATTAAGGAGCCAAGGGAGCCTTAACTTCAGGGCTTCAGTATTTGTGGGTTTGCTGAACCCCTAAAGCAGCAGAAGCCTGAAGTGCATGGATGTGCCCCTAGAAAAAGCAGGTCTAACACATCAAGTTTGGCTACAACTTGGTTTGAAGCCAATTTGCACCAGAAGTGTGAAATTCTCATCAGATCTCTCACCTGAACTGAGCAGCAGCTCTGTTTCCCTGCCTGTGCCTCTCCTGTGCTCTGTGCACACCTGAACATGAAGTTCTGGGACCTAAAAGGAGCTGCCTGAGGGCACCTCAGTGACACAGGGCCTGTCACACAGCCCTGGGGAGGGCCAAGGACATTTTCTGAGCCAGCAGAGGTTTTCAGACAAGACTGTGGCTGCACATTTATAGCTGGGTTTGAAATATGGACTAAAATATCCCCCAGATGTGGATTTCTGCATCCTTTGGGAATTGCTTGTGTGAGGTGGAGCCAAGTCGTGGGTGCTGTGTCACCTCAGACACCTGGGCAGGCAGAGTGCCCTGATCACCCTTAAAATCGTATGAGCAGCAAAGTGTGGGACAGGACAGTGCCTGCTCTGCTCTGCTGAGTTCCAGGTATCAAAGCCCTCAAGATGTTGATGCATTTTCTGCTTGTTTTCTTCCTTCCTCTCATTACCAGGCCACATAATTACTGATGCATATCTCCCCCGGCAGTGACACCCACCTGGAAACCTTCTCTGGTGCTGCAGTTACCACAAACGGTGCCTCCCTCCCCTCCTCCCCTGCCAGGAGCTTTTCCTTCAGCCCGAGGCACAGCCCCAAACCAAAGGCATGTGCAGCAGTGGGTGCAGGAGGTTCAGGCTCTCCTGACAATCCTCTTGCTCCTCCAAACAGCACCGAAGGCAAAATTTGGGAGGAACAGCCTGACAAGGACCAGGGGAAATAGAGGAAGGTTCAATCACACAGGGGTTGTGCCAAATCCCAGCCTTTGCTTCTCTTCAGGATGCTGTACAGAAAATAACCCTTCATGTGTGTCCAGCATTCTTCTTTTTCCTGATTTTTCACTAAAATCCATTAAGAAACACAGCCCAGGAGAGCATAAAGCTTGCTGCTTTATTTGCATTTATCTCCTTGTTCTTCCAGCATAGACCAACCCAGGACTCCACCAGGGCTGTGAAAGAGTCAAGAAAAAATTAAAATAAATTAGAAAGCCTTAAGCCCAGCCTGCCAAAGCTGCACACCCTGAACGTTACCATCCTTGTCAGTCACCCAGAGGCAGTGAAAAATAACCCAGCGGGCAGCAGAGCCTCTCATTACTCATCTGCTGATTCCTCATTCAGCAAAAAAAAATGTCCTTCTTAATGCTGCTGGTTTTGATCTGAAGGGAAGAGATAAATCAGCAGGAGTACAGTTTTTTAAGTTGGTTGATGAGTGAAAGAAAGAAACTGGAGTAAGGTATGGTGGGGTCAGGGGAAGGTGTGGTGAGTTCAGGAAAACGACTTCTGTATGATGTGAAAATATTTATTCAAATGGCTTTTTATAACAGCTTTTCTTAAAAGAAAAAAGAAGATAAGGAAAAGATTAGGAGAGGTTAAAATACTCTTTTTACAGCTAAATGCAGAATTTGGCTCTCTGGCTTCTTCTGAATATCTCTTCTTGTTGTTCCAAGCTTGATTGACTTATAACTGCATCTGAACCAACCTCACATCAGTTCCTTTTTATCAGCCAGAGTGAGACTTCCTGTGCTCCACAGTCTGGTTTCCTGATGTGTTTCCTTTTTCCTTTTCACAGAACAAAGGAAACTGTAACTCCACTGCTGCTCCTGTTCCCAATCTCCTTGGGACTCCACACGCTCTTACCATCCAACCTTTGCCTTCTATTTTCTCTGCCTGCAGTCCCAGTGCCCTCTTCATCTCTGCCAGCTGCAGAGAGGCAAGAACTCGGTGCTATTGAAAGGAAACCACTGCCAGAGCCATCACCACTGGCAGCTTTTAGTAGTTCAAATGTAGTAAAGCAGAAAGGGAAACTCTTCACCCAAAGGCTCAGTGTGTCACTGGAGAGATGGGATTTTTAATGTCCCCTGAAGCAAAGATCAGGTGTTGAGGTCTCAGTGATTTTATCAGGCTGATGTTGTGAAGTTTGATACTTGAATTTAGGAATTTGTGTCCTGAAATGTGTGGGCCAGTGATGGAAACGCTCCCAAAAAAGGCCACACGTGCACAGTCACTGAACTGGCAGCCCTGTATATTATATTTTAATTTAGATTATTTTCAAACCACCACACTGAAGGGCAATTACCCTCTTCTTGCACTGGTTTTCCCTCAGCTGTGAGGGGCTGCAGCTCTCCTTGAATCCTGCCATTCACCCAAGGAAGAGCCTATGGCTGCAATCCCAAATTCTGCTCTGCAGTGAGGATCCTTTTCCTTGGGAAAGCCCTTTTTTCTCAGCTGTTCCACTGAGATGCTCCATCCCTTTCTAACCCCCATATCTCAGAGCTGAGGGTTTTTCTGCAGAAAAATTCCCAAGTTCTTGTTCACTTGGCTGACAAGAATCCCTCGTTTTCCTGTTCAGACAGAGGAACACGAGCTCAGGGCAGGACTGAGCAGATGCCTATAAAAATCCTTCAAACACAACCAGAATCCACTGGAAAAGCGTGGAGCTGATGTTAGTGCAGAGTTCAGAGCAAAGCTGGGCCTGATTCCAAGGAATAGACATGGGATATCTGCAAATTCCCACTGAAATCAGTGTAAAGAGCTCATGCTTAGATTTTATCCATTCATCCAAACCCGAGAGCTGGGCAGGATTAGAAAGGAGAAGGGAAATTGGGCTCTGCAGCCCCTTGGCCACCCTGGTGTGGAGGCAAAGGGAATTTGCCAACTCAGCCTGCCCAGAGCAGGCAGCTGAAATCCAAGGCCCATTTATTCAAACCATCAGCATTCTGGAATGGCAGAATATGGAACAGGATGGAGATTCTGGGCTTGGCTGTCTCCTGAATATGCCTGAAGATGTGTCTGTGGTGTGGAAGGGTGGCCAGAGCAAGGCACTGGTTACACCAGGCTGAGGCAGCAGAGGATTCCTGCACCACCTCCAGGGACAGGCAGGCAGAGTTTCCAGGGAATCCTGCTCACCCAAGACTAAGGAAGCAGCAGGAGCTGTGTTACTTTAACCCAGGAAAAGAATCAACATCCTTGCCTCCCCACAGAACTGCCTTTCTGCAGGTTTCTGTGCACTGCTTTGAGGTGTGCTCATGCAACTTTACAGTCAAAAATATCATTTTGAATCAAATCACTTTGGAATGCCCAGCAAAAGGCATCAGAAAATTATACCCCCACTGTAAAATCCTGGGGAAAATTAAGGAAGTTTTACCTTTTCTGCTGCGTTCTGTTTATGGAACAATTTCCATGCAGTATAATTCAATTTCCATAAAAACTCCATTGATTTAATCCCTATTAAATTCTGAGGATTTGTCCATGAGGGTTCTGCTGCAGCTCAGCCTTTAGGACTGACTCCTGATTTGAACCAGAAGTCGTGGCTCTAGGATTAATTCCTTGTATTATGGGAGTTGTCCCCAGAGGCTCCCATCAAGGAGAACCCTGGCACGTAGATGGAATAAGAGCCCCAAATCCAAGCAGGCAAAGGGAAAAAGGAAAAAAACAAGCAGGAGGTGAAATGCAGGAAGCATCTGGTCACTCAGCAAGGCACCAGCAGTGATGCAAAGATTCTGTTCACGAGTTCCTGGTGGCAGAATTACCCAGGATTTTAAACGCCTTCCACGGTTTTACCACTGAAAAATCACCAGAAAAATACAGTACAAGCTGAAAAGGGGACAGATCCCTTCCACACTGATCCCAAAAGCCTTAGGGCTGTTTTGAGCAGCTGCTGTCTCCAAGGCCACTGAAGATCCAGATCAGGTCCTTCAGGGCCACTTTGCTGCAGCAGGGACAATTTTTCTGCCAGTGACATTCCCAACCCAAAGCAGAATTCACATGACACGAGCTGTAATAGCCTTCCTTAATTAGATCTAATATGCCAATGTATATCTTTCCACAGCACAAATATTTATATTTTGCTGATATTTCTAAACTCATACATCTGACTTTGTTAGAACCAACCAGGCTTTAAAATAAGCACTTGATGGAGTGATTTGTTAGGCCAGAACTCTCAGTATCATCCTGAAAATATTACCAAAATTGTCTTTAACAGCTGCAGTGACAGGAGAAAGAATGAGTCCAGGTGAAGGACAAAGAGCACAGAGTGTCTGATCAGGGTCTGGGCTGCTTTGAACTGCACACATTTCTCCTGAATCCATTTTTCTGCCGCAGAAGTGTGCAAGTGTGCCACATTTTACCCCAGAGATGGTGAACTCCCCCAGGACACTTGGATTGTGCTGGAAATCTGAGATGTCTCCCAAAGGGGAAGGGAGAAATGTGATGGCTTGGGTGCAGCTCCAGCTCCTGCCCTGCCCACCCTCATCCAGCCTCTGTGCACAGCTCCCAGGACAGGGATTTCTCCTCCAGTCTGGGCTGCAGAAAGGGGAGCAGGAGCACAGGCAGGGCCAGGGTGAGAGGTGTTCTTACCCACACAGGAATTGGACAAAGCTGCAGCACAGGACCTTGCCATGGCACCTCTTGGCCTTCCCTCTGTGCTGCCCTTGGCAATGAGATTGGATCCTCTGGAGTGTGATCAGAGTGTGCAAGGCTCTGTAAAAACCTTGCTCCATATGCAGCCCCATATGATCCTTTTTGTGGCAGGAAAAGTGAGAATCCAATTTTAACTCCAAACCCAAACTCATCCCTGCCAGGGACAACATTTTCTGTCTGTCAGTGTTCAAGCTGTGTCCCTCCCCTTTGCTGGTTTCCACAGGGCATCCCAAACCCAGCTTCACAGCTACAGGAACGCTTTCCCTGCACAGAACTCCCAGAGCAGCAGGCAAAGGTTTTAACAAAGTCTCAGAGTTCATCCCCTTCAGAAGGGGAAAGCAATGCCCTGAAGTTCAAGCTCACTTGCAATAAACCCTCTGGATTTGCACCACAGCATCCGAGAGCAGACGTGCTCTCATCCTCACAGGACACAGGCTGGTCAGTAATGGATGGAATAAACTTGCAGTTTGCTCCCTGATCCTCAGTTTTGGTATTCTCCTATGTCATCTCTGCTGCAGGAAGGATGTAATTATGGTTGGTCATTAGTGTGAGGAATTATTTGTGCTGCAGCAGTGCTTGGAGACCGGTGTGGTCTCTGCTGTGTGTAACAGGAGAGTCTTCCTCAAAATTCCTGAACAGTGAAGAAAAGTTAAGGCATTTAATTTGAACTCCAGAGTGGGAGCAGTTCTAGGGCTCTGCTCTGCTGTCAGACAGGACCATGTGTTGTCATTCCTTTCCCAAAATCTCCAAGGTTTCTGTAAAGGATTTTCTTTCCACCCCCACCACTCCCCATTGAACAGGATTTCTGTGACTTCTTCCTTCTCAAGCTTGGACACTTTCTTCTGACCAGGGGCTGGCATTTGCTCATGGCTGATTCATGCCTTTCTCATGCCAGCACCACTGCAGCACTTTCCCTTCCCAGGACTTCTGTCCCCAGTGCATTTACAGACCACTGCTGTACCTCCCTCTTGCTTTTGCTGGGACAAACAAACCCCTTATGATCCCTTCATACCTTCCTTCTCCTGGTTATTCCCTGGCCCTCAGCTGCACCTGATCCCATCTGAATTTGCCTTTTCTCAGCACCACTGGAGTGACACACTGTTCCCAAGGCTTGGCTGGAAGTGCCCTCCTGATGCAATCCTGGGATTGGGATGCTGTGGCTTTTTTAAGTTCTGGTGAATCAGAGAAATCTGTGCAGTTAATTGATTACAGCCTCTGTGTCAGCAGTGCCCAGCCTGGCTCAGTCAGGTGTTGTGCCACTGTAGGAGCTCAAGCCCTTCACTTCTCTGTACCTCAGCTCCTCATCCCTGGGACTCAGCAAATGCTCTCTTCCCTCCCTGCCTGCTCTGGTCTGGTTGCAGTGATGCTGTCCTGAGTTGGGAAAGACTTTGGCTCTGCTCAGGAGCAGCAGAGATCTCAGTCCTGCAGTGCCCTGACGTGGACAGAGAGATCAGTGCTTGTTCCCATCACTGTCCTTCATAAACATCCCACAGCCTTCTGCCTGTCCTGAGAGATGGGCCTGGTTCCCAACCTTTGGGCTCCTGCACATATCTGCAACGTGGCTTTGGAGAGTGGCAGGAATGTTTTCCCACAGACCAAAGGCCATTCCAGAGGAGGAGGCAGGGTGTGAAGGCCTACAGGTTTTCCAGGGGTTTGCAGGAGGTGCCCTGGAGGAGGAGGAGGCAGCAGAGGCCACGTGTGTGCCTTTGGAGCTGCTCCATGGATCCACACACATAGCACTGCCAGCGTTTCAGCAGAGCTGGAAAACCAGATGGGTTCTTGCATAAGCCAAAACTTGCTGTGTTTAAAACCCAGCAGCCAGCACAGGCTCAGGCCCCTGCTCTGATTCTCTCTTTCATTCATCCCTTTCCTACCCCACTGCAGTGTGAGCTTCTGTCGTTTCAAAACTAACACCTGCAGGCTTCCAAAAATAAAAATTCATTAATTAACATAACCCAAAGCCACAGAAACTCTACCTTGTGAGCAGCCCTTTGCTCACCACGTGCAGTTCTGTGCCAGGCTGGGGGAGCTCAGGGAGCCAGGCAAACCTTTGGAAATGTGGGGTGTGGAAGGTGTGTGCTCTCCAGCAGAGAGGGGAAATGTGAAGGAAGCAGGTGGGGATAGCAGAGGAGCAGAGAGGGAGCTGGCTCTGCAGAGAAACCCTCCAAGCCCTGACAGGTCATTGTCCCAAGCCACCACCAAGGTCTCTCCTTACCCAGGTCATGACCTCAGCTGTTTTCAGGTCCTGAGGCTCCCTTCTGGTTGAGCTGAGCCTCCACCAGGTGTGTGCTGCTTTCACAGCCTCTCCTATGGCACACAAGAACCACTCTGTGGTCCCCTCACGTTTCCATCAGTGCCTCCTGTCCTCCCCAGGCTCCTCTCAGCCTGCCTTGGTGTTTGGAGGACCTGCAAATGCAGCAGGGTCTGGTCCAGGTGGGCACAGGCAGGGTTTGTGCACACAGGGCTCAATGCAAACAAGGGGCTGCTCTGGAGTGTCATCAGCTCAGGGATTAAAGGAGGGTGGTTGTGCTCTCAGCCTGTACAAACAGCAGGGTAAAGTGGTGGAGTTGAGCAAACAGCTGTGAAGTGGCTCAGCCTCAGGAGATGCTAATTTCATGTATCACAGAATTGGTGCACGGGGAGGGTTGGGAAGGACATAAAAATCTCCCTGTAGGCAGGGACACCTTCCACTGGACAAGGCTGCTCCAAGCCTGGCCTTGGACACTGGGATGGGGCAGCCACAGCTTCTCTGGGCAGTCTGTGCCAAGGTCTCCAAATATGAATTTATGATCCAGGACATTTAATGTCCATTCCTGGCTCTGCCAGTGACTTTCTGTGCAGCCTCAAGAAACCACTGAACTCTCAGGCAGGCCTGGTCATTCCCTGTTTATCCCCTACCTGCCCATTCCTTGAGCTCCTTGGAATAGGAGCCATCCCTCAGGGTATATTTGCCAAGCACAAGAGCAGCTTGAGGGTTGCTCATCCTGGGTTTGGAGATGGGAATTTCCCCAGGAATCGTGTCCAAGACCTGCCCTTGGATATTCACCTTGTGTTATGACTCAGTTAAAGGGTTATGGAGATAAGGATACTTCTAGATGAGAAACAATGTTCAGAAACCTGGCATTATCTGTGACAAAGTTTTCTAAGCATATGAGATCCTAATCAGAGATCTATTATTTAGTGAGAAGATAAGGAGGAGAGATCTCTCAGTTGGTATCTGCTCTGCTCAGCAGATAACAATCAGCTCACATGGCCCTCTTTAAAAACGCTCAACTTTGGGTAGAATCAAACCCTGCACATGAAGTCTCCTTGGTTTAATTCTTCCTCCTTACCCAGAAACCTAGAGCAAATAATTAGAAGTTTCTTGATTTTCCTAATTGTAAAATAATAATGGGAAATGCTCTTCTGAGGTAAAGCTGAGAAGTGACACAAATCTCCACAAAGAGTTTTGTAAGCCCTGGATAAAGAACGTGCAGGTGCCTGAAATGTCAGCAGAAAATCTCTCTGAAATCCAGTTCAAAGCAGCTGGATGCAAGAGTTGCAGCTTTTGAAACTAGGAAAGAACTATTTATAGGACATAAAGCCTTCTGGTACTTGTGAAACACAGAGATAAACAGTGTGTGCTCTGCAGCCCTACAGCCTCAACCAGTGCATTACCAGGAGCCTCGTGGGACAGCTTGTCCTGGGCTGTGCAGTCCCGAGCAGGGAGGGGGGAGTGCATCCCACAGCGTGTCCAGGGCCCTGTGGGATGCAGGTGGCATTGCCTGCCCAGCCCTGCCCATCCCAGGGACACCACTTCCATCTCCAGTCTGAGATGCCAAGGCCACGTTGGGCTGCTTTGCCCAGGCAGGGAGGTGTGTGAGGGCTCTGGGCAGCACACAAAATCCGTGCCCTGCCGACATGGGATGTGTGAGAGCAGCAGAGGGGCACAGCTCCCTCTCCCGTGCCCTTGGCTCTCTCAGAGCTGTCATTGTTTGATTTGGGGCTGCTGGGACAGGTGCAAATCTGCTTCCAGATCACACCCGGGGACGTGGCAGGCGAATTTTCCCGAGAGGCTGCAAAAACAAGACCCAGCTCTTGTCTGTCAATGCTCCATAGAACCGGGGGCTCTTCTGCAGCACCTGACGGGGCTTTTCCCCCTCTGTGCACCTTTGTGCTGCCTGGACAGTCATTTAGCGAGGGCCATTTGTGGAGAGCTGATTCTTAAAAGACAAAGGGGTGAAAGAAACGCAGTTTGAAATGAGTTTTGGTTTTTGAGCAGGCTCAGAGCCTGGGTTGCCTGCGGGGGCAGTGCAGGAGTGGAGTGCAGGTGTGAGAGGCTGTTGCTTCATCACCCGGGGACAAAGGGTGCACAGCCTAAACAAAAAGATGCAGAAGACAAATGAAAAGGTGCTGAAGTTATATAAAAAGATGCACAAGTTATATAAAAAGATGCACAAGTTATACAAAAAANAAAAAGAGCACAAGCTAAACAGAAAGATGCAGATCCTAAATAAAAAGGTGCACAAGGTAAATTAAAAGATGCCCAAGTTGTATAAAAAAGATGCCCAGGTTAAATAAAAAAGTGTGCCAGGCAGGCAACCTGAAGCCTGGAGGACTTGGTTCCCTGATAAGGTCATTCACCTGCTCTTCTGGGCATGAAATAGTGTGTTTTAGAAAAGTGCTCATTATCTCACTGGGTCAATGACATTTGTTAGTGCAGGGGCTGAGAAAGGTGCCATGAAGCCCAGGTTTCCTCCCTCTGGCTGTACCTCAGTGGAGTGAGGCACGGTGGGATGAATCTCTGGAATATTAGGAAATTCGGGAGTATTCTTTGCACATAAACAGCAGGAGCTTCAGTTGTTACCTTAGCAAAGGAAATGAGGACAGCCTGGAATTTGTGGGGTTTTGTGGACAATAATATTGCAGATTGAATGAAGCTTCTGCACCACCCCAAGGCACAGAGGGCAGCCCTGGGATGAGGTTGGAACGCATTCCCTGTTTGCCAGGAGAGACTGAGGGATGTGAGGAGCTGGTGGGAGCCATCAGGCAGGTGACAGCAGCCACCAAGGCTCTGCAGCCACTGCTCTCCTCTCACCGAGGTGTGAAGGGAGTGCAGGAGCCAGAGGCCATGGAACCTGGACACCACATGGCCAGCGAGGCTCGGGGAAATCAGGGAACACAGAAGAGAAGCCAGAAAAGGAACAGTGTGGGGCCAGGATGCTGCAGAAGGATGCTAAGGATGCTGGGTGACATGGCAGTGCTGCTGCCAGCTCTTGTGGGATTTGCTTTTCATCTGGAAAGCCTGAATTATGCTCTAAGTGCATAAGAATATTAACTTTTATTTAAAAGAACTGAATTTTTTACTATTGCTTGAAATGTGAAGAGCTTGAAACGATATCCTATAAAGTTTGAAAAAGCAGTTATAAATACAATTCCATGTTCAATTAAGATTATGTTCAACTGTAGCATGGGACTGGAAAGCAAAGCCCCTCATGGCTTGCTGTGTGCATCCTAAGGATCATCAGCACATGTCATGAATAAAAGTGTAAAAACCAACACAGGATAGGCTTTAGGAGTCTGATTTTAGTCTGTGGGTGATGAACTGGCAAGGGAGGGTGAGGTAGAACCTGAGGGACCAGGGGTGGACAAGGATGGTTTTAAAAAGGAGATGTGAATAGGACCCAGAGCAGCCCCACCGATTGTTGGGATGGAGGAAGAATTCCCTGGCAGTGCTTGTGGCCAGCGTTATCCCAGCCTCACTAATTTGTAGGATGGAGGAAGAATTCCCTGGCAGTGCTTGTGGCCAGCGTTATCCCAGCCTCACTAATTTGTAGGATGGAGGAAGAATTCCCGGGCAGAGCTCGTGGCCAGCGTTATCCCAGCCCCACTCGCCCGCTCCGGGAGCCGGGCAGCTCTGGCAGGTAGGAGCTGATCTCTTCGAAATGAAAGCTGGCAAAGCCCCAGCAAAATCCTTTCTGGAGATGAGGTCAGCCGCTCGCTCCGTGCCCCGTTCGGGCTCCATCTCCCCTCCGTCCCACAGGCGATGAAAGGAGCGGGGGTCGGAGCGTGTTCATTAATTGGGGATGACAATGGGACACCTGGAGCAGCACCTGTCAGAATAGGATGCAAATGAGCCCGGGGAGCTGCTGGTGCTGGCTGCAGCCCTAATGAAGCGCTAATAGCACCGATAATGCCCGGCACGGCATTCAGGGGGCATTGGCTCGATTGCAGTAATTAATGCGCCCGGCCCGAGCTGCGGCTCCCATTCACCGGCGCTTCCCGATGCTTTGCTCTCGCTGTTTGTTTTTTAAACACGCAAAGCCGCGGCTTATTATATTTGCAAACAATGGCCTCGTGGAGATGCTCTGATTTACTGCGGAGATAGAAGGGGACGATGTTTGAAAGCCTAAATTAAAGCAGGATTTCCTTGTGTTTTCTCAAAGGGAAGGTTAACATTTGCTAATAACTGTCATGGGCTGCAAACGGTCTCGGTTTGTCATATGATGGATTTTTCTGATTGCTTTTAATCAAGGTTTTCAGATATCATGGGGTGTAAACAGAGAAATGAGCTGAGCACTCATGAGTTGAACAAACCTCAGGAGATGTGACTCAGATAAGGAAGAACTGTTCTGACAATGAAGTAACAGCGGGTTCTTTGCTGCTCGAGATCCACTTTTTATCGTTATTATTTTAGCGTTCCCCATCCCGTATCTGTGGCTGAGATAAACGGCTCGGCAGGGATGGACATGTGCTTGCAAAGGCTGTGTGGGAGGGTGGAGGGCTCTTTACCCCACAGAGATATTGAGTTGCTGCTCTATCTACTTCACCTCCCATATTTGGGGTGGGTTTTTTGCCTCTTCAGGGAAATGTAGATGATGAGAATGAATTAGGAAGAGTGTCTTTACATGTTCAAATCAGAAAGAGAAGGCAAAGGTGTGGCTGGGGATATGGAGATGATCTGTCCATGAAAATTATTACTTCTTGCTGGATGCCTCTCCTCGAAAAATGGGATAAATGGGGAGGTGTTTCAATGCCCCATCTGAAAATAAAGGATACAGAAATGATTCCACAAAGAGAATTGCAGGAAAGGAGGAGACTCTGCTGGAGAGCTGAGCTCTGACAAAAGGCATTTTGTGCCATGAATTTCTTTGTTAATAGGACCCAAAACATGAGAAGAACTTTGGAGCAGTTGCAGCATTTCTCAGCAACTCAGGATGTGTGCGAGGTGGTTTTTCTCTGGTGCCATCTCAGGGGGGATTTGCAAACCTACAGAAACCAAGTTTTGGGCCAACCCAACTCCTCTTGGTGCTGGGAGAGGACCTTGGTGGGGGCTCCTGGTGCTCAGCAAAGCTGGAAAAAGCAAAGGAAAGCCGAGGGGGATGAGGGAGTCTGGCAGGAGCACACGGGGTGAAGTGCATGCAGAGCTCCAGCTGACACAAGCTGTGTCCTCTCCCACGAAAAGCTTCATCATAATCTGTGCAGAACATCACTTCAGGATAAACACAATCCTGCTATAAATACCCCCGGCCATTTCCTGTTGTTCTTTCTGCAGCCTGCACAGGGGTTGTGTCTGTGTGGGGTGACTGAGGGTGTGACTGAATGCTCACAGTCACACACACGGCCCCTGCTCCAGTGAAAATGGCTTTTTCTGCCTCAAATCAGCACTCTGGGGTTTGTGCCACTGAGCTGAACACTCATCCTTAATGAACCAGGAATATTCTTTATGGAAGGAATTCAGGGCAGCAAAACGGTGAATTCTCCTGCTATTAGATGAATTGACTTGAATGTCTATATGCACTTAATTACAGTTAAATTAATTACACTTCATTACTTAATTACACTTTAACATACACTTCACTGCCCTGGAAATGTCCCAAGCCAGGCTGGATGGGGCTTGGAGTAATCTGGGATAGTGGAAGGTGTCCCTGCCCATGGGGTGGAACAGGATGATTTTTAAGGTCTCCCAACTCAAACCATTCAGGGATCCTATGGCACAGTTTGTCACATTTATCCACATTTCCACCCCAGGTTATTTCAAATTATAGCCATTTCCTAATTTTGACTGTCAAAGGAAATGGAGCAGCTTAAAACCTGAATTGAGAGAAGCAGAAATACAAACTCCACCTGGTTTGTTTTACTGAATTTTGTGTTTTCAGTGGATTTGTTATTTCAGTAAAAGAGGAAGCAAAAGTCATACTCCCATCTGCTTGTTAATGACAGAAATACCTCCAGGAGAAAGGAAACAAACTGAGGGGAGGGCCCTGAATCCTCATGTATGGATTAAGTCTTTAGAGAACCAGACTGAAAGTTTCTGCAACTACAGAATTTTTAACTCAGCAATTTCATTCAAACCACTAATTTTTATTTTTTTAAATAGCTTTGGCAATGTCCTTTTTGCTAAACAGAATGAACTGAAAGCCTGGGTTATCCAAATACTTGGATTAGATTTTCAACCCAAATAGAGTTAAAAACTTGGGGTCATACATTAAAGCTAACTTGGGCACATCCAAAGAAGATACTGTGCTGCTGGAGTCTTTAAAAAGTAAAAAAACAAACTCAGATTTACATTGTCCAGACTTATTAAGCTTGGATCTCTGTGGTTGGTTCTAATTCAGAGAGTCAATCCCATCTTTATGAAACTACAGAAATTATAAATTGTTCCTTCAGTTTGTATGAGCAAATGGGAAGGGAATTTTTTAGATTATGGACAGACTGAAACTGCCCCACTGGGGAAGGAACTGGGGCCCAAATGATCCCTTTGCTCCTGTCCACAAAATCAGACAGAAATGTTCAGAAGCAGAACATTCTTTTAAAAGATCATTGTAAACCAATTTCCCTGTGTCTGCAAGCCAGTGAGGCAGAGTGGGTGTGTGCAGTGGAGCTGTTTGGTGTGAGAGGCACGGAAGGAAATGGGAATTGCAGGCAAGGCTGGGGAGAAAAGGCCTAATGAATGAAACAGAGACAGAATGTTCTGTCCCTGCTCTGCCTGATCGAGACTTTACCTCCATGCTATTTTATATGAGCTGAGTGAAGGCAGAGAGTAGGATTTGAGAAGATTTAAATGAAGGATAAAATGCATTTCCTTGCCTGACTCAGATTTTCCCTTTTGAAGATGTCCCTGAAGAAACCCCCTTGCTTACACATCCCAGTGTAGCCCAGCACCTGAGGCAGTGCCCTGACAACCCAAATTCTGGTGCTGCCAGCCTGAATTTGCTGCAGTTGTGCTGTGTGACCCCCAGTGAGTGATGTCTTTGGGCCTCCTGTGACTGTGTGTTACAGAAAGGTTGTTCAGAGATGAGAAAAGCAGCGTGAAATCTGCCCCTAAAGGTGACCTTAGCATGTGAGAGAGAGGCAGGCAATGCTTTGACATGTTTAACAACCCCCCACCAATATTTTTCCTTGATGGCACCGAAAAAATTGTTTTCCTGGATAACCCTGAGGTCCCCTGGTGTTCCCAAACATGTTCTGTCTGGGTGACATGGAGAACAAGGAGGGGAGAGTAAAACATCTGCAATTACATCAGTGTAAGGTACCCACAATTATCTGGCCATGATCTCCACAGCCTCTGCCCCCCAAACCTACATTTATCTGTGTAATTAAAATGTGACCAATAGAGGCTTTTGCCCCACCACCTTCTCCTGGGAGCTGACTCCTATTTCCAACCTATTCCTCCCCACATCCCTGGCAGTGTCCAAGGCCAGGTTGGATAGGGCTTGGAGCCACCTGGGATAGTGAAATTTGTCCCTGCCCGTGGCTTTAAGGACCTTCCAGCCAAACCCCTCTGTGGCTGTTCAATTCTAATTTTGAGGTGCTTTTCCTGTTTTCCCTCTTCCCCCTATTTTGTAGTAGCTCCACCAGGTGTTTCGTCAGCAAGGCCCCAAACAGGCCCCAGGTCCTTTCAAAGCTTTGTTCTGTGTGAGAGACTGATTTTTTTACTGACAGCCCCATAAACATCATCTGAAGCAATGTTTGAGATCTTTTATTGTCCCCAAGATAAATTCCATCATCACCATCACCTCAGACCCCCAGGAGGAGGCAGGACAGCTCCCAGGGAGCTCCCTGAATTATTGAAGTCTCACTCCTAGAGGATGTTGATGAGGAAGGTGACTGCCAGACCTGCCATGAGGCACTCCTGCTTCTTCCCTTGGATGTTCCTGTGGGACCTTCCCCACCAGAAAGAACCTGTGCCTTCCAAGGGGCCCCACTGAACTCTCTGAGTGCTCAGGGCTGGGAGGAAAATCAGACCCCCTGAAAACTCAACTCAGGTTTGCAAGAGCTGTGTCAGATATCCCAAGAGGATCCACTTATCCTTTTGTGTCTCTGAGACCTCCATTGTCCTGCCAAGATAAGAATCTGATGTAGTTTGAGTCACCATGATATCAAAATGCAAAATATTATTGATATTGAGGTACCTGTGCAGTCAAATGGCACCAGCCAGAGCCAAAAACAAAATAGATTTTATTAAATTATTTCTAAGCATCCAATTACTTATTTAGGTGTTTGTATAAAGTATTAAAAATATAATTAAAAGTCTACAGGCTGCAACTGCTTGGGTACTGGAAGTTTTCCAGGCCAGCTCCTGTGTGAGCTGGAATCATTCTTGCATTCACACAAAGGGAAGGTTGGATCACCCATGTCCCAAAGGCAAAGCTCCCACTGGCTGTGCTGGCATTTTGAGCCTTAATTTGGCCCTGTCCCCAAAGGCTGTGACAGAATTCCCCGTGTTTGTACCAGGGACATGTACAGGAGATTCCTGTGGGACACAGTCTGGCCTCTTCCCGTGTGGTGTCTTTTCCTCAGAAAGATGCAAATGGATCTTTCCTGTTCCCTGGGAAAGCTGAGTTCAGACAGGCTGCCCCACTTGGTGCCTTCTAAGGTTTTTCAAGTTTTCCTTTGAAACTCCAATTTAGCTGGAAACCGATTTCAGTATTTTAAGGAAACCAAAAAGATTAAAACTGCAATGAAACACTCAGAATATATATTAAAAAAAACAACTTTGGTTAATTTAAGGTGGAATTCTCTGGATAATTATTTTCACCTTCTGTCCAACATTAGGATTGAAATTTTTCTCCCAGCCTCCAGAATTTTCTCAGGCTATGACAAGGATCTCCCACCACATTCTAGGCTTCTCCATCTCTTACCCCATGGCCTTGACATCCTTTTTTCCCCCTCATTTTACACAGAACACTTTGGCTAGAGCTGAACAAACAACTTTGCTGCCGAGATGCTAAATGAGCCCCCATTTCCCAAATGTCACTGTAGCACTGAAACCACAGGAGCATCTTGTGGGCTCTTCCTGGCCATTTCCTGCTTGCTTGAAAGCTGAGGAAATGAGGTATGCTGAGGTGTGAACTCGATTTGTTTGTATGGGGAGAGCACTAAGAGACAGAGATACAGCCCATGACCAAGGTGCCAGGCTCAGAAAAGAGGAAAAAAAAACCCAAACAAAAAAACCCTGAGAAGAGCCCATTCCCAAGGCATTTAGAAATTAATGTTAAACAATCTGGATAAACCTGTAGGGACTGATGCTCAGGGCAAAACATAGCCTTGGCTTAGGACTATGCCAAGGTGTGCCTCAATTGATTTCCTTTGGTTTTAAGCCCTCAGATTCATTAAAATCAGGAATGGGTCTTTGAGGGTTGGGTTGGGTTGGGTTGGGTTGGGCTGGGTTGAGTGCCCAGTGAGGCAGGAAAGATATCAGGAATTCTTCAGCACATGGATCACACTGGAGGCTTCATCCTCCTCCCAGCCCTTGCAGCTGGGGTGGTGGCACTGCCTTGGTCCTGTTCCAGAGGAATCACCAGTGGCCTCAGTGCAGGACATGGGAATGGCTTGGGAATGGCCCTTACGTGGCTTTGTGGGGATGCAAGTTCTCCCTGCTGGATAACCCAGATGGAACAAGGGCTTGGTGAGGGGTTCTATCAGCTCTCCTCATCCCAGGGCCTGGCTGCCAGACTGCTCCAAGGTCAGGGAATTAGAGATGGATGTTCAAGGAGGATCATTTCCTTCCCTCACTCTGCTAATATGGAAAAATGTTCCCATTGATCCATTTAATTTTCCACCAGGNCTGTTCCCATCCCTGCTGTTCCCATCCCTGCCTGTTCCCATCCCTGGCTGTTCCCATCCCTGCTGTTCCCATCCCTGCCTGTGCCCATCCCTGCCTGTGCCCATCCCTGCTGTTCCCATCCCTGCTGTTCCCATCCCTGCCTGTTCCCATCCCTGCTGTTCCCATCCCTGCTGTTCCCATCCCTGCCTGTGCCCATCCCTGCTGTGCCCATCCCATGTGAAATGCCAACCCAGTGACTGACACAGCTCAGGCCACTGAGGTGACCCCCAGATTCCCTGGGCTGGGCTGGCCCCTTCTCCTCCATGCCTTGACAAAGCCAAGCTGATAACCAATTTTTAATCCTCTCGAGTTTTCACAGCCCAGCAGCTTCTCCCCTGAGCCCTGCAGGCAGAGCTGGGTCTCTGCAGGGTGGCTGCTGCTCACTGCAGGCAGGACTGGGAGGCTGGCTGGGTTATTAGCAGGGAAAGCTGATGGATTTATGAGAGTAGGAGTCTCCTGCTCACTCCAGCACAGGTTATTCTCCAAATGCAAACTCTCTTTCACTTCACACACACAAAGTGGCCAAGTGCTGTGTTATGAATGGGCCCCTTTGTTACCCCAGGCCCGACATGACAGACTGTTTAGTTCATGTCTGTGCTTTAGCAAAGGAGGACAGGGTCTGCAAGACAGATGTGCCCTTTAATTGCAGGGAAATATTAGAAGATCGTTAAGCCATTTCTGACAGGGTTTTCCTCTGGCTCAGGGAGTGGGGAGTTGTTTTGGGAAGACCAAGGAGCAGGCCTGTCTTGCCAGCCCCACAAACAGGACCTTGTCCTGCTCCCTCACCCCAACACTAAACAAAACCAGAGGAGGTTCAGTCAGAAGCCCCACTTTGCTGCCAAAGCTGCAGAGCTGCATCTCAGAGAGAATTCTCCTTACATTGCATCTGATAAAAGGCTTTTCAACACAGCTCAGGGGACTTGCCCTGCTGGAGATAAGAGCAGTGTTATCAGCTCTGCTGAGAACATGGAGATGTGCCGAGGCTTCTGCTTCTTATTTGTGTTACTGAGCACATCTGAGTGTAAGAAACTCTCCAGCTAAAGGAAAACATGCTGCAGTTAGCTCAGAAAACACCCCAAAGTGCAGGGGGGAAAGGAAGGTCTGCTTTATAGGAGAGAGATCTTCAGGGGTGGCCTGAGGTTTAGTCTTGGTTTAGTTACACTGACACAATGATCTTGGAGCTGTGTTTGGGTGTTTTGTGTTGGTTCCCATCCTGCAAAATTGCTGGAACAGCCTCATCTGTGTCTGCACCTCTGAGATGGTGGCTTTGTCCTTTGGGATTGTTGTGGCAGAACTTTACAGCTCCCTATTTCAGTTATCAACCCAGAGCTAATGATTTTAATTTCTACAATAAACCAGAGCAAACCCATCAGCGCTATTGTACAGGTGGGGATCTGCTGAGGGATAATGGGAATCCCACAGAGGTCTGAGCAAAGGTCCTGGGGCTGGCAGGAACCTGCAGAATCAGCCCCAAACTGGCCCTTGGGCACACATTTTCAGCCTCACCTCCAGCCCAGGAGAAGGATGCAGAACTGAGGGACCTGGCCAAAGCCACAGCACTGAGTGGGCTCCAGGCTGGGATTTGTCTCCTGGCATCCCTGGCTCCCAGCCCCTCCCAAAATCACCAGGAGCCTCTGCTGCAGCTCTTGCCTGCCCTCCCTGCAGCAGAACATCCAAAATCCCTGCCAGGGGCTCATCCCTGAACCCTGCTGCACCAGACACTGGATCTCCCAGGCATGGAAAACTATCCCTGGGCACAGACTTGGACCATTCTATGACTCTGGGACTTCTCGAGGTGGCAAGGGACCTCATTTATGTGAGCCAGGCTCAAAGCCCTTCTCAATACCACACTGATAAAGACAACAGCCTTTCTGTTAATGGTCACTGATAAAGAGATTTTGGTGAGGGATTTTTGCTCAGTCTCAGAGGAAAGTCAGTTTTGCTTTGTCTATCAGTCCTACCCCTGGGATAACAGTTGACTGTTCTGTGGCCTCCTTCTCCAAGGACATGGGATGATTTTACAAAATCTGAGCTCTTTGGGGCTCACCATCACACAGACAGGGAAACTGAGGCTTGGGGACATGAATACAACTGCAAAAGAGCCCATTTTTTCATTTTTACTCTCACATCTGCTGTCAGGTGAGTCGGGAGCCAGAATTCACTGCCTGGTTCTTACAGATTCTTGCTGATTCAGGTCTGTTTCTTGTAGGTGTAACACCAGAGAAGGCCTTGGATGTGTTTATTTTGTGGGAATGCTTGTCCTCAGCAAGAGCTTCACTACATTTATGCAGCAGAGGCTTTTTCTCTGCTGCAGCTCCCTGGAACTGTTGGTGGGGTGGTCTTTGCTCTGCTGTGTTTGATATCAGGAGTTAGAACAGCACCTTGTCAACTCCTTTTTGTATGGCAATGTCAATGTATGGCTGGGTTCCACCCAGGTGCCAGGATGGGACTCAGCCTTAGGAGTGATGGCAATCCCTGAATCCTTCCAGGACTTTCCTCTTGCACCCAAGTTAAAACATCAGTGTTCTTTTGTAAAAAATTAAAAGCCCCTGGGAACTCCCACTGGTGTAAACTGGGTTTTCCTGTTCAAATATCTCAATGGAGTTTGACAAAGAAAATATCTCAGTGCAATCCTGCCGAGCTGTTTTCCTTGGAATGCCACGTTCACAAAATCTCTGCTTTTCCTCTAGGCGTAGGCAGAAAAAATCCCCACACTGGAGCCACAGGGGCTGGGCTGGGTGCACAAGGAAAACATGGATCCATGCTATCCCAGCAGGGTGGCAGCCCTCAGCTCCAGTGCCAGGCTCAGGAGGGCAGCTGGGCTGTGGGTCAGGAGCCAGCAGAGGCTGCACAAGGGCACCTGAGTGTGCCCAGGGGCAGGGAGGTGCAAACCTGGGCAATCACAAGATTTCAACCTGATATTTGAGAGGGATTTAAGGCACTGTGGCTCCCAGCCCTGCAAATGTGAAGTGTGATTTGTGTGACTTCAGGCTCTTTGGGAATCTCTCCCCCAGGACCTGTCCATCCCAGTCAGAGCCATTGTCTGGTGAAGAGGCAGAGATCAGGCTCCTGGTGCTGGATCAGGACCATGTATATGTTCTTTGGGAAGCAAATAGGGTCCTGTGAGTCCTGGACCACCTGCCCCCTCTCCTCTTATCTCTGGGCTCCGTGTTATGCAGCCCTGACCCAGCCCAAGTAGCCTGATCTCACCTCAAACCCTGAGTTTGTGCTCTGGGTGTCCTGGGCACCCAATCCTGAGCTCAGATTTAACCCAAACCCAGCTCTGGCCTCAAACCATGAGTTTGTGCTCTGGACATCCTGGGCACCCAGACCCTGAGCTCAAATTTAACCCAAACCCAGCTCTGGCCTCAAACCCCAAATTTGTGCTCTGGACATCCTGGGCACCCAGACCCTGAGCTCAAATTTAACCCAAACCTGGCTCAGGGCACAAATAGACTAAAGCCCTCACTCTGAAAACCCAAGCCACATCTGGTTTAGGATTCAGCTGCAGGACTGTGCTGGACTTGTGTTTGCCCCCCCAGCAGAGAGTCCAGACCCTCACTATGCACCATAGATGTCAGTGATGGATTATTCCTTATATTTCCTTTGAGCTGAGCATTCCCCCAAGAGGTGCTGAGGTGCTCCAGGCTCCTGGGGAGCAGCTCAGGCTGCGCTCTCTCCTGGAGATGCTGCAGGGATCCTTTCATGCTGTTGTTTTTCCTCATTTTTGGGCTAAGTCATCTTGGGCTGGAGGAGCTTGTTTTGTTCTGTGAGGATGGAAACAAAGCAGCCCCCGATGGGCGCTTCCTGATGGGCTTCCTGTGATTGTGCAGGGAATGGTGGCAGGGAACAAAACAGGATACGGCGGCGGGCTTGTGAATGTAACCGGGACAATGGTATCAAAGCGAAATAAAAATAATGAATGGGCGCTGCTGGAGCCCTGAGTCACTACCTGAAGTATTTGTCCTCCGAAGCTGCCGCCTCCCACCTCTCGAATTCCTGGGAGAACGCTCGTTTTGCAGTTTCCAGTGCTTTGGTAGTAGGGAGGCAAAGAGAAAAGAGAAGGTTTCGTGGTTTGCACCTATTTCTTTGTGTTTTTAGGGCTGTACTTTCTGTCCTTTTCCAAGGCAGCTTGAGACTAAGCCCAGAGATAGGATAAACCTTCTCTCATGGCAATCCCCCAGTATTTTTGGGTTTCTCCATTTGTTGTATTCCTTTCTAGGGCAAATCATTTACATTGAAAAGCTTCAATTTATCTCCGCACGTTGGAATTAAAACCAGCAGGATTGTTAAAGTCTCAGTTTTTGACAGAAAATACACGCCCAGAAGCTCTGCAATGGCAGATGCAGCTCGGAGTGAGCTCAGAGGTGCTGGGTCAGTCTGCAAATCCTGATGGAATATTTGCCACTGGGAAGAGCCTCTGGCAGCACATCAAGGAGAGGGGCAGGGCACTGGGTGCTCCAGGACAGAGCTGAGGTCAGCACAGCATTTCTGCATTTGTGCTCCGGGATTCTTGGGGTTTGTCAGGAAGCCAGACTCTGAAACCATCTTGCAGTTTCCCTCCCTGTTTCTTCAGCAGAGAAGACCATAAAAATGCTACAATAATATTTACTGAAGGGTGCATGTTCGCAGTTAGGCCCATGTGTCTCTGTTTACAAACACATCTGCTCAGAGCGAGGCAATTATTTTAAAAGCGTGAGGGGAAAAAGAAATGAAATGAAAAAGAAGGTGAGCTAGAGCTGGGTGGATTTTAGTGCTCTGTCCTGGGAAGCAAGCACCCAACACTGTCAGTCTCTGTGGGAAGGGGATACAGCTTTGGAAGAGAAAAGTTGTGAGCACAGAAAATTGGAGATATTAGTATGGAAAGTGACTGAGGGGAGTGTTAATACCTGGCAAAGGCTGATTGATTTTCTGGGAATATGACACATCTTGGAAAAGATCTTGTGAGATCATACAGTCCTCAGCCTGAGCAGGGTCAGGCTGGTTAATCCACAGAGGTGAATCCTTTTGTGTCCTGTGGGACTTCAGGCTCCTGGGAAAATCCCCAGCTCAGGACTGCCCATCCCAGCCAGAGCCATTTTCTGGCTTTTATCAGACACCAGATTTGCAGTGATTCAGTGAAATCACCTGCCAAGATAACAAACCTGGCCCAAGCCATGCCAAAGGTAAAGCTCCCAGCACTCAGGACAGGTTTCACCCTCTACCCTCACCCTGAATCCTCTCGTGTGTCCTGGCTGGCAGAGGTGGGCAGGGAACAGAAGCCAGGGAATTCTCTGGGCATGGCAGCCAGGAGCTGTGGTTTGTCCCAAAGGACACACAGCTCATCCCAGGGTCAGTCCCAGCAGGGTGGGGAATTGCTGTCCCCAGCCCAAGGGTGGGATGAGCCAGCTGGGGACTGACTGCTCCAGGCACAGCTGCTCATGTTCCAAAGGAACAGCTTCAGTATGCTCCAGGATTTTGGGATGTATATGATGGGGATGGGATGGTCCCTTCTGTCTCAGCTTTCACCACATTTACTTTCCAGAGGTCAAGGGGCCACACAGATAATGTGGGCAGGTTCTTTTTAAATTCTACCTCCATTCCTGGGCCTGAGACCTCACAGAGGCTTTTCCTGGGGATTTCCCACAGTTCCAGGCCTGGTTTAAACCTCCTTATCATTATACTTAATGCAGCAACTTGCTGGGAAGGAGAAACTGTCACCTGGTTATTCCCAGTTGGCTGCAAACAAACCAAAGCAGGCCCTGAAACCATTAATGTGAAGTCTAGACTGAGGGAATAAGGTCATTGGCCCAGATGCTATAAAAGTGTGCCTGAAGTGAAGTGCTTTTCTGAGAACTGAAGTACAAAAGAATGATTTATATTCTTATCCTTTTTGAGTCTGCTTTTGGGGACCTTGAGATGAAAATAACAGAGCATTGATTTTAGGAGCCTTCGTTTACCTACTTCATATAAAATTTCATGGGAATAGTGAACATAAAAATAACCCCCAAAAGATAAAGATATATGTGTATTTTTCCTTATGAGGAGTTTTGCCAAATCATTTTCCCCCATTTTGAGCTAATTTCAGTGTGGTTTCAGTGTTTTTTGGTGTTTTTCAGTGTTTTTGCTGTTTCTGCTGCTCTTACTCCTGCTTTGTTTCCCCCTAACATGAGTTACCATGTTGTGGTTTCCCATTCATTTGAATTGTGGAGGAATTATGGTGTACTCCAAGGCTGCCAAGCTGCCCTTGGATGGATATCCTGGGTGGAAAGGGAAGGAATGGGGAGGAAAGGGAAGGAAAGGGGAGGAAAGGGAAGGAAAGGGAAGGAAAGGGAAGGAATGGGGAGGAAAGGGAAGGAAAGGGAAGGAAAAGGAAGGAATGGGGAGGAAAGGGAAGGAATGGGAAGGAATGGGGAGGAAAGGGAAGGAAAGGGAAGGAAAGGCAGCCTGGGCTGAGTGGGTGTCTCTTTGTCCAAGTCACTGTCCTGCTCTCTGGCTCTGAGCAGGTCTCCAGTGCAGACTGGGGCAAAAACCTGCAGTGTGGGATTCCCTGAAATAATTAAATGAACCCTCTCCTTTATAGCCACAGAAATCCTCAGATCTGCAGAGACTTGGACACAGTGTTAGATGTTTGCTGCCTTCTTAACCCTGAGGGCTGCAGCAGCAGGGACAGGGCTTGGAGCAACCTGGGATAGGGGAAGGTGTCCCTGCCCTTGGCAGGAGGTGCAATGGGATGAGCTTTAAGGTCCCTTCCAACCCAAACCATTCCACAGTTCTGTGACAGCAGCCTGCACCTGGTGCCATCCCTCCTGGGGCAGGGACAGCTCAGGGCAGGAGTTCCAGCAGTTGGGATGTCCCAGCCCCACCACCAGATGAGCAGGGAAATGCTGTGAGCAGCACATGGGACAGTGGGCAGTGCTGGTGGGGACAAGGGAGAAGAGCAATGAACCCTGGAAGTGAAGCTCTCATCCTGCTGGACTCACTGGGGGGAATGATGGATCTCCAGCTGCAGCCAGGAAAAGCTCCTGAGCAGGACTTCAGTGGATTGTGAAGGGCACAAGGTTGGATTGTGGTTGTTGGCAGCCAAATGTTTATGATTACAATTTTCTAGGGCAAGTTCTGGGGAGTCCCCGCCCCAATCACATCCTGTAAGGAAGGTGGGATAGCAGGAACAAACCTCAGGAAAAGTGATCTGGAGAAGCTGCAGAGGGAATTCTTGGTTAGATTAGGAGCACGAGAAGAGTGGATATCTGAGAGTGTGTGCTAAGGATTCCTGTCTGTGTCCAGAGGCAGCACTGGCCAGGGCTCAGTGCCCCACAGTGTGCACAGCACAGGGAAATAGAGAGCAGGAAGAGGGGAGTGCTCCCTAAAGGTGATGCAAAAGATCAAGGGCAGGGATGAGAACACTGTCTTCCAATCCATCCTAATGTGCTGCTCCAAGATCAGCACAGACCCTGCTTCTTTTTGAATTTCTTATTTGACTCACTTTCTTGTAAGCCTGATGTTATCTCTGTGCTTGTATGAGATGTTGGAAGCAGAAATGCTGACTTGTAGCACTGCAGTGCCAAAGTCATCTCTGCTCCAGGGTTGCTCCTTGGTGCAAACCCTGGGCCCCGTGTGAGGCTGCTGACCTCGGATTTTGGTGTTTTACATTGTAAGGTCTGGGCTCTCCAGGTCTGTGTTGGCAATATTCTCTTTACAAAAATATTTCAGGAGTGATTTTCTCACAGGACCATGAGTGGTGAAATTTTGGGGAGTGGGGAGAAAGGAAAGAAAACAGCCATCCCTCTGGTGATGGAGTCATGTCTCCATGGCACAAGGGTTCAGGTACTCAGCACTGTCTGCTCTTCTAAGTCAGCCTTTGTGGAGGAGGATGAAGCTTTGATCTTTAGCAATGCCTTTTAAATGTGGTTATGGCCAGAAAAGTGAATGTAGAGAGCTAAAAGTTGATGTTCTGTGAAATCTCATTGCACACACATGGAATAACCTCAGTTATTGGGCACTCTTGGGGTGACAGCACTGACTGCTCACCTCACCAGCCCCTGTTCTCCTCACTTTTCTCCCTTCTCAAATGTCCTGCTCAATTCATTGGCTAAGTGAAAACACTGCTAAAGTGTGTGTGTCACCTCCCTTTGCAAGGAGATCAGGAAAACTTGTTTGAAGCACTGGTGGCTTGTCAGCCTTCCCAGAATCTCAGACTGGCTGTTCCTGCCCTCACGGCCAAAGCCAAACTGTGCCTCCTGCTGTGTCCCACTCACACCTGGGACCTGGCTCAGGATGGCCAACCTGATCATTCACTCTCTCACAACTGGAAACTGCTGTATAAACAAGAGCCACCCCACAGATTCCTGCCTGAGGGGTGCAGGAGTGTGTGCCAGCTCCTTGGGAGCTCCTTTGTGGCAGCCACTGCTGGGCTGCCCAGGGAGCTGGACGTGCTGCGAGCTGCCACGGCCACATTTATGCCAGGAATGTGATTAAAACCTGGAAAAACTGAGGCCAGCCTATTCCCAGAGGCACTATAATGTAACATAGAAGGCAGAGCAGCACACACAGCCCCTGTGTCAGCCTCGGGCTGGCCGGCCCAAGGCCACAGGCTGAGGCAGTGGCTGTGCCCTGTCTGGGCAGGCTGTGCTGGCACCTGGGACACCTCCAAGTGTTTTCCCAGTCTCCAAACATAGAGTAGCTCACAATTCCAAGGGAAAGAGGCTGGTATTTCATTGGGCTGCTGCTCTGCTGCTTAGAAAACCCCTCCTGAACAGGCTGAGCCTTTGAAGGTGAGCCTGGCCAGCTTTGGCTGGCCAATTTTGCCCACGGCGAGCACAGGGAAGGTTGTACACGTTCCTGCAGCCTGGAGCTGAGCCCTGGCCCTCCCAGGACTGCTAGCCTGAGTCCCAGGCAGCCCTGGCCTTACCCAGGGGGTCCCCAGCCAGCACAGGCTGCCTGCTGCTTGCCCCTGTGTTTATTCTGTGAGCTATGGCTGTGGGCACAGGGCTGGCTCAGTGCCACCCACTTCCCGTGCATGTCACCAGCACTGCTGTGCTGTGCTCCTGGAGCTGAGCAGGTGTCACCAGCCCTATCTCTCCTCATCTGCAGGGGTTGCTCAGCTCCCCTGGGGCTGAGCCTTTGTGCTGCCACCAGCTCGGGTTGAGCTCAAACCACTCCTGGCCCTGGAGCTGCCAAGGGCAGCCAGAGCATTTGGATTTCTTCTCCTGTTTTCAGGGCTGAAGCTGTTCATACAGCACAAGGCAGAGCCCAGTCCCAGTGCCCCAGTGAGGCTGTTGCTGTCCCAGTTAACACCAGTTGCACGCAGGTCTGAGCAGCCACTTCATCTTTCAAGGAAGATCCTTATCTGAGGAGGTTCTCTGTGACACCCAGCAGTGTGTACTTGTTTGTGTATGCAAAGTCCTACTTGGTGCAGCCCCAGCCTTTGAGCTTGGTCCAGGGTTATCTGTGGAGTGTTGTCAGCTTTGGGGGGGTTTGGGGACAGCCAGAGAGATCCCTGCTTTCCAATTTCTTTACCACCAGAACCTTTCTTCAGAAGAAGGATGGCTTTAGGCAGAAAAAGCAGCCTGGAATTTAGAGTGCCTGACTAAGCCTGAATTCAGAAGAACCCTCCAGCCCCTGCATAAGTCCTGCTGAATTGCAGTAAAAATCTTGTGAGCAACCTCTCACACTGATTTTGTAGGATAACTGTCATTATAGTTATTTTCCCAAATATTGTTTCCCTAAAAAAAAAAAACCAATTTTCTGCATGTTTTTACAGCATGTTTTTAGACTGGAAATTTCCAAATCCAAACATGCAGAATCTTTATCTGGGGAATTTGCAGTGGTACTCACATTTCCCTTGTCTCTATCCAGCTGAGACTGGCTCCAGCAGCCCAGTGTGGGGTTCACCCACCACCTCAGGTAGGGAACCTGGCACTTTCTGTTCTGCAAGAAAATAAAAACCTGCAGAAAATGTGTCATTTGTGAGCTCCTGCCTGGGTGAATCCTGGCCTCAGTGAATCAGGAGAGCAGCAAATCCTGCTCTCTGATGGGAAGGCTTGCTCCCTTTTCAGACTGAAACCATCTCTTGCTCTTGTACCTTCCTCCACAGGCAAGGTTTGCAGCCTGGAGATAAAGCCAGCCCTTTGGGGGGTTTCTGACACAATTCACACCAATCCTTCCTAGGGACACCTTCCACTCCCTCCCTTACCCTAAAGCTGAAAAAGGGAGGGGTGTTTTTGAAAGGTTGTGAATCCACCAAGGAAAAGCTGCAGGAAAGGTTGAACACAAGGTGAGTTCTCCTTTCACCAGCCACCACTGGGCAGTGTGGGGTAAAATCCTCCTTTTTGCTCTTTAATGGCTGTAACCAGTGTGAGAGGTTGACCACAAATTGCAGCAAATGCTGGGACTTCAGCAGGATTTATGCAGATGTTTGAGGGTTCTTTTGAATTCAATCTTGGTCAGGCCCACTCCAATTCTAGGCCATTTTGAGCTTGTTTGGGTTTGTTACATGATCTGAGATCAGAGATAGAAGAATGCTGATTTTTGTAGGCCTGACTCTCTCTAAGTGGGTTAACTTCAGGCCGAGAGGGATTTTTGTGTTTACCCAGCAGACTCTGAATTACTGACGTTTTTTGTGATGATATCATGAGCCTGGTGTGATATTTGATTTGTGCTTAGATTCTTGTGCCATTCCAGGAGCTGCACTTCTCTAAAAGCTTTCAGAATTTCTGTTTCCCTCCTTGCTTATGGAAGAATTTAAAAAAAAAAACAACAAACCTCCAAAGCAACGGCTTGGGGGAGGGGAGAGAGCAATAATTTATTATTTTTAGAAGCTCCCTGCTCAGGCTGTGCCCCGTGGATGTGGAGCAGGGCAGGTTAGCACACACAGGTTTCAGCTCTGTGTGTTCAGTGACCCTCTGCAGCCCACACATCACTGCTGGGTGGCTTCTGAGAGCTGAGTGCCCAGAGTGGGTGAGCCTGAAGCTTTGTTTTGGAGTCTGCTCCATCAGCTCACATTAAAGCAGGGGCTGCTTTCAGTGTGGGAGGTTCCTCCTTCGGTTTCTGCCCTGCCACTCATAAAGGCAGCTGTGTTGTGTGTGGTTAACTGAGCCCCCTCCAGGACAGGCAGCCCTTGCCAGATGCACTTTGAGTCAGGCAGGGCTGTGCCAAAGCCATCAGGAGCCTGGCACACCTCTCTTGGAAAACCCGAGCACATCCACCCAAGGAAATTGATAGGCAGAACTTTCTGTCAATATTTGGAGTTCCAGCAAGGGGAGGAAAAATTAAAAATAAAAAAAAAATGGTGGGGGAGATAACAATTTCCTGTCCTTAAGGATTTCTAGAAATGCACAATTGGGTAACACAGCAGTCCTTCACTTCCCACAAAATAAACAAAAAGTGTAAAGTAATGCATTTTCCCCCCACCACAAACACCCATAACTGTGACCTGCTCTGGCTGCTTCTCCTTCAGCAGCAACCTCAAAACACAAACAGCACACAAACCCTCTGAAAGAAGATGTAGAGACCTTCACATGCCCCTCCAGAGGTGTTGCCACTACACACCAGTTGGGTTTGGAGCAGCAGGGCAGCAGGTGGGCAGGTCACCCACTGGGACTGGGGCTGAGGGTGCTCACAGTGAGCATTGGGGTGACACAGCCCTGTGGGGTGACACAGCCCTGTGGGGTGACACAGCCCCGTGGGGTGACACAGCCCTGTGGGGTGACACAGCCCTGTGGGGTGACACAGCCCCGTGGGGTGACACAGCCCTGTGGGGTGACACAGCCCTGTGGGGTGACACAGCCCTGTGGGGTGACACAGCTCCGTGGGGTGACACAGCCCTGTGGGGTGACACAGCTCCGTGGGGTGACACAGCCCTGTGGGGTGACAGCCTCAGCAGCTCCTCCACTGTTTGCAGAGCTCCAGTGAACCTGAACTGCTCCCACCCAAAGCCAGCAGCCAGTAAAGCAGAGCAGAGCAAGCTTTGGTTTGCATAGGGGTTCCTGGACCCCAAAGGCTCTGATTCCCCCTGGCTGGTAGAAATTGCAGCCAGCAAAGCAGAGCAGAGCAGAGCAGAGCAGAGCAAGCTTTGGTTTGCATAGGGGTTCCTGGACCCCAAAAGCTCTGATTCCCTCTGGCAGATGGAAATTGCAGCCAGCAGAGCAGAGCAGAGCAGAGCAAGCTTTGGTTTGCATAGGGGTTCCTGGACCCCAAAGGCTCTGATTCCCCCTGGCTGGTAGAAATTGCAGCCAGCAAAGCAGAGCAGAGCAAGCCTTGGTTTGCATAGGGGTTCCTGGACCCCAAAGGCTCTGATTCCCACTGGCTGGTGGAAATTGCAGCCAGCAAAGCAGAGCAGAGGAACCCCTGGTTTGCATAGGGGCTCCTGGACCCCGGGGCTCTGGTTCCCCTGGCAGGTGGTGGTGACAGCCAGTGCAGGGCAGCTGTGGGGCCCTGCAGGTGCTCCCCAGCTGGCAGGGAGGAGCAGAGGGCAGTTCCTGCTGTGGGCAGGCTCTGAGGACCGTTTGTGTCTCTCCCCAGGAGGCTCTGTCGGTGGTGAGTGACGACCAGTCCCTGTTTGACCCCACGTACGGCGCGGCCGCGCAGCTCCCCAAGGACATGACGGCGTCTGGCAGCCCCGACTTCGGGCAGCCCCACAAGATCAACCCCCTGCCCCCCCAGCAGGAGTGGATCAACCAGCCCGTGAGGGTCAGTGTCAAACGGGAGTATGACCACATGAATGGATCCAGGTAAGGAAAGAGCCTTTCCACACTTACAGTCTTAATCATGGAATTGGGGAATAGCCGGGTGGGGAGGGACCCACAGGCATCGTTGAACCCAACTCTTGAGTCCAAAGTAAGGCAAAGCACACATTGTCCATTTGTTTTCTTGTCCTGCACATCAGCAAACCTCTCTGTGCAGGGCCATGTCCCACTCTCCTGCAATTCCTTTATTTGGGACTCATTTTAAACACCCTGAGCATCCTGCTCATGCAGCTCTGCAGGATGTGTCCCTCCCCATCTCCATGAACACTCCACAGACTGGGCATGAGACTGCCAGGGAGAGCTCACACTGCAAATGCTGCTGTAAATCCCACATTTCACCTCTGAGTTCACACCCCACAGATGTGCCGTGGTTCTGAGGGATCACAGAGGGGAACAGGCAGCAAAAATCGGAGTTTCTGCCAGTGAAGCACCGAAAGCTGCACTGCTGGGCTGCAAGGGCTTCACTGAAGGACACTTTTTATTTGTGCTCTACCAGAGCATAAGTAATCCTCTGGAAATGGAAAGTTTTTTGATGGAGAAGGGAGGAGGAGGAGTCTGCGAGGTGGAACAAAACCAAAGGCCTGTGCCCACCCCTTCTGAGTGGAAGGAGGTGACACAGGGAGTTCTGGAGTCATTGGAGAAGGGGTGAACCCC
The DNA here is from genome assembly GCA_013389925.1 of Aegithalos caudatus. NCBI lineage: Eukaryota > Metazoa > Chordata > Aves > Passeriformes > Aegithalidae > Aegithalos > Aegithalos caudatus. The sequence goes on from WEIU01010120.1 coordinate 166,477, forward strand.
CACAGGGGGACTGGGGATGCTGTAACAGCCAAAGGACACCCCAGCTCCTCTCATTTGTACTTAGAGGTGAATCATTTCCCTGTCAATGGGAAATTGAATGGCTTGAAAACATTTTGTTGTAGCAGCTCAGGTAGCCCATTTTAGAAACATTTCTACAAGTCCACAGCCTGGAAAGAAATTTCACCTTCTTGAACATAATTTTAGGTATAAAAATGTCAATATTTTTTCAAATTTAAATACAGATATAATATAGATACACCTTTGGTTTTTAACAAAAGCTTTGAGAGTCCACATTAATTTTAAACTTGATTTGAGTTTCAAAGTCACAAACAACTCTAGCACTCGTGGTGTTTCCCAAATGAAACTCCCAAGGGTTTTTCTACTTTAGGGTGAGTTTAGCAGCACATTTTCCTGGTTTCTGAAAACACAGCAGAGCACAGAGTTGGAAACAGAAAGCAGCCTTGCACTTTCAGCCCTCTCCAGACAGACGATGCTGTTAAAGACATCAAACAGCAGCGTGTTTTGTTCCTCGTGAGTGTACAGTAGATGCTGATTTTACCCTCAGATAAAGGCCTTTGTGGCAGTTGCTCTCTCGTGGGGATCATTTGCAGGCTGAACTCCATTTCACCCTGATTGTACCTCAGTAGCATTTCTTGATTCCATGAAAACCACGTGGGTATTTGCACTGTGTTCCCAACCTCAGAACTGGGGTGAAACATGGGAAAATGAATGATTTCCTGAAAAAGCATACCACAGAGAGAAGGATGGATCTTGAAAGTATCTGGGGTTTTGATAATCATGGGGGTTACCTTTGGCCATCAAGGATGGTTTTCCTAGGAAAAGGAGGAAGGAGCTTTTGCAGCATTGCCAGGCTGCCCAAATCAAGGATGGGGCTTGGAGCAGCCTGGGGTAGTGGAGGTGTCCCTGACCATGGCAGGGGATGGGATGGGATGAGCTTTAAGGTCCCTCCCTCCCAAACCATCCTGGGATTCTGTGATTGCTGCAGTTGCTCACATCCACAGTGCCAGACCCACACACACACAGAGGGGTTCCTCCTTTCCACTCCTCTGTCCCAGGAAGTGTGTCAGGGAAAGGGAGCCTTCCACGTCCTCTGAGCTGCCACAAATCACAGGTGTCTGTGCTCTGCAGGTCCTTAAACACAGGTTCTGCATCATTCTGAGTGTGTCCATACTTGTACACCCAAACTGTCTGAGTGTTCCATGTGCTCTGGAATGAAACATCCTGGGCTGTCCTTCTGTGGTGATTCCTGTGTGCCCATTTCCTCCTCTGCTCAGAAAAAGGGGAAATAGCTCTGCTTGGACAAACTGATTCATGAGCAACTGTAGGAGCCCTGGGAGGCATGCGAAAGACCCTTGGAGTGTTTTGGTTCTGGGCAAACAGGAAATCCTTCTTTGCAGCCTTGCTCAAGGCTCCAAGGTGCTCAGACACAAAATGTGGCCCAATGTCCCTCAGGAGAGGTGACCCCCAGTCAGGAGAGAGGAAAAGGCTGCTGTGAATGTCAGGGCCATGCCCTGCCAGAGCTCCCACCCTGCCTCTAGCAGGGGAACTCTCTAGCATGGGAGCTCCAGGGCACCCAGGAGAGGAGAACGTTCCCCTGAGTCCCCCTTCCCCTCCTCCCTTCCCTGCATGTCCATCCCAGTCCGTGGGGATGGACTGGGACACTCCAATCATTCACTGCCCTGCCCATCACTGCCTGGCCAACCCCACACATGTGTGAGTGGCCAATGCCAGCCCCAATGGCAAATCCAATGCCAACCCCAATGCCAACCCCAATGCCAAACCCAATGCCAGCCCCAATGGCAATCCCAATGCCAACCCCAATGCCAACCCCAATGGCAAACCCAATGCCAATCCCAAGGCAAATTCCAATGCCAACCCCAATGCCAGCACCAATGCAAACCCCAATGCCAGCTCCAATGCCATCCCCAATTCCAACCCCAATGCCAACCCCAATGCCAA
>WEIU01010120.1:180502-195476 GCA_013389925.1 Aegithalos caudatus
TTATATATTTATATATTTTAATTTTTTATTTTTAATTTTTTATATTATATATTTTATATTTTATTTAGCTTTCTCTTCCAAGTCCCTTTGCTGACCAGGAGCACCCCCATGCTCAGGGTGTCCGTGCCAGCTGTGGGGCTCCCCAGTGCCCATGGTGGGACTTGCCCAGCCCTGATGTCACTGCACAGCCTGGCAGAGCCACAGCTGGCACAGGAACCCTCAGAGGGATCAGCTCCCTTGGGAAGCATTTTCCAGACAGAGAAGAGCCAAAAGTCACCGGTGCTGTTCCCAGGCAGGGGAGGGAGGCGTGGGCAGGTGGGGGCATCCAGAATGACCAGACCAGGTGACCCATCCCAAACCCTGGTCCAGCACTGCCCCATCCCCCCGGCAAAGAGGGATCAGCAAATCCAATATCTCAGCTTATGGAAGCACTGCCTAGTGCTGGGACAGGGGGTCTGGAGTGTGTGTGTGCTGGGACAGGGAGTGAGGAGTGTGTGTGTGCTGGGACAGGGAGTGAGGAGTGTGTGTGTGCTGGGACAGGGAGTGAGGAGTGTGTGTGTGCTGGGACAGGGAGTCAGGAGTGTGTGTGTGCTGGGACAGGGAGTGAGGAGTGTGTGTGTGCTGGGACAGGGAGTGAGGAGTGTGTGTGTGCTGGGACAGGGAGTCAGCAGTGTGTGTGTGTGCTGGGACAGGGAGTCAGCAGTGTGTGTGTGCCCACCTCTGCTCTCCCCTGGCAGATCCCACCCTCTGGACGCAGGAGCACGTGCGCCAGTGGCTGGAGTGGGCCATCAAGGAGTACGGCCTGATGGAGATCGACACCACCATCTTCCAGAACATGGACGGCAAAGAGCTCTGCAAAATGAACAAGGACGACTTCCTGCGCACCACCTCCCCCTACAACACAGAAATCCTGCTCTCTCACCTCAGTTACCTCAGGGAAAGTGAGTATTGCCCAGCCCCACTGCCTGGATAAACTGCCCCGGGGATCCCAGGGCTCTCCCCGCAGAAACGGGGAGGGAAAGCAAGAGAGAAAGGCAAGCAGAGAGAACAGGCAGGGAAACGAGGAGTAAAATTGGGTTGGAAAGTTCAGATGAACAAAGATGGAGCTACTGGTGCTATCAGGGAGGTGAAGAGCTGAGCAGGGCTCTGAAGGAGATTAGATAAGCCTTACAGATAACACCATCTGTGGCTATGTGATAAAAAAGCACGTATTTGCCATGGAGATTAAACCTGACATTAGCTGATTTGTCTCAGGCAAATGATTCCATAGCTTTACAGTAAGAGGGCTGTGCCTTCCCCCTAAACAGGACCCACAGCTGGCCAGGGCTGGAGATTTCCTGGGTTTCTGCAGGCCCAGGTTTGCTGGAGAGAGTTGAAAACCCAAGAGTGACCCCCCATATATAAACATTCTGCAGCAGATGCTGTGCAAATGAGCCAGGACTCTGAGAAATAAAAGGTTGTGGAAGCTCTTTATTGCTCCTTTCTGTCCCACACTTGAGTATGGGATGGATCCAGTTCCCCTTTTTGCTTTATTAAGCCCCAAACCCAGGAGCAGTGAGCAGTCTGGAAAAGCATTATCCCAGCACCCAAACAGGAATGATCATCTTAAGGGGTGGCACGTGCACTTGATGCTGGGAGTCTTAGATTTCAGCTTTTCCAAGACTTCTGTGCAATCATGATCACATCCACAGCATCCAAATGTCTCCTCTTCACCTACAAATGGAGCTAAAAGTCTTTCCTTTCCCCACAAAGGTGTACTGAGGGTAATGGTGCTGTGATGAGCCAGAGAACTGGAGCTGGGCCCCACATGTTCTGCTGTTTTTCCAAGTGAAACAGCTTTTATAGGAGTATCATTATTTAAGCACTCAAAAATCAAAAGCTGCCATAAATCAAGGTGGAAGCACAAGGAGAGAAAAGAAAAAGTGTATTTTCTCCACTAGAAAATCAAATTGTGATGAAAAGGCAGCTGAAGATGTCTCCTCTGGCCAGAGAAGCAGAGATACAGAATTTAGGGTGTTTCTTTAAAGTTGATATCTCTCTGCCTAAAATCAGTGGGAGTTTCACAGATTCCAGTGGCACAGGAGTTAGATCACAGATGGGTGCCTCTGGAAGCCCCACCTTTATTTTTCTTGGGAAGTGGAGCCAAGGAAATGATTCACAACAAAAAACCAAACTGTTGGATTTGAACAGTTCCTGTCCCTCGTGACTGGACAATAAAATAATTCCCCATCCAAAATCATTGGCAAATTGAATTCTGTTTCATCAGCAAAGAACTGCTGGTCCACAGGAAGCTTCCAAAGCTTTTTCTGAGGAATTACACACTTTCCTTGGACATGGGAAGGTAGTTTTGTGCAGCCAGCAGTGCTTTGGTCAAGCCTGCTGACTGGGGCTGGGGAAATCAGGCACTTTGTAACAGGAAACGCTTCTAAATTCCCACAAGATAAACACACAAGTGAGACACTTGAATCATCTTATTGATAAGGCCTGAGAATTGACAGAGAGATGGAGCTGCAGGGGTTCAAAGCACAGGAGCAGGCTGAGCTTGGAAAACTTGGCAGAGGAGTGGAATTCTCTAGGTGGCATCCCCAGGATCATCCCCAGTGTTCGTGTCCCGTTGTTTGGGCTGTTCAAAGACAGTATCAGGGGAATTGCATTGTTGATCTCATGGCATGAGCCCAAAACCCTGGGTTCAGTGGCCACATTTACCATCTGCTGCTGCCCATTTGCTCAGGAGCAATGTCCTGCTTGATCCCACCTACCCTTGGATGGTGAAGTCTCACAGTGGGCTCTGTGTCCAGCAAGGGAGCACCAAGGCACGCTGACATTGAGGACAGTAGTCCCTGGCTCACAGCTTGCCTTTAAATATCTGAAATTAGGAGGTTTTGGAGCCCTGGTGGAGCTGCAGTGTTGAAGTGCAGCTGCAATAATGATCATCCAAATATCCTGTCCTGCCAGGGCAGTGCCTGCAGTGATTTCTGTGCTATTAAGCCAGTGCAAAACCTCAGGAACTTTGCTGGATTCAGGCAGATTACTCACTCCTTTTTCACAGGGAATTCAATCCCAGTCCATCCCCATCTTTAGGAAGATGGATCTGTGTGTGCTGAGCCCCAGAAATGCTCTTAGAGCAGCTCCTGTCTGCAGGAGAGGGGCAGAGCATTCCTCCTTCCCTGCAGCTGCTCCCAGCCCAAGGACAGGCTGCTCTGGGGAGTGCTGGGTGTCTCCCTCATGGAGTAGCACCTTCCAGAAGAGCTGAGGGCTTTTCCAGACCAGCTTCCAGTGGATGTTCAGTGCTGAGCCTGCAGCTCAGTGCCATGGGGCCATGGGCTTTTATTTTCACGAGTTTTCCCCTTTTGGAAGGGTGTTTGTCCCACAGCTCTGTTCCTGCTTAGGGGAGGGAAGAGGTGGTGACCACAAGCACTGGAGGATTTGGGGGATTTGCAGATTTCCTCTGCCCAGGCTCTCTGAAAGTGTTTGTGTTCTTGGGATGTTAAGCTGGATATGGGATGATTCATGAATCTTCCACTTCAGGGTTTGTTTTCCAAGAAACAAAACTGATCTGAACTTTCTGAGCTGTTTGCTCACCTGACAAGGAGACCCCTTGAAAATGAGCTTTCCCAAAAGGTTTTCAGCATTTTACACTCCTGATCAGGGTGAAAGCTTCCTTAAAGCTGCCTATGGAATACATTATTTTGGCACATCTGAGTCCAGACTTAAAAAATAAACCAACAACATCTGCATGACCCCAACAAAAGCTCAGTCTCAGTTTTAGCAATGGAAGGTTTGAGGTGAGCTCTGCAATGCAGTCAAGAGTAACCCAAACATCCCACAGCACCTTTAGTCTGCAGCTTAGGCCTGGATTAGAGGGGTGCAGTTGTTTCCTGTGCCACAAGCCATTGAAGCTGGCAGGAATTCCAGCATCTCTGATCCTCAGGAGATTTCAGAGTGGAGGGCCCAGTCCTGCAGCACTCTCTGTCCTTTGGAGCCTCCCAAAACACCCCAGTGGCTTTTTCAGCCATCCACCTCCTCAATCATCTTTCTTTTAGTACCCTCTCCAAAATTGTGAAGCCTTGATTCACCTTCTTTTTGTCCATCCCCACACACCTTGGGGCTCCAGACTGAGCTTTCTCAAGCACGTTCTGCCTGGGGAATCCTCTCCAGGCAGCTGGTGGGCAGGGGGAAGGGAGGTTTGGATGCACCCATGCTGTATTTGGGATGAAGATCAAGAGAAGCTGAGCTGCCACCTCCATCCTTTCCCTCCCTGGTGGTGGGGGCCAGGCTGTGGGGTGTGCACAAAGGACAAGAGCCTGAAGGGGAAGGAATGAGGCTGTGGTGAGAAGCAGAAAACTGCTCAGTGGTTTTGAGCCACTTGTTAATGCCCAACAAAGCCAAGTGCAGCAGGACCTGGATTCCAGCAGGAGCCATGCAGGGAGAGCCACAGGATCTGGGGAAGGTGAGGGTGAAAAAGACTTTCAAATTAAATAGACTGTGGAACCAAGATGTTCCTGCCCCTCTGGAGGATGAGCTGCCTTGTGAGAGGGAAGGGTTTTATGGAAAAAAAACCCCAAAACTCTCCTGGTTTTCAGTCCCTCTCCATCTTTTTGTAGTGAATGCAAGGGAATAAAAGAAAGGGAAGGGTGGGGGGTGCCATAAGATAACATGTTTAAACCTTAATTATGGGACAACAGCCCTCACTGCATTAACCACACCAGAGAGAGCTGATCCATCCACGGTGTCGCTGACCCAGGGAGGGGGAATAGGAACAAAAATGAAAATTCATCACAGCCAAATGAAAATTCATCACAGCCAAAGCTCTGCCCCCGAAGGAGAGAGGGAGGAGCAGCCTGGCCTGCGTCTGTCTGTCTGTCTGTCTGTCTGCTTTCCTCTGTCCTGAGCTGGGTCTGTGCCTTTCTCCCTCTCCCTCCTCCATCGAAACCCTTAATAGGAAACACATTTCCCTCTCGGTGGTGTTCCCACCAGAAACCTCAGCCTGCCGGGCAAAGGTGAGAACTCGGAGCAATTAAACCGGGGGAGGCGCCGGGCTTTTCCAGTGGCTCGGGCTGCATTTTTTAGCCTAAAGTAGCTATAGGTTGACCCTGCTAGCTCGGTGCTATTCATCACCCCACCCCCACCGCCCCAGCCTCTCACTTGCAGCCCATTTAGTCAGAGAAAACCACGTTCCTGAATTCCCCAGCACTTCCCTGTCTGCCGGGGGAAAGCCGGGCTGGGCGTTGCACTCACGATTGTTTGAAATAACCTTAAAGGAGAGAGTGGTGGACAGGAGTTTTCCCGCAGATACTCGGGAAAGAGATGCCAAAGCCAGAAATCATCTGATGAAAACATGAGTTAGGTGGACAGAGTTGTTTCAATTCCTCCCGCAGCCAATTTCTGTAAATATTTCAGCCAATCCTTTGGGCTGTTGGCAGCTTTCAGAGCCAGGATGCCCTTGGGATCCCTCTGAACTCTTTACCTCCTCGTTCACCATCCATCCTGGGCTCTGGAAACATCCCCTGACTTGCAGCACCTGGTACCATCCATCCTCCCCTCCCTGGGAGCAGCTTTGTTTCCCAACACCTCTTGTGTCCTTGCTGCCTTGTGCAGTCTCTGGCTTTGTTTGCATTTGGGGAAGGACAGAAATCCCTGGACAGAAATCCCTGGACAGAAATCCCTGGACAGAAATCCCTGCAGCAGAGGGCCAGCAGGATCCAGCACCTGCAGTGGCTCTCAAATCTGGCAGAGAAGTGCCTAAACCTCAGCTCCCACAGGAAGGAGGGACAGTCTGTCTCTGGAGGGCAGCTGAGGTCATTTGGGATGCTGTGCACCAGAGGAACGTGGGGCTGCAGGGCTCAGCCACAAGGTCCTGCCCAGCTGGTGCTGCAGGACCTGCAGAGAGGTGTTCCTGCCCTGCTGGGATGCCTGGGGATGCTCAGGGCAGGATCCCAATCAGCAAGGGGACCTGGAGAGCTGTAAAAGCACTCTCAGGGTAGGATTGCTGCTGCTCCAGCCACACCATCAGGACAAACAGGACCCTCTGCCTTGTCAGGGTGTGACTGACCCAGCCCAAGCTGCTCCAAGGAGCTGCAGGGAAGGTGAGTCCAGGGGATGATGTGAGCACACTTAACCTGACAGCCATGAAATGTGTATTTCACACTGGCTTCCCTGAAATCCCAGGATCTCCTCCTCCGTTTCCAGGAGGGTTTGCAGGAGAGCCAGAGGGAAATGCTTAGAAAGGAACATTTCCCCCCCAGACTGCACAGAACAGAGCCTTTCCAACGAGATCTTTTTGTGCTGCACTTGTGTGTCACGTGGGGCTGCATGGAAAGGCCTCTGTGAGCCAAAAGAGCTGCACCCAAATTCCCCAGAGCATGGGAGATGCTGGAATCCCAGTGAGAGCTGTGCAGCTGCTGGCCCCAAACCAAGCATGTGACACTCTAAAAATGGCCAGGTCCTGACAGTGCAATTTGTGCCTTTTCTTTCTTTTCTCCTGCCTGTTCCTCAAACAGGAAAGTTCTCTCTCAGAGCCAGAGAGAGAAAAAGCTTCTTCCTTACCATGTCACACAGTCATTTCTGGAGGCTGTGCTGGGATAGATTCTGTACCTGTACAACCTCACCTTTAAGGTCAGTTTGCAATGGGGGCCATCAAGGCACTTGGTGGAGGAGACAAATCTCTTTATTTTTTGCAAGGGAGGAAACAGCAGCACGTGTGACCTGCAGCTACCAAGCTTTTAGATGAATTTGACAGAAACTGTGTGCCTAATTAGCAGCAAAATTAGGGTTTTTTTTCATGCCATTAACAACATTTCCAACCTGCCCTCATGGTTCCCCATGGCAGTGTGCCCTGACTCCTTTTCTTTGCCTTGCAGGTAGCTCACTGCTGGTCTACAACACTCCATCCCACACAGATTCCTCACGCCTTGCCACCAAAGAAGGTCAGTGTTTTGCATATAAATGATATAAATCAATGGGTTTGATTGGGTTAAAAGTAGACCTTGTTAATAATATCCTTGGCATGAAAGTGTTCTGCTCCTCTCTGCATTCACAGCGTGGTTAAAAAGTTTTTAACTTAAATGTGTGTTTTTAACACACATTTTCTCAGTGTGCAGCCCCACCCAGGCTGGAAATGCCATCTCTGCTTGTCCAGTCAGCAGCATGGCATCAAATGTGTCACTGTCACACTTGTGTTTTGCTGAGCTGGTGAACTGGTGGCACGTTCTCTGTTCCTGATGTGAACAGTTTGGAATCTCACACAGACACTGTTTCTGAGTTCACAGCTGGAAGGATAAAATCTTCTCACAATACATTTCACTCAGGCCATTCAGGTATTCCAAACCCATCCATGGATCTGTAGCTCATTTCATCCAGCAAGGAAGTCCAAATGTATCTTTGAGACACTTTCAATTTGGAATAGTTTGATTTTCTCTTTTGTTTAAAATACCACTTTTTTTTTTTTTTTTTTAATCTAGTAGAAATTCACGTAGCTATAGCTTAGAAACCTTGAAGTTTAAACGTTAATAACCCTCTTGAAGCTCCTTCAGGCTTTGGAGCTGTTTGTGTGTCCTTCAGTCAGGTGTTGCAGGTTGTCCTCTGCAGCTCCAGCTCTGCTCCTTGCTCTTATTTGTATTGACAAACTGGACTCCCAGTCAGGATAAAGTGAGCATTGGTGTGATGGGTGTGATCCCAGAATCCCAGAATGGTTTGGCTTGGAAGGGACCTTAAGGATGATCTGGTTCCAGTGCATGGCCATGGGCAGGGACAGGATGAAGCACATCCCTTACCTGCATAGAGAGGCTGAAGTGATAAAGGCCAAGGAGGGTGATAAAGAGCAAAAATCCATTTTGTGCTCTGTAACTCCTGTGTAGAGTCTGTAACTCAGTGTGGAGGGATGGGAGCCTTAAATGGGGTTTTCCTTTCCCTTTGGAAGCATTGGGTCTGTTCCTTGTTCTCTGTTCAGCTCCTCTTTGAGAAGTTTCTGGGAAGGGGTGAAATCTCCTGCCCACGAGCCTGGAGCCAGAGAAATCTCCTTCCCACCCTCTCCTCCACTCCAGTCTGTCCCTGTGCCATCCCCTCAGTGTCACACATGGACTGTGAGCTACCAACACCTCTCTGCCTTGTGGATGAGCCAAGTTTGGATTTAAAAGAACAATGGGGAAAGGCAGAAGGTCTTTTATCAAAGCAGCTGGAGAGATAAAACCTTCCATTGCCCTGAGGGGCTGCAGCAAACAGAGCCCACATTTAACCTGCATGGAGGAGCCTCCTTTCTGTGCTGCCCTCAGGGCCCTCCTTTCTCCCAGCATTTCATCCCCAACATCTGCCATGGACCTGGACATGAGATCAGGGCTGCTTCCTCCAGCAGCTCCTTGTGTCCAGCATGTGAATTCCCACCTGAGCTCCCCAGCACACTGATCCCTCCTCTGAGGCAGCACCAGCTGATAAAGCAGGGAGATTACAGGGACAGAGCCCCTCAGGCTTTGCTCTCACTGCTGCTTTGACATTAACAATCAGCTAGTTCAAGTTCATCTCAGCTGGGCTTGCTCCTGTGTGAATAAAGTAGGGCCTTGCACTCCTTCACTATTTCCCCTTACACCCAAACCTCTGCTCATTCTGTCTCAGGCCAGTTGCTAAAAATAAAGCCAAGAAAAGTCTAAATTTTTTTGTTCTCCCTGTATAACTGCACTCCTCTGAATTTTTAAACACTTTGGGACTCTAGCCTTGAGTCAGGCTGAAAGAAATTTGAGGGGAAAGTGTCCCTCCCCCTGCATTTTTAGTGGCCTCAAGAGTGTCTGTGCAGTGCAGCTGACAGAGCTCTGTGCTCACTGCTGTCAGCGTGGAGCCCCCAGCTTCACATGGAACTTTCATCATGTGTCAATAAAGGACCAAGCACACCCAGGGGAGAGGCAAATAAAAATTAAGAACTAGGTAGAAACGTTGAAATCCCATCTATTCCTCCCCCATTTCTTCCTATAAGGCATAAATTCCATCATTCCTTCCACACTGGATGTTGGTGTAGCATAAACTGCCCCACTCCAACCCACTGCAGCTGTCTGAGGTTACTGCTGAGATAAGAGGTCAGGAAAAGAGACAGGAGAACATGACAGGATGGCAGATAAGGAACTGGGGGAGCAGAATGAAGTGGCTCATCCAATAGCACAGCAGAAACTCGTGATGCTCATAAAACTGGACTTGGAATTCCTCAGTCTGGGTTTGTGTTTTTTTTTCAGGAAACAGGATTTTCCTTGTTTCCTTTTTAGCGAGCTCACTTCAAGATGATATTCCCACTGCAAAAGATGATTCCTTTTGGAAAAGGAATTTCAGGTTAAAAATTATGATTTTTCTTTTTTACAATAGTTTAACTTCTCAAAAGATTAAACGGTTTTCTTCATGTCAATGCATCTGGAATCTACCAATCCTGTAAATATTTCTCCTCTCTACACCAGTGAATAAAAACAGACGAGTTTTTCTAACCACCTTCCCTTGGGGATTCAAAAGCAGGTGATGAAATAGTACCAAACCTGCCAAAGATAGGAAAAAAAATACCATTTTCTTCACTCTCCCTGTAATTTTTCTACATAACTAGTGCAAATAACCTGCTTGTACAGATTCCAAGGAGAAACAGGAGGCCTTTGCATACATTTACACTGTGCTTTACACAACATGTTCCATCCACGGCTGGAAAAAAAAGAACCAACATGCCAAAAAAAAAAAAAAAAAACCCAAACAAAAAAACCCAAAAAAAAAAGTGCAGCTGCAGCACAGACAGCTGCAGATGTTCCAGATGCAGCACATGGCTCTGCTCCCTCCCCCAGGATGATGTCCCCAGGAGCACAGGGAGCCTGGCCCGTGTCCTGGTGCCATCCCAGGGCTGGGTTTGGTGTCACTGCAGGCAGAGCTGCCCTGGCTGCAGCTGCAGCCTTGACTCCCTTTTTCCCTTCTGTTTTCAGCCCCTTCACTCCCTGCAGTGCCACTCTGCAAACAGAAGGAGCTGCAGCTCTGCTTTAGGGCAGCTAAAGTGCAGATCTCTGCAGCAGAAACCTTGGGAATCTTTACAGCAGATCCTGTAAGTCCCACAGCTGGGGCCCAGGGCAGCTGAGTGTTCTCACAGCAGACAGGTAGAACCCTTGTCCTGATCCTGCTGCCTCAGCTTTGCCCATTCCCAGCCTCCTAAGCACTCCAGAGGATGGGACTGAGCGTCACTGGGACAAATTGTCTTCAGCTGCCTCTGAAGAGTAAACTGCTCTAATGAAAATCACCAGTATTTTTTGGCTGGAGAGCAATTATCTGGGGAATGAAACGAGGCTGCTCTCATGGCTGAATGGAAAGAGCTGTGTCCCCTTCCCACTGCAGAGATGGTCTGGGTCATTTTCTGGGACTGTTTGGAGCAGTGAGTGATCTGCTGTGGGTACTGGAGACAGGGACAGGAATTTGAGCCCACAGATCTGCCCCAGCCCAGGGAGATCCTAAACTGCTCTCCTGCAGAGTGGTGTCACTTGAGCAGGTTTCCATAGGGAAATGGAAAGACTATTTACATACAACAACATTGGAAGGCCAAAGGGCCGTGTCCCCAAAGGGCTCTGAGTTCCCTGGCCTCTCTCCAGCACAGATTTAAAGTTTTTTGTGTGTTGGGGTCTGTGCAATTCGTGTGTTTCATGCATGAGCAAAAAATGCTGTGCAGGAGCTGAACCCAGGGCAGAGCTGGGGGCTCCCAGTGAGGCAGAATCCTGGTGTGTGGATGTGTGAAGTTCCCTGTGTCCATGCAACCTGTGGGAATGCTTGGGCTGGGATGTGTGGTGCTTTCCAATACATGCTGATCCCAGGGAAGTGGTGTTGGTGCAGGGAGGTGGCAGAGGGTGTGAAGAAAGGCTCAGCATCACAGGTGAGAATTAACCAGAGGGGTTCCTGTTTGTCTTCAGGTCATCCAGGATCTTGGCTCAAAAGCTGCATTCAGCACAGGTCAGGCTCAGCCCAAGGCAATAGAATCCCAGAATTCCAGAACCATTTAAATTGGAAAAGCCCTCCCAGCCCCTCGAATCCAACCTGTCCCTGATTCCCACCTTGTCACCCAGCCCTGAGCACTGAGTGCCACCTCCAGGTGTTCCTTGGACACCTCCAGGGATGGGGACTCCAAACCTCCCTGGGCAGCCCCTTCCAGTATTTAACAACCCTTTCTGTGAAGGAATTCCAACCTGAGCCTCCCCTGGCAAAGCCTGAGTGAGTTTCCTCTTGTCCTGTAGTTGTTCCTGGGAGAAATCCCAACCTCCACCTGGCTCCTGTCAGGGAGATGCAGAGAGGGATGGGATCCTTCTCGAGCCTTCCAGATTTGGTTGAGAACAGTGACAAACCAGCCCAAAGTCCCAGAAATCCAGCCCAACTCAAGCAGGGCAAAAGAAAAAGGGATGTGATAGCTTTCAAAGAGGGAAGAAACCTCTATGTGAATCCATGAACAGGGATGGAAGGGGGGAATTTTAATGGTTTATTCTGTGGCCATCTCATGTTTATGTTCACATTGTAGAAGTTCTTGTGTGAACAATGAGGATGTTTGTGTACAAGGTGTGTGTTGGTTGGGGCTGTTGGCAAATTTAAGAAGATAAATCAGTGAACACTGAAATCCAGGGTGATTTCCTTCAGGCTTTATACCAATGTTCATTATGAGGCCCTAAGAAAGACTTTCCTGGTGTTGGAGCATCAATTAAAATCTCTCTCACTCCAATTCCCCCGGTACCTCACAAAATATGAGTCTGTGCAGCTGCTTTTCTCACCATCAGGGCTGCAACCTCTGTTCCCTTTAAACTAGCAGGAACTCCTCAAAATTATTTCCTCCCACTTGTCAAATTGAGTGACAATTTGGGGTAACAGGTTCAGATTTTGGGGGGCTGGGGAGAGGGGCAGAGACCACAGAGAATGTGGTTGCATAAGCACCGTTCCCACAGGAAAACAACTCTCAAATTCCTGCCTAACCCCCTTCTCTTGGAAAGGCCATTTTTCAGATATAAAAGGCTGTAGTAAAAAATACTGACCACATTCAACAAACTCTCCTCTGAGTGTGTCAGTGCAGCCCCTTTTCACAGCAAAGGTTTTAAACTCTCCAGCCTCAGTTGTGGCAGAGGAAAAGCAGCTGCAGCTTTGTGCCCTCCTAATTGTCTGTACTTGCTAAAACATTTCACCATGATATTTGTGTGCCTGGTGATGAAATATCCCATTTTTAGCTCGGCAGCAGAAAAAGGGGAGGCTTTTTAGGTCTCCTTTCATTTTGGCTGTGTGGCCAAGCAGGGATTTATGAGTTCAGGGGAGACAGTAGCCAGCGCGCTCGGATTTTGCTTTTTATACTTTCTTTTTCTTTTTTTTTTTTTTTTTAATTGTTTTCCTTTGAAATTCCAGAGTTAGTGTTTTGTCTGCTTTCTCCCTGACCCTCTTCGGAGGCAGGCGTGTGTTTTTTCACCAGAAAAACTGGAAACAAAGAATCGTTGTCTTGAAGCTGTAGCAGGCAGGAAACCCAACTCACAAGGGATCACCCCGAGCCAGCGCTGTCCCAGAGTAGACTCCAGTTCTCTGAATTCAACCTGACAGCTTGTCTGGAGCACTTTCTAAGTAACCATTATCCTTCCTTTTCCCCCAGCAAAAGAGGCATTGTTGTTTTGCCTGGGGTGCAGTGCAAGGAGTGTTTTTGCACTGGGGGACGGTCGCACTTTTGCTGGGGTGCCAGGCCCTCCCTCCCAAAACCTTGGAAGTGCTTGGGCTGTTTCCTAAACCAAGAGTTAATTTGTTTCCTGATGATGACTTAAAAGCTGTAAAACTGCCATGGCTGTGCATGTGTGTCTTCCCTTTTCTCTCATGTGTGCGTGGCCTTTTTTTTCCATGGATGTGAGGTTTGGGGTTTTTATTTTTACTTCTGCATTTGTGTGTTTTTCAACAAAAGCAACCAGGCCTGTAAATGGTTTGGTTTTACACCCCGTGCTGGGGGTAAAATCCACACAGTGCTGTGGGCACATTCCTGCCCACTCCTGGGTGTGTTTTGTGTGGATCTGTAGGTGTGCAGAGCATGTGCAGCCGTGCCTTGGCTGTGCCTGCAGCCCTGCTCAGCTCAGGAACATCTCTGCTGGCTGGAGAGCATCTGCTTTTCCAAGCTGGCTCTGGGAGGGATTCTCAGGACACATTCTTCAGTCTCTGTGCACTGTGCATTGGGATTTCTGCTGCTGATATTAAAAAAAAAAAGCAACAACAAGGAAAAAAACCTTTCTCATTACTTCCTCCTTTTCTTCATAATGTGTCTTTGTGAGGCTTGCAGCGGGTGAGGCAGACGTGGCTCAGGAAGTGGCAGCCCTGCATGGCTCAGGGATGTTTTTCCAGCCACAGGCACCCCTGGAGCTGTCACCTCTGGCTGGGGGCAGGCAGGGAGTGACTCCAAGTCTGAGTGGGGAGCAGAGCTGGGGCAGAGCTCCTTCCCTGCCCCTGGCTCTGACACAGGCACAGGGCTCAAAGCAGTCCTGAGCACGGCCTGCCTGGGCCAGCTCAGGAAATCCCCTCTGGAAATCACAGAGTCCCAGGACTGGCTGAGTTGGAAGGACCTCAAAGCCCATCCAGTTCCAGCCCTGCCATGGGCAGGGACACCTTCCTCTAGTCCAGGTTGCTCCAAGCCCTGTCCAGCCTGGCCTTGGACACTTCCAGGGTCAGGAATACTGAATTCTACTTCTATTCCTACACCATGCAGATCCTGTCTGACTCTGGGCTTCAGCCACAGGCCTTTAATCCATCACTGATTTAGAACAGGAGTTCACCCAGAAATGTTTGATCCCTCTGATCTGTGTTTCTATAAAGGCAGCAGTTCATAGCCAGGCTCTCAACTACTTTCAGACACTCCCCAAGCTAAATCTGTTCTTCACATCCATCTCTGCAGCAGATTTCTCCTAAATCCAGCAGTCAGTCCCTTCTCACTTGGTTAGAGTTGACTTCAGGTCAAAACCCAGTGTAGTTCCAGGCCTGGATTTGGGATCTGTGAAACAGGTTAACAGCAATGTAGACATGGGAGAATCACAGAATCATTCAGGTTGGAAAGGCCTCTGAGATCATCGAGTCCAACAGAACAGCCAGGTGGATGCAAAAGATAGCTTGATAATGTTTTTCAATTGTGAAATAAATAAATAGCCTGATAATGAAAAATAGAAGTAATTTTGAAATAATTCTGCACTCACTGAGTTTCTTCCTTTTAGTGAAGAGACTTAGAGTTACTGATTTCCACCTCTGACCCCTGGAGTGGTGGCTCCTTAGCTCAAGGAAGGGCACATTGTGTCTTGAAGGAGAAAAGTTTCATGCTGAAGGACTGGGAAGTCTCAAGTAACAATGGGAATAGTCACAGTGATACTGGCCAGGAATGACAAAGAGCACGACACGTGGCATGTGTGTTAATTGTTGTTTTAATTAGCAGTGGTAGTAAGTTGGAAAGCAGTTCCTTGCAGGACGAGTGATGCTGTGAGGTTTTGAGGCCTCAGTGTGCTCAGCTGTGACAGACATGTCCCTGGACCTGGGTAAATGTGATGGGAGGTTGGCAGAGCCATTGGAAAAGGCCACAGGAGTCCTCAGACCATGCCCTGCTCCAGTGCCTGTCCCACCATCCCTGCCCACAGACAGCTGAGAGCCCAGAGCCTTCACAGCTCTGTGCTGAGGAGCTGGAGCTCCTCTCTGCTGACCCTGGGAGGTTTGCACTGGGGGGGACAGTCAGAAATGTCCTCTGTGTGTGTGTGGGTGTGCAGGGGACAATCAGAAATGTCCTCTGTGTGGGGGGGGACAGTCAGAAATGTCCTCTCTGTTATGTGGGACAATCAGAAATGTCCTGTGTTATGTGGGACAAACAGAAATGTCCTGTGTTATGTGGAACAGTCAGAATTGTCCTGTGTTTGTGGGACAGTCAGAACTGCCCTCTGTGTTATGTGGAACAATCAGAAATGTCCTGTGTTATGTGGGACAATCAGAAATGTTGTGTGTTGGT
>WEIU01010120.1:195493-211911 GCA_013389925.1 Aegithalos caudatus
GTGGGACAGTCAGAATTGTCCTGTGTTTGTGGGACAGTCAGAATTGTCCTGTGTTATGTGGGACAATCAGAAATGTCCTGTGTTATGTGGGACAATCAGAAATGTCCTGTGTTATGTGGGACAGTCAGAATTGTCCTGTGTTTGTGGGACAGTCAGAACTGCCCTCTGTGTGTGTGTATGGCAGTCAGAACTGCCCTCTGTGTGTGGAGGAGGTGTCCTGTGTGTGTGGAGCACACAGAACACGTGCATGGAGCCAGGGCCCTTATGGGCTCCACAGTTTAAATGTTTGCTGCCACCATTTAAACCATTGGATGTTTCCAAGAGGAGCTGGAGGTGGGTTTGGCTCCCTGGTCCCTGCAGAAAGCCCCAGTCTGTGTTTGTGGTCTCCAGCTGGTTTGACCAGCACCCCAGCTCCTTGATGGATCTCCAGGAGGGGCAGGAGGCAGCGTGAGGCTGGGCAGAGCTGGGCAGACCTCACTGATGTGCTTGGCTTGCTGCAGGAGAGGGTCTGGGCTTTGTTCCCATGGTGGGACTTTTCCAAGGCACTGGGGGAGTGCCACCACCCACACCTCACCTGGGCAGGAAAGGCCCTGGGGTCCTGTGCCCTCCTCTCCCTCTCTCCCCATAAAGTGGCTGCCACAAAATAGACCCCGAGGGACTGCTTGGATTAATCACCAGTCTGCACCCCCAGGACACCTGGGTCTGCTTTCCACATTTAGGGAAGTTAATTTAAATTCCAGCCACCAGGCTAGGGTCCTTTCTTCCTCCTGAAGTAGGAGGACTCCTTGCAAAGCCCAGCCTGTGTTCTGCATGGAGAATCCATGTCCCAACCCTGGAATGCAGGAGGAACTGTTCTGGGATGTCCTGTCTCACCTGGGTTGGGAGCACGGGTATTTCCAGGCAGGACTTGGCCTTAGAGATTTCAGTGAAGCAAATCAGGAGAAGGAGAAGGCTTCAAATCTGAATTGGGCTGTGAGATCCACAGGATTTACTCCAAGGTGCCTGACCCTCCATTCCCTCTCTCCCTATGAAGTGTTTGCCACAAAACAGATGCCAGGGGACCACTTATCCACATCACAAGTCTGGACCCCCCAGGACACCTGGGTCACCTTGTCCCTTCCTGGCTCTGTCTCCATGGCTTCTGACAAACCCCTTCCCAACCTCCAGCTGCCAAATTTTCTTGAATGTACCAGCTCCAGGAATTCCTGGGCTCTCCATTCCTTCCCAGTCTTGCCTGTAGTGCCAGCATGGGTGGCATAAGATTCCCCCATAGTGCCCATAAAGCATTCAGTCCATAAATGACCTACCCCCACTGTATCCATCCTGGAAAAATAAAGGCCTAAAAATGTGGCTATTCCAGGCCCAAATCTCATTGTTCTCCTGGAAAGCCTCATCAGGGCTGGTAGCACCAAGTGGTGCCTGACTCAGGCCTGGCTGAGAAAGCTCCTCTGGAGGGAGCAGAATGAAGGGGCTGTCAGCACCTCCCAGCACTCAGGAAGCACAGGCACTGTGAGCCCATTGTTCAGTGAAACCCCCCCTTGCCTCCCCTCTGGCCCAAACTCTCAGATTTATAAAACACCAGGGGGCTTTTTTATTATTTCTTTTGAATCTTTTTAAAGCTTATCAGAGAGGGTTTGCTCCCTAATACATCATCTCTCAAACACAGACTTCCTAAAGCCTCGCTCACTGGGTGGAAGGACTGACATGGATTTGGGATCGTGGTGTGGGAATCCACCTGGGGATTTTCAGGCTGGTTTCCTGGGAAGGGAGTCTGTCTGTCCATCTGCCCCCAGCAATATCTATCAGTCTGTTCAGACTAAATATGCCCCAGAGGTGCTGGAAGGGGACACAGCTCCAGGGGGGACAGGGGCTGTCTGGAGCAGCAAGGGAGAAGCCAAGGGAGATTTGGGGTGAGGAAGTGGAGATCAGGGCTAAAAGTGTGCAGAGAGCAGTGCTGCAGCCTGCCCCACACAACCTGGTTTCTGGGAAAGGCAGTGCATCTGGAAAAGGCCCCTAAAGCCTGCAGAAAGTGCATTTATGCCTGTGAATAAATAAAATTATATTTCACCTTCTTCCCAGGCGCGTTGTGAGTGCAAATGTTTGCAAAGCTGTGAGATCCTCAGTTGAAAGGTGCTGTGAAAGTGCAAAGCATTATTAATATCCTTTACCTTCCTCCTAATAGACTGAGCATTCAGGCTGGGGAATTTCTGGACATAAACCAGACAGCTGCAGAATGACAGCTCTTGAAAGCATCTATGATTTATTTTCTGCTCTTTAATTCCATTTTGTATTGAACACACATTTGTCATAGGGCTCTTGTTCCATGGGGCTTTTTAAGTCTAAACCAGACATGGGGACCTGATCCTTTCTGGGATAAATTTGCCCTCTCTTCACTGCAGCCATTTGCTGATTTACACCAGGAGAGAACCCCAGTCCAAGCCTTTTAATTGAATTTCCATCCCATGGCAAGTTTTGGTGTAAAATCCAAATGGTTTAAATGACAGATAAGACTTTCCCTGTCATTGTCTGGCTGGAGTTCTGTAGGATCTCTTCGAGCCACTGGGCGTCAGGTCCTGGGAATGATCCTGTTTTTGCAGGAACCTGAGTCTCTGGATGGGTTCCCTGGCTCTGCCTTTTCCATTTTGCTTTAAACACATTCAGCTTTCAAGCCTGAGCCTGGAAGTCAGGAGGGCTGGTGTGGTTCTTTCACGTTGCAGGGATTTTTGTGAAACAAAAATAGCTCCCTGCATTTGGATTTCTTTTATTTTTTTTCTTTGAGGGGGAGAGAAAGAGTTGGAAACTTGCAGTAGCTGAGTGCAGTGTTTCAATAGCAGGTTCTGTATGGCTGAATATCATATTTAACCCTTCTTATTATGTCAAAGTTACACTCAGGGCTGAATCTCATCCTACAATACAAGGCTGCCCCTATACATTCCCAGACTTGGCTCCATAATCCATATTTATAGAGGAAAAATTGAGGGAAAAGGACTCAGCCTGGATTAAATGTGAGGAGGAGGAGGAAGAGGAGGAGGAGGAGGAGGAGGAGAAGGAGGAGGAGGATCATCTCTCCAAGTCATGGCCTATTTATTTTCTCAAAACACACTGATGACTGGATCAAGAAACTCCTTTCTAGCAGTTGATTCCCTTGAGTCAATGATCTGGCCCCAAAAAGAATCAGAGAATTTTCAGTGAGTTCTGCTACTTTTTGGGAAGGAAATTTTTCCCAAATTTGAAAAGAATTTTTCTGTTGGAAAAATAATTTCTGCCTGTCTTTTGACAGAATCATCACATGGCATTTCCATTAATGTTATATTATAGAACTGTTTACTGACTGAACAACTCATAATGTCCATTAACATCTCACTTGGTGGACATTGCTGGAGGTTTTGCTTCTCTCAGTGCAGAACTTGGGTTTTTCAGAGTTCCCCAAACATGGCTCTGGTATCTCTGGCTGTAACAACTCCGAGGGACATCCCAGGGGAGCAGTGCAAGCCAGAGCCTGGCTGCAGGGAGGACATGGGAAAAGGCAGGGACTGCTCCAGACCCTGCTGTCCTGGTCTTGGTCACTGGGAGAGCTCTGTCTCACTGGGATAAACTGGGATTACACAATGGTTTTCCAGCCAGGAAAATGCCCCCATGAGAACAGCACCTGGTTTAGAACAGGGACTGGAGACTGGGCCTGGGGGAAAGGCCCCAACAGCACCAAGGCAGTGCCCAGTGCTGCTCCTTGTCCAGCCAGGGCAGTGGGACAGGGACCTGGAATGGGACAGGGACCTGGAATGGGGACAGGGATCTGGAATGGGGACAGGAATCTGGAATGGGGACAGGGATCCAGAATGGGGACAGAGACCTGGAATGGGGACAGGGACATGGAATGGGACAGGGACCTGGAATGGGACAGGGACCTGGAATGGGGACAGGGATCCCTAATGGGACAGGGACCTGGAATGGGGACAGGGATCCCTAATGGGGACAGGGATCCGTTTTGGGACAGGTCTCCCTGCTGGAAGAGCGTGGATGAGGCTTTCCCCTCCCTCTTCCCAAGCTGTCCCATCCCACTCTGTCCCAGCTGAAACCACAGTGGTTTGTTTTCCAGTCTGATCTATTTGCAGTGGGGTTTGTGGTTTCGACAAAAAGGGAAAAAAGCAAACAAGTAAAATAAAAATAAAAACAGGCAGATTGCACGAGCTCTGTTTTCCCCCATTCCCCTCTCTTCCCTCCTCCTCTGGCTCCTCCACCCTCCCCTCTCCCATCCCTCTGTTTTCCTTCCCATGCCAATAACTGCAAGGCTGTAATTTCAAAGCCTCAGTGGCTTTCCCAGCGCTGGAGGAATGTGCCAGCTCATTCCTCAGGGATCTGCCCAGCCCCACAGGCAGGAGGTGCTGGGCAGGGGGACACTCAGGATGTCCCTGGGGGCTGCTCCCCCCTTTTTCCTCTCCTTGAAACAGCCTCCTTGTTGTCACCTCAAATCCTCAGCCTCCCCAGGTTTAAAATCCTCATTTAATTTCTGTGAAATAACAACAGGGCTCATCTCTTCCTCCTCCTCTTCCTGTGGTCCTCTGAATTTTGGGATAAGAGAAAGGGGTCTCCTTTTGGCTGGGGTGGGTCACACAGAATTCCACGGAGTGCAATGACAGCATTTCATGGTCAGAACGTGTCGGGCTTGAGAATTGCCCAAAGAGCCCCATTGCTGCATTTTCACCCCTTTTTACACCTCTGTGAGGGGCTAAGGGAGCACTGGAGGTGTGGGAGAGGAAAAAAACACAGCCAAGCCAGCTGGAACCACAAAGCAAACCCAGATTCTTACAGGTTTTTTTTCTAGGAAAAGTTCATTTCAACCCCTCTGTGCCTGTTGTCTTTTGTCATTAGATCCCTCCTATGATGCAGTCAGGAGAGCAGATTGGGGCAATAATGGGAATTCTGGCCTCTCCAAAAGTAAGTTGTCCCAGTGGGAATCACAAAGTGTGCAATGGAAGGTTGAAATGAGACTTGGGCTCAGCTGGCCTGTGTTAGGAGTGTCAGAAGGGCAGAAGATTTGGGGATAGATAAGAGGTAAAATTGGGGACAGATAAGAAGTGGAATGATGTTATGGATGGAGTAATACTTCTGGGGTTTGGTTAAGGGGCCAAAAGGAAATCCTCTGCACAGACACCGTGTTACTGACAGGCCTGCCCCATGCTGTGATGGTTTTAGGGACAGATCTGGATGGTTTGGGCACATTCTGAGAGTTTCTCCCAACTTTCCAGGAAGGCAAAGCCCAGCAGGCAGATGGGGCCCTCTGCTCAAGCCCTGCTCATGCCCAGTTCTTGTTCTTACTGGATTTAGAGTGCCTTGGGTTCCCAGCAGGGGGGTGACATCCCAGAGCAGTTCTCTGTCCCTAAATCCATGTTGAGGTGGCACAGCCTGCTGGCTCTGAGCCTCTGTCCCCTGTCCCACTGCTGGGGCTTCTCCCTGGGCAGGGTGGGCACTTCTGACCCTCAGCAAGGCACTCCTGGTGGAAATCCACGTGGCAGCACCTGGCACAGTCCCCTCCCTTTGCTCTGCAGCTTCCTGAGCTGTGCTCACCACCAATGTGAGAATTATTCTTTGAGTCACAGTTTTCTGTTGTGAGAAATGATACAAAGAGGAGGAGCAGACTTTCTTGCTGGAGGGACTTATACAAATTGCCATGATATTTTCAACTAAATGTTTGATAACCCCAATTTATTTTTATTTGTGCCTAGAAAAGCATTTGCATTTACAAAAAAATTGGGGAAAGTTCCAGTTTGGAAGGAAGTCAGAATTTGTACCTTTAATAATCCAATTTTTTGTTCACAACATGGATGCAAACTAGAATGGAAGTTCAGTTGCAATAGAAGAAAATTAAGGAAGTATCTACAAAATTTTTTTCTTGTCCCACTGCCAATTTGGCAAATTATAAATATCTATATAATGCTTTCCTTACTGCCAATTTGGCAAATTATAAATATCTATATAATGCTTTCCTTATTGGTGTATTTTCATTTTACACTGAAAATTTATATGTCTAGGGACATCTCTTAATTTTATAGTGCAATCCTCAAAATATCAGCTGTTAGTCTGAGCAAACCTTTCCCTTGCAGTTGCTGTGATTCCTGTGGGATGTATTTTGTGCTTTGTACCTGTTCTCTGTCCCTATAAACCCCTTCCTTCTCTCTTTCCAGGCCCTCCTGTCGCAGGGACACAAAATGTGAATAAGACAACGGAGCAGCAGCGGCCCCAGCCAGGTGAGGGTGGATTCTGTGAGCCTGGGACTGGGAGCAGCCCGGGGGAATTCCCATGTGGAGCAGCCCCAGGCAGGGGAAGGCTCAGGACAGGGACTGAGCTGTGCCAGCTCTTCCCAAGTGTGGCTGCTGTGCCCCTCCCCAGCCAAAGGAACATCCCTGTGCCAGGATCTGCAGCGTCCCACCCCCTTGGAGCATCCCAGCTTGTCCCTCCCTGCTGGGAGCATCTCCAGCCGTTCCAGCAGGGCTTCCAGAGCAGAGCAGAGGAGGGAAGCAGCCCCCCTGGGCAGGGCAGAGCGTGTTCCCTGCTGCTCCCCACCTTCCCTGCCCGGCACAGCTGCTTTCCATCCCCTCCTCTGCTCTGGGCTTGGTTCTCTTGGCACCGATTCAATCCACGAGCAAACGCTGCAGATCCAAATCACCACAGCCAGAGAGAGGCAGAGGAGAAGTGGAGAGATTAGGGCTGAGGAGGCCCCACAGAAAGGGAAGGAATTCATTCCTAATAAATGCTTTGTGGGGTTTTCAAGAACCACTCAGCCTTGGTGGAGCCAGCAGCAAACTCCTGTTACTCTCATCTCCCTAATGTTGTGTTTGCTTCACAAAGAGAGACTTGGGTGAATATTTCCTGCCCTCCCAGGGCAGCAAGCTCAGCTGCTAACAAGTGAATCTGAAAATCTCATCTGGGCTCCTTTTCATTTAGCTCTTTTTTGTAAGGAGAAATACTTTTGCTCCTGCTTTGTGGCTGTTCTACCTATGCCACAGATTTTTTCCATGTTTGATGTTTTCTGGTTGCCACACAGTGCAGGGTACGTCCAAGGAGATCCCAAATTGCAAAAGCAGGCAGATCTGAGAGCAGTGCCAGAAACTGTGGCTGTGCCATTTTGGATTCCAGAAATATTTGGAGGTTTTTTGCTAAGAAAGAAAGGAGCACTTCCTGGGAGAAGGGGCAGAAAGAGTAAAGAAAGAAAATGAAAATTTGGGTTCTAGAACAAACATAATGACCCGGAGTTTCTTTTTGATGAAACATCCTTTAAATTTTGTTGGATGATTTTTTTAAACTTAATTTTATTTTTTTTAGATCCCTACCAAATCCTGGGGCCCACCAGCAGCCGTCTTGCCAATCCAGGTGAGTTCATTTTACATTTCAGACCTCCCTTATCAAAGAGGTGAATTTTTCCGTGGAGCTGCTGCTCCAGCCTGCACTGGGGGAGCAGCTGCTGTCCCTGCACCCTTGGGGGGCTCTGGGAGAGCCACTGAACTTGGTAGCTGTGACCTCACAAGGGCTTTTGCCAAAATCCTTAAAGAAAAGTGGTGCTGCCACAACAAAATCACCATCCTGGATGTTCTGACCCAAACCAAGCATTCCCTAAGGAGAGTTTTTATAGGGGTCTTAAGTGCTGGTCTCTCAGATTTGCAGTACAGATTCGTTTTTCACTGCCTGCTGTGGGTTACAAGAAAAAAGGCACAAAACATCTCTGAAAGTCACAGTGTAACTGTCCCCAGCACATCATCTGCAGTAAATAATCCCTGATTTTAGGGAGTAAGCCTGGACCAAATCCTGCTCAAACTAACCAAGCTTGTACACGTGGGGTGCCTGTAAGGAAACATCCTCCTAAGGCTCTCAACTTACCCATAACTACTTGTACAACTACACTGAGTAAAACCAGGAGTCATCTGGGGAACAAATCACCCTGTGTAACTCAGATCCCATACTGGAAAGAGAGCTGGAGTTATCCAAAACCATCTCCATGGCAAAGAGTGAGCAGAGGAGGGGTGAAGCGCAGTGTGGTCACCAGTCAGTGAAAACCCTGCAGAGCAGTGCCCCCACAGAAAACCCCATTTATAAGAACAGCCCGAGGATTTTCAGGCCAAAGGCAACCATTCTGAAATGCAATGTGACCTCAGGCCCAGAACAAAGGGCTGAGTAACTTGTTTGTTGGGAACAGTTTCTCCCCTCCTAGGGCCGCCTTTGCGAGGCCCGAAGGAGCAGTTCCCGGTGAGATCGAGATAAGTCCTTCTGTTTCCTGCCTTTGTCTGTGCCCCGGAGCAGGAAAACCCGAGTCATTTCCTTTCCCCTTGGCTGTGCCTGCAGGGAGCGGGCAGATCCAGCTGTGGCAGTTCCTGCTGGAGCTGCTGTCGGACAGCTCCAACTCCAACTGCATCACCTGGGAGGGCACCAACGGGGAGTTCAAGATGACGGACCCCGACGAGGTGGCGCGGCGCTGGGGCGAGAGGAAGAGCAAGCCCAACATGAATTACGACAAGCTGAGCCGGGCGCTGCGCTACTACTACGACAAGAACATTATGACCAAAGTGCACGGCAAGAGGTATGCCTACAAATTTGACTTTCACGGCATCGCCCAGGCCCTGCAGCCCCACCCCACCGAGTCCTCCATGTACAAGTACCCGTCGGATCTGTCCTACATGCCGTCCTACCATGCCCACCAGCAGAAGGTGAACTTTGTGCCGCCCCATCCTTCCTCCATGCCCGTCACGTCATCCAGTTTCTTCGGGGCGGCCTCCCCGTATTGGACCTCCCCTGCAGGGAGCATTTATCCCAACCCCAACGTGCCCCGCCACCCCAACGCCCACGTCACGCCACACTTGGGCAGCTATTACTAAAATGCTTTGATCCGCCGGTGGCCTCGAGCAGCCTGGTTGGACTTTTTTCTTTACTCCTGGGATTTTTATGGTTTTTTTTGGGGGGACCCTTTAATGGATAATTGTGGCCTTTCTGGGGAAGAATTAAAACTGGATATTTGTTATTCCTGGACCAAACCTTTTACTTTTGTAACTTTGCCTCTTGTGTCTTGAACTGAGAGATGGAAGCTCCTGTGGGCCAGTACTGTGCATTTTCTTTGGTGTTTAAGGCTCGTGTCCTCCGTAGGAAGTGACAATGAAGATGGTTCACCGTTCCCTGGAATGATTATTAGTTTTGGGATAAGAGGAATTTTTAAGGATTCAAAGGCTTTTGACAAGGCATAGATCCAGTAGTGGGTCGTAGGAAAAGATGACCACAATGGGGTTTTTCTCACTGGCCATTCAGTGGAGGACGTTGGGCTGCAGGGGACCACAACTGGAATCTTAGCTCTAAGGCAGAGGAGGATTTTCACCCAACTGGAAATTAAATATATATATATATTCATATATATATATATATGTACATGTATATTTTAAGAAGTAAAGGGCATTGAAGGAACTTTTCTAGAGTACAACTTCAACTGTGTGTGAACTCGGCAGGCAGCAGAACCCAGCACAAAGCCTCACACAGAGTCAGGCACAGACCCTCCCTGGAAGCAGAAGTGAGGTGAATGAACGACAGCAGGTCCCTGGCTCTGCCCGAGGGGCTCTGGCAGCACCGATCCGCGAACGCTGTGCGTTTGTCAGCCCGTCAAAACAAGGGTCAACAAACCAGAAGGCAAAATTACTGTATAAATTATGCAGAGTTATTTTTCCCTATATCTCACGGTTTTTAAAAGAAAGAGTAAATAAAACGAGTTGACCTCGGTCACAAATGCAGGTTTGTTTTGTTTTTGTTTTTTTTTACTATCAGCTCGGTTGTTTTTTGTTTATTTTTTTAATGTAATTTGTACATCTTTTCAATCTGTACATTTGGGCTGTAGCTTTGTACTTTTTACTAAAAAAAAAATAAAAATAAGACATGAGTAATGTATCTGTTGGAGATAGGCTTGGTCCTGCAATTGGATCCATGACTGACCCCCAAAGTGGCCAGAAACCTTCCAGATTGCCTTGGGTTTGTCTAGAGGAGAGGATTTTCTGTATTAGTCTGTTGTGGCTGTCTGCAAATTAACTCCACTTACTCCCATGTTTGCAGTGAGGCTGATTGAAAACAGGCCCAACATCTCGAGGCAGCCATCGCAATATATTCTGTGATCGCTTCCCACCCAAATCCCGAACTTTGGGAAGATCTTAACCACTTCATAGATAAAACTACGAAACACTCCTCTTTTTGATGGCTTCTGCTGGGGGGTTCTGTGGAAATCCGACCCCTTCCAGGACTCTCAGCCATCCCCAGCTTTGCACATGTGAATGTGACGCTGCACAAGCGGCGGTTTGGTGCCATAAACAGAGGGTAAACCACAAGCATTTGGGGTTTGGAACAGATGTCTGGGGGGCGAGATTTCCATGTACAACCCATTAGCTGACTTGTATTAAGTGGCAGCCAATTAACAGGATCACAACTATCTAGTCTAGACCAACCCCTGGGACTCTGTGGGGGTGGGATTTGGTCCATGTGCATCCGATTGCAGGAGGGGAGTCTGAAACCAGAGCGTTGGAGTCTGCTCAGAACGTTAAACACAAGCACTGATGCCATTATTTAACAAAGTGGGAAAAGAAGATCAAGCTAATACAGTTAGGTCTTAGTGCTTTTGGGGTGTTTTTAAGTAACATTTCTGCAATAATCGCAAAATTTAAGTATGAAGGAACTACCCATGGAAATGGGGCTTTTGCTACTATATATATGCAATGTACTTTTTGGATATTAAAATATATATATAATTTTGCAAGCTATCTTGGTTGTTTGTGGGTTTTTTTTAATGTATTAATGTTACAATGAAACAGTTATATGAAGAAGATGATGTAAAAAAAAAAAAAAAAAAGTGACAAAATAAATGGTGGCTTTTTTCTCTAAGGCATCACATTGTCCCACTCTCTCCCTCCCCTCTCACACTTGCATTCATTTGAAATTAAATTGAGCTAAAACGGGAAAGCAAGCACCTCCACAGTGGTGCCAACCCATCCTGATCCCAGAAGAATTGACCACTCATTCCAGAAAAGTGTTGCCAGAGTTGATCAGACTGGATTTGGTTGTTGAAAGGATTAAAACCCAGGCTCTTGTCCATGGACAGACAGAGAAAGTGGAAGGGCAGCCAGAGCTCAGAAGCTGAAATGCCGAGGTGGCCCTTGGGGTGCCCCAGGGCCCCCCAGGAATGTCAGTGTGTGCCCAGCCTGCTCCTGTTTCCCACCTATCCCCAAACCCCAGGGAGAGCCAGTGCTCCACAGCATTCCTGAGGCAGAGGCTGCAAAAACAAGCTCTGCCAAGGAATCTTCTGATTGTGGCTAAAGGTCAGGCTGAGGCACTTCCTGCAGTTTTGCACAGTGGTCCTGAGAGATATCTGCAGCTCCTGCAGACCTGATAAAGCCTTGGGAAGCCAGGGCTGCACAAGCACAGCACTTCCTTCCTGCACACAACCTTTTGTTGCTGAGCACCAGGACAAAGCTTGATTGGCTCGGGAAAAGGGCCACTTCCAGCACCAGAGAGCTGCTCCCTCTGTGGATTCCACCAGAGTTGCTCAATTTAGTCACAAGAGCGAGTGGTTTGTTGCTTATCTCTGTTGTTTTCCACTGCAGCACCAGCGAGATTAATTCTGGCTGTGCAGCATCAGTGGAAATATCAAGTATTTTATTTGAATACTGTGTCCTGCCCGCCTGCCAGTAATAGGAAAATCAGAAGATGAGATTGCATAAAAGCATCTAAAGGCAAAATCTGAAGGTTATCAGAGTGCAAAGATGTCCCTGATAGCAAAATTTGGCCAGCAGGAGCCTTGGGGGGGAAAAAAGACATTTGGGAGGAAAAAAAGACATTTGAAAATAACCAACAATTTACAAATCTTTGAAGAATCTGATTCTGGCTGCCCAGTGTGTTAAAGGAGCCC
The DNA here is from genome assembly GCA_013389925.1 of Aegithalos caudatus. NCBI lineage: Eukaryota > Metazoa > Chordata > Aves > Passeriformes > Aegithalidae > Aegithalos > Aegithalos caudatus. The sequence continues at coordinate 207,414 of WEIU01010120.1, forward strand.
TCCTGAGATGGGAGGTGATCAGCAGCATCCCAGCTCAGGTCTTCCATCCTTCCCTTCAGGGTACTTGCTGGCATTAATCCTTTCTAGTATTCACTAATATTTAGCTTTAGATAATAATTTTTTTTCTAGTATTTGCTAATATTTATCTTTAGACAGATTTTGCCTCTCAGTCCAGGTAATCCCATGGAATCCAAAGATCTTAGAGCAAGGAGATCTCTCTCTGCCCAGAGTTCCAGACACTGGAACAGAGTCCCTCACACTGCTGGGGCACTTCCCAGACACATTTTAGAGCATTTCCATAAGATCTTAATAATTTACATTCCTCATGTAGAGAAAGACTAATAAGACAGATATTGGAGTAGGTAATTTGTACCTCTCAAAATCAGCCTGACTTTGCCACACTGGAAGCATCAGGGTTGGGAATGGGGGGATCTCCCCTCCCACCCCAAGTTTCTGGGGCACACTGGGACGAAGCAAACAAGGAATATGACAGCCCTAATGCTACATTCTGCTTTTCCCAGGAGGACAAGGCAGATGGAATTCAAGTATTTTTCAGCCTTAAATCAGCAAGTTTACCAGACAGTTGTTTGGGATCTCCTGGCTGTGAGCTGGGAGTCAACAGGGGCAGCAGAAAAACTTCTCTACATTGACTTCCAGGACTCAGAGCTCCCCAGGACACCCAGCTCCTCTTGCAATCAGGGTGAATTCAGCTGCTTATTTCCAGGGATCTGGTATTTCCACAGGATTTCTGTTCCCCCAGCCTCAAACCCTGAGTGGGATCTAGCTCAAACATGCCAAACTGGAGCTAACTCTACATTCCTCTATCTATAAATAGAGAGTGCAGCCTGTACATTGGGTAGAATCAGTGATGGCCTTACAGGCTCAGAGCTCTGGCTCTCATGGCTGGATCTCTGTGCTGCTTTTCTCTGTTTGAGCTGGTCCTGCCTCTGTGTGTATGAATTTCTCCAGGCAGCAGGTTTAGAACCTCCTTTGAACTGGATTTTGAAGCAGGTTTTTATCCTCACTGGAAGATGGAGCTCCTAGCTTAAGCACTTGTTAGATGCCCTAAACTAGGGGATAGCAAATCCTTCCAGAGCCAAGCACCTGAGCTCACTCCTGTCCAGAATCCCTGGGATCACTCCTGACCAGAATCCCTGTATTCCAGAACCCACCCCCTGTACACACTGCTGCCTTCCTGCTTTATATACCTAAAAACTGTATTTTAGCCCAGAGGATGAACTTCCAAACAGCTGCAGGTTTCTGACAGGGTACTGTGGCAAAGGAGAGGGACTTCCCTGTGCCAGGACAGGGGAGAGGGATTTCCCCATGTCAAGACCTTCCCTTAGTGAAGACAAAGACAGATTTCTCATGCTCATGCCCAACAAGTGCACTCCAGCCCACATGAGACATTAATTATGGGGGAAATCTGCCATAACTTCTGTTGCTGTAAACATTTAATGTGAGGCTGGACTTGCCCAGCAATGCCTCATCCACATCCATGGCAACAAATTCCTGGGCCTGAAGCTTTGTGCTCAAAGGAGGGATGAACCCAGCTGCTGTTTCCCACCTCTGTCACAGGGAAAGAGCCATCAGTCTGGAAATGCCGGATGAAAGCAGACAGCTTTACTTCATTATCCTATTACAATAATAGCGTTTTTACAGGCTGCTTTGCTATGCTGATCCAGTATTTTTAATAACTTCTGTGAAATTAGTTGGTGAGACTTCAGCCTGCTGCCTAGCAAAGTCTGTTCTCCCACATCAAACCGAGCGTGGCTGCATTTGGTGTTAATTAGAGCTGCAGTCCAGGGGCACGTCAGGGGCTGGAGTTTATAAATGCACTTCAAAGACTTATTTGTATATTTTTGCACAATACCCAGCATAACATACACATGATAATTTTCATCTGTGAAATCAGAACTCTCTGCAAATAAAGCTTGGACCTTTCTGTCGTATCAGAAAAGAATTGAGAGACCTCTGATTAAGGTTGTGTGGAGAATGACAACATGTCATTAGTGTGTTATGATTTTTTTCCACTACAGAGGTAGAAATTCCTGCACTTGAAGCTCAGATTCTTCTATTATACCAGAAGAGAATTAGAGATCCTTGGTTAAAATCAGCTCTCCAGGCTCCAGGAGCAGCAAACAGAGCCTGACACCAAACCCACGGAATGTGAAGACCAAAGGCAGAGCAGTTTTGAGGCCGTGGCAGCAATAAGACCACCAGCCCTGCACCCCACAGTGGGGGAGCTGCCCCAAGGAAGCCCAAGGACCTTCCCTGTGCAGGCAGGGGATGGGCAGAGCTGGCAGCTGAGCAGCTCCCCCAGGCCAGGGCAGTAACAGCAGCAGGAAGGGCTTTGGGCAGGGGAGGTTTCCCACGTGAAGGGTGAAGGGACCTTGCTGCTCCTAACCAGGGGCAGGCACAACAGGGTTCTGTCCTGGAGCTCTTATTTGAGGCTGCAGTGGTGAAGGAGGATGAGGAGCCTTGGGCTCTGGCAGTTTGGTGCCATTTCACCACCAGAGCTGGCTCCTCCCTTTCCAGGAACTGCTGCAAACTCCTTACTTGCTTTGGCTTCTCCCTAAGTCTCTGTCTCCTGGAGCTGTAAAGTCCTGGGTGCACGTCCCCTCCCCTCCCTGCTGCTGGGAGCACCGTGCCCAGGCCAGCAGAGTCTCCTCCCTGCAGCAGGGCTGGCCAGGGACACCTCCAGCCCTTGGAGCACAGGGGAAGCATTCCCAGGGTCTCCATGCAGGGGCTGAAGGGGGCTGTGCTGGGAGTGCTGGCAGAGGGCACCTGTAGAAACCTGAACACCTTCCCTGGGCTTTCTGTCTCCCACAGGACCCATGTATAATATATACATACATATCTATCTATCTATCTATCTATTGTATCTACCTTATCTATCTCCATCCATCCATCCATCCATCCATCCATCCATCCATCCATCCATCCATCCATCCATCCATCCCATATATTACACATATATATTACATCTATACATCTATTATCTATACACTTGACACATCCCTGGAAGTGTTCTAGGCCAGGCTGGATGGGGCTTGGAGCAGTGTGGGATAGTGTCCATGGCAGGGGGTGGAATGGGATGAGCTTTAAGGTCCCTTCCAGCCTAAACCACTCTGTGATTCCATATAGATTTATGCATATTTCATAGAACAGTATATATACACATACATATTTGATATAATTGTGTGTGTATATACACATATATTTGATATAATGGTGTGCTGTAGTGTTCAGGTAAAACAAATTAAGAAGTGAGTTCAGCTTGGGGCAGATGTTTCTGTGGAAGATTTAAAACTTGCTCTAATGCTCCATTTCTGGAGGCTCAAGGCTGACTGGGAGCTGAGCAGCTCCCCAAAATCCTCACCTGGCACATTCCAAGGTCTGAAAACCCAGGGGTACCAGCATTCCAACCTTGCTGTGGGAATTTGGGGAGCAGCATCCTAAGGGACAGAGTGGAACAGGGAAGCCTGGCTGGGGGTGGAAGGAGATGAGCTTTAAGGTCCCTTCCAGCCCAAACCATCCCGGGATTCTGCGCTGGTTCCGTGGCAGTGTTTGTGGAGCTCCGGGCACACGAAGGGATGTGATCTGGGCTTGCAGAGCCATCCCAAGGGGTGCGATGGCACTGCAGGCTCTGCCACAGGGACTCCTGGGGGCTGGCTCCCTGCTGCACCAGGAGCATTCCCAGAGCACCCGGGAGCTTCATCTGAGCAGGAAAACCTCGGGCACTGCTGCAAACCGAGCACAGCGAGGGCTCGGGGCCATCCCGAGGTGCTCTATGGTAGAATCATGGAATCAGTGAGTCTGGAAAAGCCCTCTGAGGTCATGGAATCCGAGCATGAGCCCAGCACCGCTGTGCTGGTGAGTTTGAACAGCTGGGGAAACTGAGGCACAAAGCAGGGAGCAGTGTCCGGTGTGACGTTCCAGAGCAGAGTTCCCTATGGAATATGGCTCTCTCCAGAGCCAGCCTCGCCGCTCCCGATCTCCCCGCTCCGCTTCGAGTGCCGATGTTTACAGCCCCCAGCACATCTCCGAATTCACCGCCGAGAATTCCCAACACTTCTGTGAAGGGAATAAACACATCCTGCTAGCACGGCCCGTGCCAAAACGGAGCCACTGAACGCATTGAACTTTGTGTAATAAAACGCGGAACAGTCCCAGTAAATTCCTGGTTTGCTTTTCAAGGTTGCCGCGGTGGCTCGGGGCTGCGGAGCGGCTGATCCGCAGGTGAGCGGTGCCATCCTGTGGCAGCGGCACGGAAAACACCGCGGGATGGCTGCATCCCGCATCCCCGCCGGCCTCCTGCATCTCCTGTGCTCCCCAGCATCTCCTGTGCCCCCAGCATATCCTGTCCTCCCCTGCATCCCTGTGCACCCCTGCATCCCTGTTCCCCCCTGCATCCTTGTGCCCCCTGCATCCCTGAGCCCCCCAGCATCCCTGTGCTCCCCTGCATCTCCTGTGCCCCCCAGCATCTCCTGTTCTC
>WEIU01010120.1:212058-268745 GCA_013389925.1 Aegithalos caudatus
CTGTGCCCCCTGCATCCCCATGCATCCCCAGCATCTCCTGTGCCCTCAGCATCTCCCTGTGCCCCCAGGATCTCCTGTGCCCCCTTCATCCCTCAGTCCCCAGCATCCCTGTGCTCCCAACATCCCCAATACCACCCAGCATCCCTGTGCCCCCAGCATCCCTGTGCCCCCAGCATCCCTGTGCCCCCCAGCATTCCAACCTGTCTCCGTGCTGGGCTGTGACAATGGATTAACGTGGTGATTTTGCACAGCTGGTTGGGATGTGGTTGCCCAGGGGAGCAATGCTTAATGCTTTCTGTGCTTAAATTTGGCCAGCAGCATTAAAAAAGGAGCCTTCAAGTGAGTCTGTCTCATCTCCAGCCTCCCCTCGCGCATCCACCTCCCCTGAGCAGGCAGGATTTATGTGCAGCAGTGAGTTTGTTCAAGTGCAAGCGTCCCCAGGCAGATGCTTCCACCACAGGAATGTCAGCTTGGCCTCAGGAATTATCTTTTGTGTATTTGAGCAGCCACAGAGAGAGCTTCAGCCTTCCTCACTCTTGTTCCAGTGATGCTGTCATGGGTTAAATGTGATTTTGGGCCAGTGCTGATGGTGTCAGAGGTTCCCTGAGCTGCAGCAGGAGAATTCACCTGAGGGTTTAGGAACTTGCAGTTTCCCTCTCTGCTTCCCTTTGCTCACATTCCTGGCCTGGTGCTGTTTTCTCCCTGCTCCTGTGGGGAGTAGCAGCTGGGCCAGCACCACGACCATGGATCAAGGCAGGGGGATTTTAGGGGGAAAAGATGAGGCAGAAATCCTGGCTGTTCCTGGAATCCCCAAGGGTATGACCACCTCAGTTTGCCCAGGGAGAGGGAAGGGGATGGGACACCTCTTGTGTCTTTGCTCACTGCTGGCTCATTTGGGGGTGAGCAGCAGAATTCCCAGGGAATTGTGTACAGGCAGGAGCTATCCAGGCATTCTTTGGCAGCCTGTGAGCACTGGTCTGCCACAATCCAGCAGTGCAAGTCAGTGGGAGCATCTGAACAGTGTGCAAGGGGGTTTGTTGTTATTATTGTTGTTATTATTATTTAGGGGTGTCTTTTCACCAGTTCCTCCAAGAGCATGTGTGCAGACAGGCAGCAAACCAGCACATGTCAGTTTACCAAAAGCAGTTATTTTAATTCATGGCCCTTTCTCCAGCAGTCAGCAGGATGCCTTATTCATTTGCCAGCAGGAGGGTAAATCTATTTCAAAATGATTGAAATATTATGCACAGCTTGAATGAATGTTTAAAATAAATACAGTAGAAGAAACATGTTGTTTGTGAAACGAGAAGATAAATTAAGTTTATTGCTGACACATTATTCCCAAGCCTGGCTTCTTGGCTTTCCCAGAGAAATCCTTTAGGCCTTAAACCAGCAGGAATGGTCTGATTTGCCCTCCTGAAGGGGCAGGACTTTCTCCTTAGACCTTTGCAGGGAATGGACCAGGCTGTCAGCTCCATGGGGTGTCCCAGTTTGTGGGAAGGCCTAAAGGCAGGACAGGGACCCTGAGAGAGCAGGGACCTGCAAGGGCTGAGCTGGAGAACAAAGCCCTGTCAGGGCAAAGAACTCGGCCTTTCTCTTCCAGTATCAGCTCTGTGGTTCCCTCCAGCCACTTCTGCTCTGCAAGATTATATTTATTTTCATCCTCTTAACTGAACTTTCTTTTAATGGCAGCAGGGGTGACAGCCCCCAAAATAGCTTTCCTCTGGAGGGTGTCCCGAGCAGCCTGCCCCCGATAACCTCCTTCCCCTTTATCTGCCGGGTGACAAATGGACAGCCAGAGGAAATTCCACTCGTTGTTGTGCTGCTGGGCTCTGCCTCAGCTCTATCTGCTGCTGCTGAGGGGCTGGCAGGGCTTCCTGGGGTGACAACCAGCAGGAGGCTCACGCCAGGATTCCCAGTCAGCTCCCAGTGTGATCCTGCTCTAGGGGAGCCTGATAGCTCAGCAGTGGTGCTGCCAGCTTGGGATCCATCCCCTCGAATTTCCTCTGGATCCCTTCAGTAACACCAAAATACTCAAAAGAGCACGGTGACCCTTCCCCTGGTGCAGCTTTCTTGTCCAAGGCAGGTGTGACTGTCAGGAGAGGGAATGCCAGGCAACCCCCCTGCAGGGGGATCAGCTGTCTTCTCTCGGAGCTGTGGGAGCACTTCAGACCTCCTGAAATGGAACAACACATCCTCCTGCTCATGTTGCAGGGACAGGGCAAAAGGCTCCATCACTGGGTCAGGAAAAATATTGAGGTTTAGGATTCTGAGGAGGTTTTCCAGGGGCAGGAACTGGAAGTGCATTTTTAGGGACCCTCTAAGCTTTGGAGGGTGTGCACCACCTCTTGGACAGGCACTGCAGAGCATTTGATTTATTTTTCCCACTAACACTAACATCCCAAACCAGTACTTAAAGTAGGAATCTTCCCTGACTCCTCATTGCACAGCTGAGTTTGACCTTTCAAATGGATTTCCCTTGAACTTTGTCCTTGGAATTTTTGTCCAGTGAGACACTTTTTCTGCTTCTATTAGAGGCATCTTGATGATCTCCTCTCCCAGGGGTAAGAGGTGTAGCCTGTAAGCCTTAAGCACTGACAGTGCCACTTTCTGGGGACATTACACACAGGGAACTGTACAGGAAGCCTTGGGAGGAAATGCAGCAGCAGCTCTGGAAGGATGGAGCAACCTTCTGGTTCAGACCACTCTGGGACTCTGGACACATCATTTCACTTCCCTGCTCCCTCTGAGATTTCTGTGCATGGCCACTGATTTCTTGATGTTTGTTTGGGGATCAAAACTGTCCTTCCAAGCTGATTACATTAGGGGCACTGAGGTGCTGTGGTGGTTGGGACTGTAAAGTATTTTTTTCACTGTTGGTTTGCAAGGTTGCAATCGAGGACAATTAAAATATCAGGCAATATTTGTGAGTTACCACAAAGATCTCACTCCTGCTTCTCTGTTCACAGTTCTGGCCCTGGTGCAGCCACTTTTGGTAGCTCTGATGTGTGATGAGAGCAGAACTTTGTGTGCTGACCTTTCCTTCCAGAGGTGGAGAAGGGTGTGCCAGTAGTGCACTGAGGAAAGATTGACACAGCTGAGAACTGGCTTTTAAAGTGCTTTAGTGACATAATTGTTCATAACATTGCTCTCTGTACAATGTCAGTGTTTATGTCCCATGTTACAGATGGCAAATTGGAGATACAGAGTAAAGTGATTTGTTCTGACCCAAGAGAGTTCACACTACAGTGGGACTGGGACCTGAACACTCCTGGTTCCCAGAGTTTGATATCCATACTCACATTGTGCTCATTTGCAGCACAACTTTCTCTTGTCATCTGACCTGCTGAATTCTCCCCTTCTTCTAAAACCACTTAGTCCAGCAGCTTTTAACACTATTTCCATTTTACCACAGCATTTAAAATTGATGAGCTGAGTTACATCACTGAGAAGGGTTCCCAAAAACTCTTTGGTCTGCCACTAGAACTCTCAGTAACAGGATGAACTGGGGGTGAGGGGAACCTGACTGAAGGAAGCAGAAAATTACTTTAAAAGTATTGAAGCTTCTTGTTTCATTTATGTCAAAAATCATCCCCAGAAAATGTTCAGCACTGCTCAGCTCCCACCGAGCAGGACTTGGTTCCTGTAGGGATGCACGTTTGGCTGTGGGGAGATGAACTGTTTGGAACCAAATCTGAAGCCAAATGTTGGTAGGAGGCTCCTGGGCTGTGTTTTTGTTTGAACAAGACCTTTGTGCTTGAAAGGGGAAGATAATCTCTGTTTGCATTGGGGATTTTTTGGAAGGATACATCCAGAGCTGAGAATTTCCTCTCTTCTCCCAGTGGAGTGCTTTCTGCCAGGTGTGAAGGAATCAATGTGTTCTCCATCTCCCCACCTTTCTGGAGAGTTGTCTTTAAATATTTCCCTGTTCCCCATCCAGGCAGCTCCTGGGGCAGTGAAGAGTAGCTGAAAGCTGGGACAGTTGGGAATAAGCTGACAAATTTCCTTTGTCCCAGAGTGGATCTCTGCTTCTCCTTGGTTTTTCAGTTTTCATTTCCATTTGGCTCCCTTCCCCTGAAAGGAGTCAAAGGCTTTCAGATGGGAGAAGTCACATTTTGGAGTTGGAGATGCAGCAGCTTGGCCCAAACTCTGTCTTCTCTATTTCCTAAGCTTGTCCCATCTCTTACTGCTCTGTCCTGCATCTGTACCAGCCCCACAGAAAGAGGGAAGGAATTGTTCCAGAACATTCAAAGGTGCTCAAGTTTCAGAGCCAGAGTCTGTTTTCATAGAGGACTTTGGCAACCAGAATTATTTTTGATGTTTTGGCTCCTAAGTCTCTTAGGTTTCTTTAGCTTTGCCTTCTGTCTCACCTTTTCATGTTCTCCTTTCAGCAGCTGTGTATCTTTAACATCCTAAAATTTCTTTCCATCTTTTCAGGTTTTGCATGCCCCTGAAAGCTTCGGTGAGTTGGACACTCCAACATAGCAGCTTCATTAAATGTCCCATAGATATAAAAATATAAATTCTATGAAATATATATAGTGTAGTTAAATAGTGATCACTGGTATGCCGCTCCTCTTTGATTGGAGGCTTTTGAGAAAACAAATGCTGGTTTAGAGAAAACCCAAACCTGTGCTTCTATTTTGTTTTACTGAGTTATTTTTTAATCCTCTCAAGACGTAATTCTCTCTGAAAACTCAGTCCCACGAGTACCCGGCACTACATTTTTGTGTCGCTGGTTTCATTGACTTCAGACAAGACAAAGCCAGGATTGTCATAACCTTTCTTCTCTTTGGCTTTGGCTTCCTTCTCATTGTAGAGACAGAAGGCACAGTGGGGAGTGTCCACAGCCACCGTCTTGCTGAAGTTCTGGAAGTCCACTCTGTATTTCCCTTCTTTGGTCTTGGACACGATGGGAGCGAAGCGGTACCCCCAGAGCACCTCCTCGGGGATGTAGGATGTCCTCACCTGGCAGGTGGCACTGGTGGCCTCCACGGTGCCATCCAAAAACACCACCAGCTCAAAGTCCTGCTGCAGGAGGGTCTCTGCCGCCATGTGGAAGAAGGGGCTGTTCTTGTCTATGATGTGGTAAATGGTGAGGGGCGAGATGAAGAAGAGATTCTCGTTGCCGGCGTCCACCACGAATTCGATGTTGACCTGGTCCAGGATGATGGTCTCCCCCTCGGGGGTGATGGTGGTCTTCAGCAGCTTCCCGTAGATGTGGCTCCCGATCAGCAGGCTCTTGCGGAGGTTGGCCACGCGGATCAGGAGGCAGAGCTTCCCCCCACGCTTGCTGATGACGGCATTCTTGCTGAACGTGATCGTCTTGGCGCGGTTTTTGGACCTGGAGATCTTGGCCAGGATGGCCCCGCACATGAAGGAGTTGATGATGACGCCCAGGATGGACTGGAAGATGAGCAGGAAGATGGCGGTGGCACACTGCTCTGTGACACACCTGAAGCCGTAGCCGATGGTCACCTGGGTCTCCAGGGAGAAGAGGAAGGCTGAGGTGAGGCCGTTGATGTTCTCCACGCAGGGGGTGTGGTTGATGGAGGGGTTGAACTCGGGCAGGTCCTTGTGGATGTAGGCCACCACGTACCAGAGCAGCCCGAACAGGAACCAGCTGCCCAGGAAGGCAGAGATGAAGATGGTCATCTTGTACCTCCACCTGAGGTCCAGGATGGTGGTCCATATGTCAATCAGGAAGACAAACCTGGACTGCTCCACGTTGCCAAACTCAATGTTGCACCTCCCGTCCTTGGAGACGAGCCTGGCCCGGCGCCGGCTGCGCTCCCGGAGGTGGCTGGTGAAGCGTTCCCGGAGGTAGCTGAACATCCCTGCTGCTCACGGGGCTCTGCAGGGAGACAAACAACAACCACTGGGGTTTAACCTCTACCTGCAGCCCAGGGGAACTCTGACTCAGGCTCAAGACACCTGCTTAGGACAAAGTTATATGATTTGCATCTTTTCCCACAGTTGGTGGGGAAGAGTTCCGGTAAGCGGGTGAGGAAACTCAGAGTTCCTTGCCTGAGGAGCATTCCAGCAAAAAAGCAGTCATTCAGGCTTGCTCAATAAACTCTGAGTCAGTCAAGTGTTAATATTGTCCTGTGCTTAGTTGTGTAAGTGAAGCCTGGAGCAGCAATAACTCCATCACGGGCGTGTGTGGGGAAAACTGCTGGGTTTGGAGACCTTTCTGCCTTTTAGGAGATGAATCCTGGTCTGTTGATGCAGTTTTGTGTGTATCTCGACATGGATGAAATGTGGATAGCAAATTTAGGGACAAAGGGAAGCAGATGCAGAAGGCATAATTAAGCCAGATATGCAGTTATTTTTAGTGTGGTTAGAGAAGGGTTTGAAGGTGTGAAATTTAGACCCTGGGGTCACACAAGCATCTCAAATCGGATCATTAAGTGAGAACAAAAGAAAAGATTAAGCTCCAGCAGGAGAATTTGGGTGTTTGCTCACCGCAAAGGTGATGCGAAGACTAAGAATGGATTTCTGAGCCTCATCCTTTAAAGGAAAGTGCAGCTCTCTGTCCCTCTTATTTTGTCCTTTATGACTGACCATGTTAACAAGAGACCCAGGGAGTAACAGTCATTGACAGAGAAAATGTGTTCAGACTGGAATTTGGATCAACCTATGTCTGAAAAATTCACACTCTTGGAGTTACTCAGACACACAGGTTTGGGGAGAGGCCGATGCACTGCAGAGTCAGACACTGCCTGGGATGTTCATGGACCATCCTAGGGCCTGATTTTGACCCAAAATTTAGGAGTTCTTAGAAATAATTGATTTGTGAGTTCATCACCCTTGAAGCATAAAATGTGTTTGTTTGGCAGAGCACACAGTGAGTCCACCCTGGACCCATGTGTGCTTTTATTGAACAAAATCCTTCTCGAGTGGCTGATTGAGCTGTGTGCTATGATCATGTGTCCTGAGGCACAATCCTGCAGCTTCCAAACAAAGCAAGAACTTGAGGGGACAATATTCCCAGTGCTGACTCACACAGGGGTGTTCTGAGCCTGCTGGGTCTCTGAGGAGGAGAATCCCCAACCACACAGCTTTGGGGTTCCTGCAGCTGCATGGGGATGTTTCCTTTGGGAAAACCTGTGAGTGCACCTGGAATCAGATGCTGAGGGCCTTGTGTTTCTGTTGTTACTTTACCTTTCCAATAGGAAGAGACAGTAAAACGAGGCTTAGACTTTTTTTAGAGCAAGCTAAAGATGCTACACCCTTATCTCAAACCCTGCCTCCTATCACTAGCCCACCCAGACTTCCTTTTGGTCAGCAGCAAAAATGCTTGGGCTCAAATTCGTGGCAAGTGGGCTGCCCAAATTTTGCTTGATTTCATGTGCATAAGTATTTGTGGCAAGAGCTGTTTACCTCTGTAAACTCTAATTTCATATATCCAAATCGAGGATAATCCCCAGTGAGCCATTAGACACTAGTGGGAGTTTATTGTGACATTTGTCTCATTTAGCTGTAGCCATTTAAACACTGGAGAAATACACGTGCCAGTTGTACAGCTGACACAGGAGAGCACCAAGTGCCCCCTCTGAGAGTCCCCCTGCAACCACAACAGCTTTATGAAGTCAAGAGTTGCTGTTTGGCAATGTCCCTCTACCCTGTAATATTAATTTAGAGGAGTTGCCTGATATCTCAGCTGGCCAAACTAGAAATCCTCTCCTCAGACCCATTACAGGCAGCAGAAAACACCTTCACGTGTGTCAATCAGTAGCAAAGAAAAAAATACTAAACTATCAAGGACAGAGCCTAAGTACAATTTAATTGCATTTTGTAAGCCCAGAAGTAATTCTATTGTTTAATGTCCTTGTTAGTATCAGCAGCCCTAAGAATTAACTTATTTCTATGTCTCTTACAGCTCCCTACTTTCTGCACTTGGATTGAATCACCTTGCTCCCCTGCTCAATAAAAGAAAAAAATGAAGGTCACTTTGTACTGTACCTTTTCACCCTTTTGCTGCTGAATTTATTGTTTGCAAATGGAGCTGACAGAAGTTAAACTTTAAGCTCGTATTCGAGGAAAGGGGAATGAGGTCACACTTTCCTGAACAATTCTCAAGTTTTATTTTCCTGATGCACTTTTAATATGTCTGTGCTAATGCATAGTTTGAGCAGAAATAAAATATTCCTGTGTAATACATTATTCCAAGAAATTTTCCAGGGTTCAAATTTACTGTGCAAAAGCACCCAACTTCAGCTGGGCCTTGTGTTCATTTTGTCCTTTTCTGCAGGAATGTGAACATTGGCTTTACCAGAATGGCAGGGTGAAATTTTGGGATGCCTCACCTTGTACATTATGAGCTGCACATGCACTCCTTAGGCACAGAGGGGCTTCTGACCTCAGGGAATAGGTGTGAAGGGGAGAAATCTGCAGGAATTCTGGTTTCTAATCTGCCCATGTCCTCACAGCAGGGATCATGATCAATTACTGTCACAGTTCTGATCCAGCCTCCGCTGGAAACCTCTTGGAATTTGAGTGAGGATCTGGACATGCAATTGAACAGATAACAGCCACACAAGAACTGAGAGCAAGATGCTCAGCCTGGATCCCTGAAAACAGGTCCCCAGCTCCACCATTCTTCTCCTGCCTCTTTAAATCATCCATGGACCCTTCTGAGGCTCCTTTACAAGTCCTGCTTAAGCTTCCCCTGAGCAGATCAAAGAGGCAGAAGAATTACACCTCTCCTCAGGCTGGATGACAAAGGAATTCTCCTTTCAACAAATCCCTTGCCCCCACACACAGCTGAAATGTGTTGATTTGCTTCAGCAGGAGAAAAATTCCCTCCTGGATCAGCATGCTGTGAGTATATCCCCGACTGTCTGGAGAAGATTACATAAAGCAAGTTATATAATACAGCAATTAAAGGCCTTTTAATTCAAATCAGCAAAGGCGGCCACTACATCCTAGCTAATGTTTACCAGGATATGTTTCCTGTTGGGCCCACATAAACAGGGCCCTGCTGTCTGTCTGGAGTGTGGAATTCTGTGTTGTGGGGCTTGGGGAAGGTGCTGCTGTCCCCAGGCATGATGTGTTTATAGAGGGTGCACTGCCCCAGCTCCTGCACAGGGGGACATTCACCAATAAAAACTCCATGAATAAACATGAGCTGCCCAGGTTAGCTGTGAAAACGAGCAGGTCCCACTTCCCTGCCCCAGCCTCGTATTTCCCAGTGATCACCAGAGGAAGCAGAGGTTTTCACGTTTCCATTCTCAGCTTTCCAAGCACTCCAGCACTGCCTCCATCCCAAGTATCTGGGAGCTGTTACCTGGATTTCTGCCTGTTCTCTGCAGCCCTGCAAGTGGATAACACCAATCCTTGCAGTTCCTGAGCAGATGGAGTTCCTCTGCTCCCTCAGGAATGTTACTGAGTGCTTCTCTTTGCTCTTACTTCCTTTCAGCTGGTCTGTTTTGAAAAATTTTGGATGTGGGGGCTAACGACATTCAATTGTTCCTTGGGTAAATTTCAGTCCAGAGAATTGGCTTTAATCCCAGCCACGTGCAGCTCTTGAGGAGATCAGAGGGGGAAGGAAGGAAAAGGTGTTGAGTGTTTGATGGGGGCCTGACAGGAACAAGGCTCCATCTCCTGCTCTTTCCCTGAAGTTGTGGTGTCTGTGGCTCCACACTCCCTCCCTCCCTGGCAGCAGTGGTGTGGGAGCCAAGCTGGCACAACGGGATCATTAGGGGGAGACAGAGCAGCTCCCTGAGCCTGCAGCCTGCTCTAGAAATACATCTTTGTTAGGGATTCAGAGGAAGTCCTAAGCAGCTTAGGTAGAAGAAAGGGGATACAGAGTTAAAGGATTATATTTTTTCAGTCCTGTTCAGTTCTTTGCAGAATCCAGATCTTCTTTCAGTCCTTTCAGTGTTTTTCTTTTTGTTGAACTTTCTCTGAACAAAGTATGTGAGATATCCAATTCCTAATACCTTATCAAATCCATTTTTATTAGAATAGCAAACTCTTAACACTTACTCTCAAGGTGTATTATCTGCTGGCTGCTTTACTACTGAGCCCTTTGGGGAGGAGAGCTCAGCTGCCCTGGGCAGAGCAGGAATGAGATGGGATGGGATGGGATGGGATGGGATGGGATGGGATGGGATGGGATGGGATGGGATGGGATGGGATGGGAGGGGATGGGAGGGGGTGGGATGGGATGAGATGGAAGAGCATAATTTCAGAGATCACCAGTCAGTGCACCAGGAACATGCAGAGGTCANGGATGGGATGGGATGGGATGGGATGGGATGGGGAGCAGGAATGAGCCTGAATGGAATGGGATGGAGAGCAGGAATGAGCCTGTTAGGATGGGATCAAGAGCAGGAATGGGCCTTTTGGGAGGGGATGGAGGCCAGGAATTAGCCTGGATGGGATGGAATGAAGCAGGAATGGGCCTGTTGGGAGGGGATAACAGTTGCACCATTCTGTCTTGTTGCTTATATCAAAATCAGAATCAAGGACAGTCACAAGACAGTGGAATCAATTGGGAGTAGAAGGAAACCTAAGGTCCCTAAGCAGCCAGTGTGCCTTGGGGTCTGTACAGAACCTGGTTTGAACCATCCCCTGAGCATCCTCCTGAGGGACACATCTGCCAAGGGACCAGACCTGCTGGCACTGGCAAGCTTCCTTCTTGGCCCTGGCAGTGCCACCAGGGAATATTTATCCCTGGCAGCAGCTTGGAGCACTGAGCACTGTGGCTGTGCTGCCTGGAATGCCAGTTCCATGTGGGAAATGTGATCCTTCCATCCGGCTCAGTGCTAAGCTGGAGTCTTGTCACAGCTCCAGCCCAAGTGACTGCATTTGCCTAAAGCCCAAGAGGAATTTCAAGTGGATACCCCAAAGGATTTTATCCCCTGCCTTGCCCTCTCTCCTGCCAAACAGAGTTACTGTGAGGTGCCTGAGTTTCCCTTTTCCATGCAGGAGAGACAGAGGGATCCCTGCCTGCCTGGGGGCTGAGCATCAGTCCATAACATTACCAGGAAAATGGAATATCCTTGGGAGAGGTGTCTTCCAGCCCAGATTTCTGTGGGAGCACACAGCTCTGTGTGAGCACCCAGTGAAGAAATCCCTGAAGTGCCAAACTCCCCTCAGATGGGAGAAGGGGGAGGTTTCATCCTCCTGTCCCAGACCTGCATGGAGCAGGACTGGCCCAGCCCAGCAGGGACATAACCAGGACATGCACTGTCCCCTCCCTTCCCCTGCTCATGTCCTGGCTTTTGGGAACAGAACCATGCCAGTTCTGACATCTGGGGGATGTAGGGACACACAGGAGCTGTTGGTTGCTCAAGGTTCTCTGTCACCTCAGCAGTGCTGCCCTGCCCTGCCCTGCCCGGGGGGTTCTGCCCCTCTGCCCTACAGGAGATCTCCTCACTGCTCTTCTTTTGTAGGGTTTGGCACCTGCTGTGGTGCTCAGCAGCCCCAGTGTGACTTGGGTCACCTTTCAGTCATATTTCTGTGATAACAAACAGTCACTAACCCTGTACACATGGTTTGAAAGGAGGGGCTGCAGTTCCCCCCACAAAGCTGAGGGGAAGAAATAATTCCCTTATGGGAACGTAGGCCAGTGAATAAATGAAAGAACAGGCACTGGGGACTCAAGCAAATCTTGTTTTCTGAAAGCTTTAGGGGTATTTGGGGTCCTCAAAGGTTAAAATATTTACCTCAGACATATAAATAAAGGATTTACAGCAATAAAGACATTACTGTCATTGTTAGCAATTAATAATACTGTAATTAGTGCTGCACACAAATTAATCCAGGGCTGCATTTGCTGGGGGAGAGTTAAAGGCTTCAGCTGACTGAGAGCAAAGCACACATCCCATACACAAAGAATGGGAAGGCTCTGGTAGAGGAACAGAGGCAGCATTCCCTGCTGTCCCAGCCCAGGGTCCCTCTGGGAATGTGGCACTTGGAAACACCTCTGGCTGCACAAAACCATCAGCCAGCATTCAGCAACAATCACTTCACAGGCACTTCACATCAAAATTGGATAATTTGCAATTCCACAGCTGGACTGAACCTCCCACTGCACCTTCTGCTGGGACAGAGAATTGCCAGGCACCAGCTCAGGGTGCAGCCACACTGGGATGTTGCCTCTGGACATAGAGAACTGGGAGCTGATCTGGCTTTCCAGCAGGATTTCTCAACAGAATTAATTTCTATTTTCAGACAAATAGGTTTCCACTGAAAATATTCATGGTTTAGTAGAAAATTGCTGTCTAGGAGAGAGATGATTTCTCAAGCAAATGATATCTTTTGGGATTTTTAATCTGGCCAAAAAACTCCCTGCAAATAATTCTCATTGTAGTAGAGTTGTGTGCGACATGTTGTGGTTGCATGAGAAAAAAAACAGGGATTTAACTCACCCCCAGTGTTGTATTAGATATGTGTTCTACTTTAAGAGAATTGATTTTGATGGGCTGAGAAGCCTTGAACATAAAGCCTTTTGCTTTTAGCTGAATTTCTTAATGGAGAAAGGAAGGTTTTGTGTGGCTACTTCTGCTCTGTGTTGCCAGACAAAGGCAGTGCCCCGTGAATGTGTGAGAAGGGCAGATGGAAATGGGTTCTCACCTGGACATGTGGAATTGATCTGAATGCAGTGAACCCTCAGCAGCGAGGGCTGGAAGGCAAATGCTGCATAAACACCCCCCAAAAAGCCACAGGGAAAATGGGCAGAGTCATGTGAGCCGATTCTGCACATTCCCCACTTTGCTGTCCTTTGCTGAGGCATTTAAGGGGTTGAATCATTAACTCCCATTTTGTTTCTCCAGGCTGGCAATGTCAAGTGTCAGTCAGCAGTTGCTGCAGGAGCCCAAAGGCAGCTGGTTCTGGGCTTGGGGACACAGCAGGGGACAGACTCTGCCAAGGCAAAGCCACCTGTGAGCACTGGCAGCTCTAACCCTGCTCTGCTCTCAGGATACCTCAGCACCCAGCACTGGCTTGTCAGATAAAAGCTCTGCTCCTGCAGGGGCTTTCTTCCCAAAGTGCTGGTGAATTGCAGCTGATATTGCTGTGGTGCTGCCCCAGCTCTGGGGCTGGGGGCACAGAACTCAGCCCTGGGGAGCTCAGTGGCTTGGGAAGGGGCTCTCCTTACTCAGGGCACAGCAGGAGCATTGCAGCTCCTCTGGCTGGGCTCTGCACAAGGACAAAAACAAGACAGCAAATGTGTGACAGAAAGTCTCCCCATGGCAGTTCAGAGAGCAGGCAATTCCAGCTCTGGAGCAGAGACCCGGGAAAGGGCACCTCAGAATTCACCCAAGAGCCTGGCTGGCCCTGCCACAGCCAAACTGCATCCCTGGGGGCAGGGTTTGGTGTGCCCTTGGGATACTCCCTGTGTGTGAGCCTGAGGAAGGTAAGGGAAAGGCAAATAATCCCCTACCCTGTGTGGGACTGCAGCAGCAAGAGCTGCTCTGTGTTTTTAGGGTACAGAGTCCAAAAGCTGCTGGCACCCCTGGTGTGAATGCCACCCTGGCATCACTGCTCTGCTGCCACCTCTCCCCTGCTTACAGGGAAAACCCCAGCCAGCCAGGGAATGTTTTCATGGAATGTGAAGAGCACTGTCCTCACCTCAGGCTGTAATTCCAGCAGCCAAGCCTTTGGTGCTTACCAAGGTGACTTTGGTTTCTAAACTTGCCAAAGTCCCCCTGTGCTCTGCTGTTTTGGTGCCAATAACCCAAGCAGAGCAGAGAGGCCTGTCACACTGCTCTGGATAAGCCAGACTCATACCCTGCTTTGCCAGGTTTCCATTGGGAATGCCAGCCCCTGAGCACTTCCCAGACACACCAGCAGGACTGGAGGGGAAGGACTGGGATGTGCACAGTAGGATGTGATAGGTGGTAGCTGCACTCCCCAGCCCCCTGAGATGGTTCATGTGAGGAGGCACTGGCCTGGGAACAGCACTTGTTGAGCTGGGGCCCTGACTCTGTGGGCTCAGAGCTTTCCATCTCTCACTCCTGGTCCCTGTCTGCAAAGGAAACAAGAATCATTTCTCTACTCTACATGCAACTGTGGAGCTATTTTAAGGCTGAGGCTGGGGTTTCACCAGGTGTTATTTGACTGTCCAGCACCCTCTGCCCTGCCCTGTTAGAGAACTACAGCTGCTTCAGTAGTAACTGCAGTGATCCCTGGGCACAGTGTCAGGGATTCTGAGATCTTTCTGGAGCACTGCTGTGCTATAAATAAAATTTATTGCTATTTGTTTCCCACAGAAGGCAGTTCTTTCACATTTTATCCCTTTCTTCATGTAAACACAGAACAAAGCGAGGAAGGCTTTCTCTCAAGATCAAAGTGTGTGTGGAGCTCTTCCCTTGGATCACTTACATCACTGAACTGTGTGTGAAGCATTTTCCAGCTCTGCCTGCCTCACTTGCCAGGGATTAAAGGCTGCACTGCAGCCTAAGGTCTGTGCTGCTCATTGCTTAGCACCTCTCATCCCCTTCATTAAATAACAGTACTCTCATAGTAAATCCCACAAATACAGAGTTTTCAGAGGGCTTTTCTACTCTTAGTCCTTCTGCTACTGTTCTGTCTGTTCCTGGCTCTGCTGTTCCTTGGATTTGGCTTTGTTTTGCAATCAAGTTGTCCTTGTTTCCTGAATTTCTGTATGTAAGATCAGTTTCTGTTAGACAGGAATATTAACAGACCCTGTGCCTCATGATCATGTGTTCACCTCCCCTGAATGTGTCCTGCCTCTCATTCAGGAGTTTCCCAGCAGATGTGGTAAAAAGAACATCATTCCAGACTTGCTCCACATTAACAAACATTTTGGACTTCAGCTTTTGAACTCAGCTTTTACCTCAGAAGCATAAAGGCCCTCCCTGATATCTGCATCCAAAGTCAGGTGGGCCACAGTGCCACCAAGGGAATGGGAACATTTGGGAGGAGAACAACCTCTGTAATTCTCTCTGTAATCCAGAAAGCAAATAAACCACTGTGACCCCACAGAATTGCTCAGGAGGGAAAGGATTGTTGCATTCCTGAACAGATGCACTTTTCCTTTGGGCAATACAGGTTTTCTGCCCTATGCCCCATTCCTTTAAGTGAAAGCTGAGCTGACACTGAAGCACACCAGCCACTACCTGTTGATTTTCCCTGCTCCCCTGTTGCTCCCTGGCCCTGCTTTCCTGAGGTGCAGCAGCTCCCTGGCAAAAAATGATGCTCCACCTTGAGCCACTCCAGGCTGCACAACCACAGATCAGACACCAGCGACTGGGAAGATTCCAGTCCATCACACGTGCTCCAAGACTGGGACTGATGGGTTCTGTCCTGGCTCCTGAGGCCTGATTCCCATGATTTTCAACAACATCTAGTCCCATTCCAATCTCACCTCAGCAATTTCCATCCCTCAACTCTCCATGGCTCCTGCCCCAAGGTGTGGATAACAGCCCTGATTCCAGGGATGCACAGCACAGCCTGCAGCCCCTGCCATGGCCTTTGGACCTAGCCCAGGATTTAGGCTGTGAAAAGCCTGACTTCAGAACTCCCCAGCTGAACTCAGAGCTGGTAAAGGCATTTTGTGCTCTTTCCTACAGCGTCTGATAAAGCATTTTTTGTCCATCTGGATTAGAGTCTGCTTGTGCCCAGCAGATTGGTTAAAATGTTCCTGGGATTTATTACAATTTAATGCCATGGAAGCTAAATAAATTTCAGGAACAATTTTGAGGATCAGATCTCAGCAGGCAGCTATTTGCCTAATGTCCTACTTTTTTATACATCTCCTGCAGAAAGAAAATAGCTTTTAGTGACACGGGAACCTGATTATTCCCTGAAATACTGGCACTGAAAATTGCCCCTTTTGAGGCCATTTCCTGCTGTCAGGGCCACGCTCAGTGCCTTTGGAAGGTGCTGGGGAGCACAAGCTGCAGATCTAAAGGCAGGAACACTCTGCTTTGCCTGGGATATGCAATATTTCACCACCAAGGCTTTTTTCTATCCCAATCCTACAGTTACTTTTGTACTCCTAATTATTTCTATGAGTGTAATTGACTTGCAAGACATTCTTGGCTCACGGAGTGCACGGAGTGAATTATTGACCCGTCACATGGGTCATTGATGTGAGGAGACGTCAGAACAAACTGGGTGCAAAGCAGCTACTTTGCATTCCTAATAGCAAATGTAAGCCATTAATAACTGTGCTGCCTGCTGCACTCAGAGCCTGCACAATTTGGGTTTGACATGCATATGGCTGAGTTCATCCTCAGTGTAATTTGAAATTCATTGGGCACGGACTTCATCTCCTTCTGCGGCTTGAAAATCTCTCCTGTGCCGAGATGTGCGATGCTAATTCCAGAGTTTATGGCTGACTTGAGATGTTACATTTGAAAAATCAAATCCAATTAAATCAACTTATTACCAAGGTCAGAGACCAGCATTCAGTACATTCATTCCTTGCTATTTCACAGCAAGGAGTAAACTTAGGGAGCAGATTCTGTCTTAACCCAGAACCAAACTAATCTGTCCTAATCAAATGGCTTTTGGCTGCAGGACCTAGGAAGTGCAGTCAAGTGATAAAGCATTCCCCAGAATCCAAATAGCTGAGCTGAATTCCCAACTTTCTGCTTTTTTTGTGTGTACTATGGGACAAATATTTTCCTCTTTGTGCCTGTTTCCCCACCTGCTCATAAGATGGAAGAGGAATGAGGGGGTTGGGTGGATAAATTCAGTGACTGCAGTTTTGAGAGCTCTTGAGTGTGGAGCTGTGGACTGGTGACAGCATCAGCTTGCTGTAGCCAGAGTTGGAATGGAGCACAGATTTTAGGAGAGTCTCAGTAAGAGATGCCCCATTGCTATATTGGCAGGTGCCTGTTTATTATCTGTGAAGGGAGAAAAGTTCTGTGTGTCTAATACCTCAATATCCTCAGCAAGGAGTGAAACAGAGGGGATATACAATGGCTTTTGGAGGGGGACAGATATAAAGCTGATTTGCAGATCTTTTTGCAAATTAAAGCCTTAAGTTTAGATTTATGATGAGCTCCCACACTGTGCAAGGCTTTGTATTTAAATTACACCATCACCAAGTGCCCAGTGGTTCCTTCTGCCTCTTTATTGTTCTGCACCTAATGCAGTTCCTGCAGGAGGTCCTTATGTTCCAGACAGAACCAGACAGAAAAGTGAGAGCAATGTTGACCTATTGGACTTCCTTTACATATATCCCACTGTTCCATTTCCAGGGAAAAACACTTAACCTGTCCAGGCATCTCACATCCTTCCCACTCATTTAGGAGCTTAAATCTTGATGGAATTTTCTATGCTGGTGATTCATTCCACCAACCTGAGGGAACATACTCAACTCTGGTGCCTCAGAATTCCTCTCAGTTCTCAGCAACTGGCATTTCAATGTGAATTGCTTCAAACTTCCCTGGATCATCAGCTACATAAGCAGTTCTGGGTACAAAGATTCCTATTTCAACTTTCTGCTTCTGTTAAGAAGTTGAACCTGGGACTAAATTACTTCCAAAACTGAAGCTCTGACCTCAGCCATTAATGAGCTTTTAAAAATCTTGTATCAGTTGTGCCATTTCGTGTAGGATTCAATTATGCAGCAAACCTGGGGATGTTATTTGAGCTTTCCAGAGTTCTACTAAAGTGGTGTAAAACCCATGAAGGATTTACTCTCACCTCACTTTACCCTTTCAAATGTTTGAAGAGCCCAGGCAGCTCATTTAAGAGAGGCAGCAGAGCTGCAGTTTATATTTGAGGGCTGAAGGAGCTGTTCTTCAGGGCGTATCCTCTCCCCCAGGATGACAAGATTTGACACAGCCCCCAAATTTAAACAAGAGAAGGGAAGTGAGGTGGATTCCTCTCGATATTAACAAACACCCACACACAGGGTGGCCATTCAGGTGGCAGCAGCTCTGCCCTGTGATGCAATGTCACTGGTATCACTGCCTGGTTTTCCCCTTGGGATGGGCACTCCAAGGGCTTCAAGCAGGACCTGGCTGCTCGTTACCCATTCTGGGTTCCTCTGTGCACAGTTCTGCCCACAGCACAGAAAGTTGGGAGAGTCTATTAAAGCCTGAGCCGAGTGAAATTCTCATTCCTTTCTCATGGAATGCTGCACAGGAAGCAGGTTCCCACATCCCAGCCCTGCTTCACCAAAACCCAAGCTATTTCAAACCACCCCACTGGAGAAAGCCAAAGGGAGCAAACCCTTACCTGAGTGGGGCTCAGCAGGGAGGGTGTACCCTCCTCAGCCCCGTGCTGCTCCCTGCTCCTGCTCTGGGGACAGGACTCCTGAAGATCTCTGGGGGCACCCAGAGCACTGGAACTGAGCTCTAAAGCTCCTTTTCTCAGTGGGCAGGCTGAGCTGCACTCCAGGCAGGGTGTGTGGTGCTGGTGCAGCTTTGGGATTGCGTGCCCAGGGAACACACGGCGGGCACTCCTGGGGCAGCCTGGCTGGGGAGGGGAAGTTCCATTCCCGAGTCAAACTGCCCTCATTCCTGCTGTCACCCAGAGATTTAGGGAGGTGCCTTGGTCACAGAGGGGCTGAGGTGAGCTGCTGAACCCACATCAGCCCTCTGGAGCTCCAAACTCCTCTTGGGAAGTGCCCTTCCCACCACCACCCCTGCAAGAACCCTGCAGTTCCCCAGGATGTGCTGCTCACCAGTGCAGGGGTGGGTCCACGGGACTTCTGCCAGAGAGGTGAATTCCCACAGCTGCACCCTTACATTTCTCCTGTCAAGGACAAACAACAAATCTGGATGGAGCTGGAAGGCAGCAAGGACCCCATGGCAAGAAAATGAGGCGTGAGAGTCTCCTTCCCCCACCTCCCAGCTCTCCTTCACATCCAAACACAAATCCATGATTAAGGCTTAGTGCCCTTTGCCCTCATCCTTTCCCACTCCACACATTGCTCTCACTAAGCAGGGCTGTGTTTCCAAGTCTCCACACACTCTCCCCTCAATGATTCCTTGCCTGGTTCTGTCTGGAATTAAGAACCTCCTGTAGGAGCTGTAGAAGATGCCAAGCACAAAGAGCCACAGGACAATTGATTTAGGTACTCAAAGAGTCCTAAAGTCCTAAAAGCCCCAGAGTTCCATGCCCTCTGCATCCACCTCCAGCTCCCCACTGCTGTGCTCTGTGCTGCCTTGTCCAGCTGCCTGGTGGGATGCAGCAGCCCCAGCTGTGACCAGGGATCCAGAGCCAAAGGCTCTGTCCCTGTCTCAGGAACACTGCCCTGTGCATGGAGAACACCTGTAACTGTGAGAGGCTCTTGCACTGCATCTCTTTGGGCTTTTGGGACAGAGTTTAACTCAAGAGTGCCAGCTCTCAGGTAAGCACCTATGGAAAAAGGCTGTGATATAGGAAATACAGGCTAAGTACAAATGGCCACTCGTTCCTTCATGATCATTCAAACCATTACTTGGTTATTTTTGTCATTCTATAAGGGAGATTTTTCCTCTTCTGTGCACTGAAGTTGCATGATGCAGAAAATTGGTTTGTTTAACCAAGAGCTCTTAAGGTGTCTTTCATCAAATGTTCTCTGAGAACATTACTAATAATTCATTAAAGCAGCACTGTCAGCTGGAACACTTTTAATTACCATTTTCTGACAAGTCAACCCTTAAGTGGTATGCCCTGATTTTTAAATTTATTACTAACACATATGCAGATTTTTCTCTCTCCCTGCTAATGTTTATAGGGGTTGAGAAAAGCAATTGACTGTAAGATTAAGGAAGTGAACCACACACTACACGTTGTCATGCCCAAAATGGAAGAGAATTTAAGGGCAGTTACTTTTTTTAACTTTAGAAGTTTTGAGGATCTTGTTCCTGGAGCTCTGAGCATCTCCTGCAGCTGAGCTGGGGGAATTTCTGCTCTGAGCTGTTGGTTCTGGGGAACCCAAACACCTCCCAGTTCAGGTGTGGAAACCTTGAGCTGATGCTCATTAACTGTCTACTTATACTTAATTAGCCCTTCAGTTACTCTGAAGTTACTTAAGTCACTCTGAAGCCAAGGGGGCTGCTGCTAACATAGGATTAAACAGCAATGCTGGCAGTTCCCACACAAATCTAACATGCTCTGAGCTTGTACCAGTTTATCCCACCCCAGTTTTTCACAGGGCTGAGGTTTAAGGCCCTTCTAGCCCCATGTCACTGTCAGAAATCCACTCAGCATTCCCAGAGAGGAGCAATGCCTCAATTGCCATCATCTGCACTTGGTGTCTGAGGTGACTTCAGCAGATGCAGAGATTTCCTTGGCAGTGTTCTCCTCAGGAGCTGCCTGGTGGGACCAAAAAATGGAGACAGAGGACTGGCAAAGGACTCCCCAAGGAGAGGTGAGCCAGTGACAAGGCAGACTAGAATTCACACATATTCCACAAAATAAAAGGATTTTTGGGTTCCCCTGCTGTAGTCCTGACATGGCAAATCTGTGCAAGGAGACAGAAGGGACAGTCTCTAGGGAAATATGGTGGGGAAACAGCAGAACATAGCCCCTTACCTTGTGTCTTACCCAGTGCAGGTGCCTGCAGAAGGGAGATGGGACAGGAGCTGCCTGTGCCCCCAGACCAGGGAACTTCCACAGAACTTGGGTCCAGCAGCTCCTGCATCAAAGGAAGAGAGCCCAAGGCCCTCCTTGGCTTTTATGTGTGGCTGTGGCAGCTCAGACTGGCTGCCAGCTCATCTGTATGCAATGGCTCATTAATGCTGGGCCTCATCTGCACGGGGCATGTGGAAGGCAGGGGAATGGGCTGCAGGATGGATGGAAAGTCAGCAGAAAAGCTGGGCTGCCAGAGTTAACAAGTAATGCAGCACTACCTGCAGGAGCTGGTGTTACTGCTGCTGCCAACACCTGAACCTTGTGTCCCACCCCACCAGCACGGGCACAGACCGAGTGCCTCGGCCACCTGTGAGCTTCAGGCCTTTTCTTTGCATGGGAGATGGTTTGGGCAAGAACCAGGTACCTCAGAACCCTCTGCAGCCTGATTTAATGGGGCTGTGCTCTGTGAGCTGGCTGTGTCCTGCCCAGACTCCTGCTCTAAATTCCCCCCCAGATCTGGGCTGAACCCCTGAGTCCATCTGAGCTGTTTGCAGAGGGGGAAATGCAGGAGTGACCCCACTGGGGCTGCAGGAGTGACCTCACTGCTGGGGGGCTGCAGGAGTGACCCCACTAGGGCTGCAGGAGTGACCTCACTGCTGGGGGGCTGCAGGAGTGACCTCACTGGGGCTGCAGGAGTGACCTCACTGCTGGGGGGCTGCAGGAGTGACCCCGCTGCTGGGGGGCTGCAGGAGTGACCCCACTGGGGCTGCAGGAGTGACCTCACTGGGGCTGCTGTGTCTCTCTCTGCACTGTTGTCACCCTGGAGTTTAAAGAGATGTCTGTCTTTTGTAGTTCTCAATCCTCTGCACCCTGAGGGACCAAGTGACCACCCCACTCACCTGCAGACACACAGGAACAAGGGGTCTGATAAAGCCAGTTCTGGTTCTCCTCGTGCTCAGGAGGCATCTCCTCCCTCTCACACAGGTGTCCAAGGCTGCACAGCTTTGTAGAGGTGCCCATCCCTCTCCATAAGCAGAGGATGGCTGGGCCATGTTGTATCCCTGAGTTTTGGAGGCCCTGCTGTAAATGAATGAGTTCTTCCCTCAACAACCCACAGCCTGGAAGCTGCTCTTCCCTTGGGGATTGAGCAACAAGCACCAGTGCCTCTGGCCACCAGCAGGGACAGCTGGAAATGGGATCCTCCAAGGCTTGAGGAACTTGGGAACAGGATTTGTGTGTTCAAAAGAAGCTCTTCCATGCTTGGGCAGAGCCAGGTCTGCTCAGAGTTGAAGCAGAGGAGCTTTGTGGCTCGGGGAGGCAGGGTTTGCTCCGCAGCGCTCCGAGGACAAAAGCACTGGAACAAGGAATTAACTCTGTTATTAGACACCCCTTCGTTTTAATAGCTCTGTAATTAATAACAAATTTGATCACACTCAGGCAGCCCTTTCCATCTGCAGAGCATGTCAATCCATCTGTTACACCTCCTGACATTCCTGGCAGGCAGGTGTGTTACACCAACACCTTTGGGCTTTTACAGCACCAGGAACTGAGGATGGAATTGCTCCAGACCCTTTACCAGGAGCTGATTAATGAGGTACACCCTGAAAGAACCTATTTTTATACCCTACTGACTACACTCAGGATTCCCATCTTTTTCACCTATTGGCAGTTCATGATGGCACAAATTAATTTTCTTGCATCACTTAACACACTGCAGATTGTTTAACATAATTTTCCAAAGCATCTGGCTGGTTCTCCTGCACTGAAACTCAATGGGATTTTCCCCTCTAGCTTCAAAGAGCATAGCTGAGCCCTTAAAGGGATTTACTTCTGTTAAATATTATCCTCAAAACGGAGAAATTAAAAGCAAATGGGCTTTCTGCCTTTTTCCTCTAAGACATGTCAAAAGAATATTATAAAAAAGAATAGCCTTCCCCAGCCTTCAGAGACTCCCCAAGTGAATTTCAATTGCAGGTTTTTAGGAAAGAGTGTAATTAACAACTTTATTCAGTCTGAAGCCAGAAAATACATTCTATATTTAGCATGAAAAAAAAAAAAGCAGAGCAGGAGGAGGGGAGTAAATGACCTAGATTTTCACAAGTGACAATGACTCCAAGGTGCCTGGAACCCCCTTGGATGGCAGGGATTCCCACAAAGTGCAGGATTTCTCCTCCTTGTCTCTCATGTTGGACATTCCAAACCACCCAAGGCACTCTCGGAAATCCACAGGGCTGTGTTTATGAAACTGTTTATTTTATTCACCTTGGGTAATATTCCCAAAATTGCATTCATAACCAAGCAATTAAATCCCATTTTCAGCAGCGACCTTGGTGTGCTGGCAGCTTTCCTAATTTCCAACACTGCCCACTTTTCTGAGCTTCCTTCATTATTTTCCTGGAAATGTGTGTGATGAGAGCATCTCCCACCAGAAAGAAATAGGGAAAACAAGGCATGACTTTGCTCCCATTTCCAGAATGTCCCTTGCTATATTTGAATTTTCTTGTCTTTCAATGTTCTGCTTGCCACAATAAAGGCAACATTTTCTGTAAAAAGCAAGAGCCTGGTTGCCTACCGGCAGTTTTTTCTGTCTAAACGCTGATAATCTCTGTTCTGTCAAAGGAAACATCCAATGCTTTTATCTCTGGGAATGGTTATTTATGGAGAGGTCTCTCGAAGATGCAATCAAAGATATAGATGTTAAAAATAGGAGGCGAGCGAGTCCTGCAGGCGGTTGTTTATTCATTAACCTCGGTGCAGGAATCCTGGCAGCCTCCCAGTCCTTATTTACTGTGTGCTGAGCACGGGAGGGATCTGAGTTCCAGCACAGTCCCGGGAGAGATGATTCCATCCTTCCGGGGATGAGGCAGCGCTGAGCGAGCTGCAGCCGGTGCTGGAGCAGGGAGAGCAGCACTGGCAGGGGGCTGAGAGCTCACTCTGCTGTCTGAGCTCCTCTGAGTCACTCCCAAACTTCCTTCTCTGGGAATCAGTGCTGTCACAGCCCAGGGAAATGTGAGAGAGGGGTTTTGGCTCCCCTTGGCTTCCCTGCCAGGCTTCCCTAAATAAACCGAGCAGGCAGGCAGGCCTGCAGGGGGTGTAAATCTCTGAGTGCCTGCAATGGAAGAACAGGGATATCTTACAGATAACATCTTAAAATTGAGTAAATTATATCCCTCATCCCTCCCAGCACCTTCAAGCCTTGCTAGGAATGAAGGTAAAGGGTTTGCAATCACTCCAGCCTCGCGTGTTGTGAGGCAGCAAGTGGGTTGGTGAAGCCTTGTCCTCCTCTGCTGAGTGTAATGACAAAATTTAAATGCATAGCTGTTTAAATGCTGGTCTGTAGTGCTGGCAGCACATGTGGGAACCCAGAAAGGCACAGACCAGTGGGATTGGACTCCTGGAGGTGAGAAAGAGCAGCAGGGCCCTTGTGCTCTCTGCTGTCTTCTTTACGATGGGCTCAGAGAGGGGAAATCCCTCCTTGGACTTGACAGCATGAGAGATTCCCTGGTGGGTTATCATAGAATCACAATCATGGAATATCCTGGGCTACGAGGGACCCACAAGGATCAGCCAGTCCAGCTCCTGGCCCTGCACAGGACAACCCAGCAATGCCACCCTGTGCCTGAGAGTGCTGTCCAAACCCATCCCTCCACTGCCCCTCCTGAGGATGCTGAGTCCCCCCCTGAGATCTCCCCTCAGCCTCCTCCTCTCGAGGCTGAACAAACCAAGCTGTTTGGGGCCTTTCTAAAGTGTTCACACACTTCATTTTCCTATGGTTTTCAGGGAACTGATGATGAGAATTTAGCATTATCTTTAGGTTGTTACCTAGTTTGTTGGAGCAGCTCAGTTAAAAAAAACAAACAAACAAAAAAAAACAAACAAACAAACAAACAAACAACAACAACAACAAAAAAACCCCAAAAACTGTGATCTGGAATGCCCCCAGGTCCCTGGCAAGGCCTGAGGGGACAACACCTCTGCTGGCAGTGCCACGTGGGGAATGTGGGGCTTATGCAACTCTGCTGATGGAGGGAATTATCCCGACTTCTGCTGCAAGGAGCAAAGCTCCTTACCCGTATTTACTTGTAACACAGCCGCTCGGCAGAGCAAGGAGTGCCAGGGAAGTCCTCACTTCCCCTGGAAATGTCGGGCATGGGGGCAGTGCACAAGGGCTTCTGTATCCATCGGGGCCGGGCTCAGCTGCAGCGCACACGGGAGGTTGGGATGTGGAGAGAGAATCCATCAGCGCAGGACGGGACACGGGGCAGGGAGAGGGATCGGGGCAGAGAGAGGGATCGGGGCAGGGCAAGCATCAGAGCAGGGAACGGAGCAGAGATCAGAGCAAGGAACGGAGCAGGGATCGGAGCAGGGACATGAACAGGGAACAGGGAGCAGAGCAAAGAGTGGGGTCAGAGCAGGGAGCGGGATCGGAGCAGGGATCGGAGCAGGGACATGAACAGGGAACAGGGAGCAGAGCAAAGAGTGGGGTCAGAGCAGGGAGCGGGATCGGAGCAGGGATCGGAGCAGGGACATGAACAGGGAACAGGGAGCAGAGCAAAGAGTGGGGTCAGAGCAGGGAGCGGGATCGGAGCAGGGATCGGAGCAGGGAGCGGAGCAGGGATCGGAGCAGGGAGCGGAGCAGGGATCGGAGCAGGGATCAGAGCAAGGAACGGAGCAGGGATTGGAGCAGGGATCGGAGCAGGGACATGAACAGGGAACAGGGAGCAGAGCAAAGAGTGGGGTCAGAGCAGGGAGCGGGATCGGAGCAGGGATCGGAGCAGGAATCGGAGCAGGGAGCGGGGGCAGGGGCTTATGGCACCTCGGGTGTGCAATCCCCCCGCACAAACAGCAGGGTCACTTCCCTTCTGCAGTCACTGAATCCTCCTTTCAGAGAGTTAAGCTGAGCCTACAGGAGAAAAGGCTTGTACTGATAAAGAGCCATGTTCCTGCATTGGCAGCTGTGTCCTTGTCACCTTCCCTGTGCATCTAAGCAAAGGAATCCGTGGAAAAAATGAATGAATGCTCTGAACAGTGGCACTGGCACCTGACTCAGAGGTATCTGAAATATCTTCTTCTGCCTGAAGCTCAAAAACCAGAAGTTTGAAACTCACTGTGCAGGAAAGTCTTTGGAGTCACCAAAGTAGGTACCACAAGTTCTGTTCCAGATTTTCAGCTGGGTTTGTCTGGTACCATCGGGTTCTGCGAGACATTGGAGCTCTCACTCTTCTGGTGTACACAATGGTAATAAAAGTGTTAATTAGCTGCAACTCAGTGCCAAAGTTAATTAATGGGCTAGAAGAAGGAGCACAGATGTCCCAGGTACACAAACCTACCAAGGTTTTTGCTGAGCAGCAATTGATCAAATACTCTGAAGGCTTAAAATGAGCTCACACTTCATTTCATCCTCTGCATGTTTCCTCTCACATTGGTCTCCAAATAAACACACCTCTGGAAGCTCTAAAAAGGGTATTTAGGGAAGTATAAGTTGTTCTCAGGGGCCTGAGATGTTTCTAAATTGCCATTTGTGAGGTGCTGTGCCCACACCAACCCCAGAGAGCCCCTGGGCTGTCAGATCCAGCTTTTCTGGGAGCACAGAGGTGTCTCCACACAGGATGTGAAAAACATCCTCCTGCTTGCCTAAGCCAGCCTGGGAGCAGGATAAGGGGCAGGGTGGCACAGCCAGGCATGGGGACTGTCTCTTGTCTGCCAGAGGGAGAATATCCAAACAGGAAATGAGCAGATTAGGGTGTATTTGGCTTACTTCAGTTGTCTTCTAGGTTCAACATCACTAGCAAAATCCAGTTGGGAATAGAATATGATCTCTGGTTTTGAAGAACATGTTCTGGAGAACCAGATACAGACTTCTGGTAAATCTGTTTTCTGTGCCTCAGTTTTTCCAACCCTTGTACTTCCCAGATGAAGAAAGGAAGAGTTCTGTGTAGCTACAGCCCTGCCTCACTCTGCTCAGCAGCAGCAACTCCTCGTGCTGCTGTTCCCAAAGACCCTTGACAGCCCAATGGGTTGATTTTGCTGCTCCTCAGAAGTTCCCAGATATTGTCATGCCTCTGATTTCCTCTGCAGCAGACCTGCTGATGGTGGTCATTGTCTCCTTCAGGATCTGTCTCTAAGGTCAATGTCCAATTGACCATTTTTGCCTTCCCTTCCTTCCACCTTCAGGAATTCATTCCATCTGTACCCTACACAGGCTGCCTGGCAGGCTTCAGCAGCATTTCACAGACTGTTAGAGTCAGGTTTTACTTGGGTTTGATTGTTATTGCTGCTTTTGGGCAGTGTCAGTGGGTGCTTTGGGAAGAAACAGTGCAGCACAATCCCTCTGTGAGGTAGAACACTCTGCTGTGCTTCATGCTGAGTCTCCTTCCCTGCAGGTCCCCAAGGGCTCCATCAGCATTAATAAATGAAACTCTCCCTCTCCTTGGGAAGGCAGGTGAAGGAGAGAAAGAGGCAGGAATCACTCACCATTCTGTTTTTCACAAAGGATAACCAAGGCAGAGACAGGCAAAGCAAGGTAGAAAGCCTGGTTTGATCTCCTGACCCACTGAAGTCAGGCACTGATCTCTCCTGGGAGCCATGAAGAAAGTGAGAGCACATTGTGTGAAGGAATTACAGCCCTGCTGAGTTCCCTCTGCAGATAATGGCTGGGATGGAGCCCGTGGTGATGGGCAGAGTGAGGAAGTGAGCAAGTTGTGTGAATGATTGTTTATTTAGTCATCTCCCAAGAGGGGGAGTGAGGTCCCAGAGGCTGCAAAGACACACGACAGGGTAGTGAGGAGCAGCACATCCCCTTCACATGTATTATGCTCTTTGTTCTGCTCTTTCCCTGGGAAAAGGGTTATCTGCTTGGTGTCTGGGAGTAGCTCACAGGCCTGTGGAGCCTGGCACTGTGAGAATTAGGCAAAGGCTCCATAGGAAGAGCTGGATCCAGGAGCTGAGCCTGGACTTCTGAGCAGCTGCAGGAGTTTGTGCTCCATGAAGGCAGTGCCAAGGGGCACTGGAGCCCCTGAATTCCTGCCTCCCTCAGGAGCTTCCCAGCCCTTTACCCTGGGAACAGCAGAGCTGGGTGGCAGCTTTGTCCTTGTTCCTCAGGGCAGCAGAGTGGGCTGGCAGTGCCACACTGCTCCCAGAAAAGTTGCCATTCCTTTTGTGCGTGGTTGCTGCTATCAGAAGAAAAAAGCATGGAGTATCCAGCAGGTTTTCTCTCCCAGCTGATGCCTGCAGATGCCTCAGTGCTCCCTTTGCAGGAGCACATTTCCCAGAGAATCATGCAGAAACCCAGACCTTGCTTTGGAAGGTCAGCACCTGAGGAATAAAGGATGATTTCCATGAGTGAGCCCATCCAGGCACTCACTGCACAGAGCACTGCAAACAGGCAGGGAGCTGTTGGCACCCAAGGTAAAGGAAAGCAGCTCACCCTGCTCCATGTGCATCAGCACTGGCTGGAAAAGAAGGCTGTAGAAACCATGGGGGCACAGACAGAGTGGCTCTTCCCAGCTCAGTTTGGGCCAGGTTGCTCTGGGTGCCACACAGCTTCTCTCAGGAGGCAGCTGGCTCCAGAGCCTCTGCCTTCCTGCTGGAATGGGAAGCAGGAATTCAGCCAGCTCTGAGTCAGGTTGGCTCCATCTCTCTCTCAACCTGATAAAAGGCTGGGTAGATGAGACACCCCTCTGCCCTTCCTCCTACAGTGTGTCCATCCCCTGAGGTCTCTTTGTGCCAAAGTTGCCCCTTTACAAAGTTTTTGTTCCACAGAGGTTCTTTCTGAAGAGGAACTTGATTTATGCCCAAGCAGGCACCTCCAGCTCCAGTACCAAGGTTTCTGGGAGATCTCCAAATTTGACTCTGCACAACCTTTTCTGTAGATGTGCCAACACATGTTTGTCCTGCACAATACTTCCTAAAACTGTGAACTCTTATCTAGGCCTCATATAAAGGTAGAGGATTTAAAATCAGCATGTCTTTGCCATCAGATTATGGACAAAGACCTGATTTCAGTAACACTTCTGCTTCATGCTTAGAATCATGGAATGGTTTGGGTTGGAAGGGACCTTAAAGATCATCTGGTTCCAACCCCTACCATGGAATGGAGCATCTTCCACTAAAAACTTTACATTTAACCAAAAATAATTTTTTAAAAGTTTAATCTTTCTTTGCAAATAGGTGTGTGGTTGAATAATGTCCTAGAGATGTGTGGCTTTACCCTGAGACTGGGCAAGAGAGGAAAAACCAGTGTGGTGGCCCACTCCCCTCTGCTGGGCTGTGCAGGGACTGCTGGAGGAAACACTGGCTGCTGGTGGTGGGAAAACCTCTGGAAAAGGTGAAATAAAGGTGGAGGGGAGCAGGGGGAAGGTGAAGCTTTGGGCAGAAAATATTTTAGCCATACAGGAAATATTTTCATGCCATACCTGCCTGAGCCTTACAAAGATCCATCTTGCTCCTCAAAATAGGGCCAGTGTCATCAATTTTAAAAAAATCACTCAATCTTTTGTCAAAATCCCTTTGCACAGCAAATGCTGGAATCAGGGAGGCTGAACTTTCCATGCAGATGTGTTTGTCCTGCTGATGTTTTGGGGATGAGGTGGCCACATTTGGGAGCCAAAACAAGGGTGGTGGTAGCACTCCCTGTCTGCTGCCTTTAGCAGTTTTATCTCAGATTTAACACAGCTCAGATGAGAGCAGCATCTGGTCCAGGCACTGCAGGGAATTTTCTTGGCCTTGGCTCAGAGTGCTGCATAAGCCTTGGATAAATCACCCAAAGCAACAATCAGAGCCTTTCTGGCATCTCAGGGACTTTACTGGGTGACAAGGTGTGTGCAGGCTATCAGCACAAATGAATCAATTCTCCACAAATGGGACAGTGCAGAATCCACAAGTTCCAATGGTTTTGTCAGGGTGGAAACACCACAGCCCAAGGCAATTTCCTTGCTGAGCTGACATAACCCAGTACTCGTGCATGGAAACATTCTGACATGGAAACGCCTGGGGAACTGCAAGGAGCCTCACCAGAACAAAGACCATGTCCAGATGGCATCATATTTCCTGGGAAAGCTTATTTTTATGCTTTTTGACGTGTCTACAGTTCTGGTGTTATGCCTCATTTACACTGGTACGTCCTGGGAAATCCAGTCGATAATTCCTGGTGTCTGCTCCTGCTCGGAGCAGAGGGACCCTGGAGTTGGCTGAGTTATGGCTGTGGTTGTGTTCCACACTCAGAAGGTTTTATAAAACTGAGATTACACTGATCTCCTTCATCCTGGGCTCAGATACATCAAACAGAGGATGAAATTCATGACTAACCAGAAAGTAAATTTCATCCATCTGGGTGAAGCATCTTTTCTCATACAATTTTAGCACTAAGCAGCAGTAAAATTTGGAGTTGGTGCGTGGAATGGCACAGGAAGAAGCCCCAGGCAGATCCAGGCAGAAAAGGAAGTTCCACAGAGGGACTGTGGGGTGAATCCAACAGTTTTGTTGCAATTTTAGGGAGGTGTTGCTGCTCAGTGGCAGCATGGGAGGGAGCCCTCCAGTGTCATTGAATCCTACATAATTGCAGGAGCAGTGGAGGTTGCAGAGGACCCATTTTGCCTCCCAACAGCACAGCCTCATTCCCAGGACTCCCTGAAAAGTCCTTGGCTCTCACCTGCATCAGGTTTCACACAGGTCACAGCAAAACTCAGCTGTTCACTCCTTTGAGGAAGGTCTGACAATTAAAGGGTTCCCCAAAAGTGCTGGCACTGCCCAGGCTCCCCAGGGAATGGGCACGGCCCCGAGGCTGCCAGAGCTCCAGGAGAGCTTGGACAGCACTGCCAGGGATGCCCAGGGTGGGATTGTTGGGGGGTCTGGGCAGGGACAGGGGTGGGACTGGATGATCCTGGTGGGTCCCTTCCAGCTCAGGATATTCTATGGTTCTATGAAAAGCTGTTCTGCAGTGGGAATTCCAGGAGGAACAGCCTGAGGAGGGGCAGGGTCTGGCAGGCCTGAACAGCAGTGCCTGCATCCCTCCTTTTTCCAGGGAATTCAGATGCCACAGTGCAGCACCCTTGTCTTGGGCCCAGCCTGGAGGACAGGAGGGTGTGTGTGGACAGGGCTGCCAGGCCCTGCTGTCACAGCCAGAGCCTCTGAGGCACCTGAGTCCCACAGCAAAGGCTCCATCCTCTGCCCTTGGGAGCGACAAGGGACACAGAGCATCCCAGCCCATGCAGAGCCAGAAATCTGGGGGGGTAGGAGCAGGGGCACCCCAGAGCTTTGGCACATTCTGTCCTCAGTGCCTGAGCCAGTCACTGCTGCAGTTTTATATTTATGAACCCGTGCTGGGGGATTGCTGGAGAGGTCTTTAATTTCCTCTGGTTTCACTCTGAACATGCCTCTCTCGGGACAGAGGGAACATTTTCAGTGTTATTGAATGTCATTTCTGTGCAAACTGAACAGAGGAAAAATATTCTGATAATAACTGGAATATATGGAGGGTGGTAGCTCCTGGCTGCTAATTTTTTTTCTTTTCTTTTTTTTTTTTTATATATTTTTCTCCCTCTGATGAGAGTTTCAAGGTCAGCTGGCTCCACAGACACAAATATGCCAGGAACAAAATGTGCAGATGCTCAGGAGTGTGGGACAGCCACGCTGGCACTGTAAACAGCTGGCTCGTGGCCAGCACTGCCTGCACCCAGCATGCAGGAGGGTTTAGGTAAAAGCACTTTATTACAGCCAGATTTATCTTTTCTCTCAGCTGCATCATTAAACGTGAGTTATTTGTACGTTTGTGGGAAAACATGGATTCAGCACAACCTCAACATTTTATTTGGAGGATCAGGAAGGGTTTTATTCAGAACCCAAAAGCAATATCTGAGTGCATAACAGCACTGAATGAGTGGCTGGAACAAAAACAGGGGAAAAAATGGTTCTTTTCTTCATTCTGCTGCTGATTTATTGTGTAAACATAGACAAGTCTTTCACTGCAGCTCTTGCAGTTTCTTATACACCTTCTCTTTTCCCTCCTAGATATGTCTCCTTTTGTCAGTTACTTGTGTGAACTAAATACCAGCCAGTCAGGCAAGAGCTGGCAATATCTTCCTCCAGCAGTCTCAGGCAGACTTAAAATATTAATGCATTTTATAATGTACTTATTTTTCGTAACTGTCAGTCTTTGCTACCAAGACAGGGAATTCCTTATAAATATTGAATGCTGCTGCAAGGTCTGCAAATAGAATTCTAGAAATGGCTCTCTCGAGCTCGCAAACGACTGAAAAACTGCTGAAAAATCTCACTAATTTTAGTAAACTATGTGGAAACCCGAGTTGCATAACTGTTCCTGGGATTTGCTAATGAACAGCAATGGTTACAGTGAGGGGTTTTGAATTCAAGCAGTGCATGTGGGTTCCTCACTGGACACAGATGCTTTGGGGACAAATGGAATGATTGGTTTCACTCTGTGAGGCTCCCTTGAAGGTGGGGATGCATCTCAAAGATTGGCTTGAAGGTCTGTTATGTGTAAAAGAATAAAACTTAATTGCAGAGGAGATCCAGCACCCAGCCCAAGGGCTGGAATTGTGATGAAGGAGAAAATTCCCCTGTAGAGCATTTCCAGCCCGTGCAGGGGAAAGGGAGTGCAGCCAGGAATGCTGTGCCCAGCAGCCACTCCGTGCTCCTGCTGTGGCAGCAGGAATTCACATTTTGCTTCTTGTGTGGACCCTCCCACCACCCTTCTCCCACCTAAAGGATCCCAGGGCAAGGCTGAACTGGGAGCAAGGCAGGGTGAGACCACCTGCAAGGACCAATCTGCTTTTAGTTCCTGAGGATGGATTGCAAAGAGCATCAAAACACATCATTTACACAAACTGGTGCTGCAGGGCCTCTCATTGCTGCTTTTGCTCCATGGATTGTGCTTCCTTCTCAGTGACCACAGGATATATGCTGGATGAGGTTATGGTGCCCTGATCCACATCCAGGGGATCCTTGGTTCCCCTGATCCACATCCAGGGGATCCTTGGTTCCCCTGATCCACGTCCAGGGGATCCTTGGTTCCCCTGATCCACGTCCAGGGGATCCTTGGTTCCTCTGATCCCTCTCCAGGGGATCCTTGTTTCCCCTGATCTGTGTCCAAGGGATCCTTGGTTCCCCTGATCCCTCTCCAGGGGATCTTTGGTTCACAGGGGGACACAATCCAGGCCTGGAAGGGAGCACACAGAGCTCTGGCTGAGCTGCTTCCAGTACCCAAAGGCAACATCCAGTGTATGACACTCTCATGCAGAGACATTTGTGGAATTTCTCAGAACCAAATAAATCCCCTGGAAGATTCCTCATAGGCAAGTGGAGGAACTGCTGGCTCTACCTCCTCTCTCCTGCCAGGGCTGGGAAAGCCACAAGCTGGAGGTGAGATCCATTTTCAATGAAGGGGTTAATTAGTGACTGATTGGAGAGCGACCCTGTACCTTTTTGTACAGGTTACACCCTGTATCCACC
Source organism: Aegithalos caudatus (assembly GCA_013389925.1). NCBI lineage: Eukaryota > Metazoa > Chordata > Aves > Passeriformes > Aegithalidae > Aegithalos > Aegithalos caudatus. The sequence goes on from WEIU01010120.1 coordinate 245,020, forward strand.
CATCCCATCCCATCCCATCCCATCCCATCCCATCCCACCCCATCCCATCCCATCCCCATCCCATCCCCATCCCATCCCATCCCCATCCCCATCCCATCCCCATCCCGCTCTGCAAACAGCTCTGCAGTGTTTGAGGAGGGCGTTAATGTAACAACATTCCCACCTGAAAGAACCGAGGCATTTGCTTTTGTCAGAAACCTTTTTGAATTCTGACAGCCAAACAAGGAAATTGTCTTCCTAAATTTGCCATCATCGGATGTGCTGTGCCTGGTGTGCTCTGTAGCTCCCGAGCTCCTGGCAGGCTCTGATCCAATGCTTTATGCACACAGGAGGTGTCACGCGTGTCCCAGCCCACACCGTGCCCCTCCCAGGGATTCCTCTCCCCGCACCTACCGGGGATGTTCAGTCTCTGGGCGCCCTTCAGCCTTAGGTGCTGCTGCTGCACCTGCTAAACCAGAGCTTAATTAGTGTTAATTACCACAGCAGCTGGCTCAGAGCGGGACTAACCCACTGGCGGGCAATCCCGAATTTAAAGGATCCAAGGGCTCGGGCTGGGGGAGTCAGAGGCCGGTGCAGCCGGGAGAGGAGCGCGGCATTCCCGGGTTTGGATGGGATGCTCATTATCACATCAAAGCACATCCAGCCTGGCTCCTCCGCAGCGCCTCGCCGAGCGGGGGAGTTCACTGAGGAAACTTCCCCTCGCCTGCCTCTGTGCCTGCTTCCCGAGGTTCATTTTCATCTTGGGGGCTGGATAAGCCCCAAACACATAAAAGAAGTCGAGACAGAGTGGGTGACTGTCACGTCAGGATCCTCAGAGCCTCAGCTCCCGTTCAGGCGGGTACCGGGGAAGGCTGGGGGTGGATGAGCAATCCTGGGAGCTGTTCCCAGCACTGGCTTTACAATTCTGTTTGCTTCCAGTGGGGTGGTCGGTTCGTGGTTGACAAACGGGAAGAGACATCTCTCATTCCAGAGATCAAATTGCACAGCAAATTAAACCTCTCCCTGGAGGCACTGCTGCTCCCTCTCCTCTCAAAGCCAGAGCCTGATTTACTGCAGAGCAGGTGCCCCCTGTCACCGGGGCTCACTGTCCCTTTGGGTGACGAGTGTCAGGGCCAGCCTGGGCTCAGCAGGGGCCGTGGCTCATTGACACCCCGTGAAACCTCAGGGAAATGCAGGTAACTCCCCACTGCATCCCTGAGAGATCAAAAATGGGGCTGCCCTGCTGTGTTCTACAGCAACCTGCAAAAATCCAAACTCTTCATTTTAGGCCAGCTTTTGATATAGGTAAGATCCTCAGAGAGCGATTTAGTTATACCAAAATGAGATTAGAGCTCGTTCTTCCACAGCTTGTTGTCCTGCTTGCAGTTCCAGGAGCTGAGTATTCCACAGTTGCCATAAATCCCCCCTGTACACAGCCCTGGATGTCCTCTGAACAGTACAGCTGTTAGAGTTACGAGCACCTCCAGGAAAATCAAGATGTTGCACTGATGTGAAATCTGTACCTCCGTGCTCCTGGAATTGGATCATTCATCCTATTCCAGCACAAGGTTTAATTTGGCTGCCTCCTGCTCCTACCTGTCTCTCTGCATCAGCTGCAAAGGGCTGTTCAGGCTCAGGCCAGCGCATCCTGAATGCCACTGCCTGAGGTGAATCCCATCCTGAACAGAAAATCAATCCCTTTGCATATCCATGTTTCCATCCCAGCCCAAAAATATCCAAACTGTGCTGCCATTTGGTGTTAAATCAGCCCTTCTGCAGCCCGCTGATCCCTGCAGGTCTGGAACATATTTCAAACCTGTGAGGCCATTGACAACTTTTTCACCACCTCAGCAGGAGCACGGTGATGTCACTGGAGTTGGTTTGCAGCTGAAAAGCTGATCTTTGGTCTGGCAGGTCTTTAACCTCTTTAACCGGTACAAATGGGGAGATGTCTGTTGAAACAATAACGTGAAACAAAGCAGAGTTTGCAGTGTAGGGATAAGGAGGCAAAAGCAGGGACTCACATGGACCAGGGGGAAGGTGCATCCTGCCCGGTGATTAAAGAAATGCTCCTAAAAGCCTTTAGGGCTGATTGAAGCCGTGCCTCTCAAGAGCCCAGCTCGGTGTGACCTCGGCTGTGCTTGGTGAGGTGTTTGGTGCATCAGGCCCTGGGACAGCACAGAAAGGCACTTCCAGTGTGTGCTGGATGCATCCGGGGTCAGGAATTCTGCTCTGCTCCCAGCTGGCACCTGGACAGAGGGGTGGGCACAGTGCTGTGTAATGCCAAAGGGTGGGCAAGGGTCCAAACCATCCACCTGCTCATGAACAAACGTCCTTAGGGGAGAAGCCTCTTTTCCCAGCTGGACAATCCATGCAGAATGTTGGGGAAACTGGGATTTTCACCGGGGGGGCTGTGAAAATGAGACCCCGGTTTAAACCCTGGATTAACCCCGGTTGTGTCGTGGTTTTGGGGCTGGTTTGGAGGGATGGCCGCGGTGCCGGCAGATGGCAGTGCCTGTCAGAATTCCACTGTCGGGAGATCAGAATTCCACTGTCGGGAGCCCCGGGAATCTGCCCAAGCCGGGGAAGGTGTCAGGGACACGCACAGGCACGGAGCCACTCGTGCCCCAGTGCCGTGAGAGCCGTGACACCCCTGAGAGCCACCCTCCACAGCGGGGACCCCTCCGGAGCCCACCCGGCCTCCGAGACCCCTCCCTGTGTTCCCACACCCGGGATAAACCTGGGGATGTGCAAGGGAAGCTCCCCCAGCCTTGGCCATGACACACCAGCCTTGCAGAGACTCTGCTCTTCCAGGGCTGCTGGTTTGGGCAGCACAAAGATTCCTTCTACACTTCCTAGCACAAAAATTCACTCCAAATCTTATTAAGAGAGATGAGATGAAGGAGGAGGCAGTGCTGATGCCATTCTGAAGGTGGCACCGTCCTTAGTGCTGGGGAAGCAGCATCCAGGGACCTGCTCTGAAAGCCAACGCTGTGATTTAGGGGGGCTGACTCTCCCATTGGATGAATTCACTCTTTAGTGCTTTTTAAATAAGTTTGAATACTCATTAAAAACCCCCAAACTGTGACTGTACTCCCCAAACAGCACTTTTATAAGGTTATCATAGCATACCCCTAAAAGGTAAAAGTAATTCTGCTGAAAAGACATTCCTGGCAGTTACGAGCAGGCAGAAGATCTGATGGAATTTCCCAGGATTCGATCAACAGTTCATTACCACGGCCTTTGCTTTCATTGCAGGTGGTTCTGCTGCTGATTGGAATTCAGTCCTGAGCTGTTGCAGCCTTGCAAGGCTGCCCTGAGCTGCTGCTGGGGAAACAGGAGCCGGGCTGGCTGGGCTGAGCCTGCTGCCCACGCTCTGCTGGAGTGGTAAATACAAACTAGCACGTGGAAAAGCAAAATTACATCTGCAAAACTGATTTTTGATAGCTGAAATCCTGGGTCTGGCTCCAGATTCCTGTCCCATCTGGACAGGACATCCAGAGCAGAGAACCAGAGTCGGAACCAGAGCACTGACAAAAGGAGTGTGTATAGAGATGGGATTCTCCCAGCCCCTGGGCAATATGACTACTAATAATATCAAACCTGTGGTTATTTCCCTTTCTTTGACATGCCTGTCTTTGATTTTCCCAGTCTAGGCTCCATAACAATGTTATGTAGCCTAGATTTAAGCTGTTAAGAATCAAGTTTTCTGATATACATGAAGTTCCATTAGCTCCCTTTTTCCCTGTTAAAAAAAAAAAAAATCCAAATAATAAATTGCAAATCATTCCAATGCTGATGTATTTCATTAGTAACTGTGTAACTTTTAAAAAATAAAAAATTGAAAATAATTTTAAGTGGAATGAAAAATAGCTTGCAGATTCCTGCAATACCTGCCCATTCCAGCACAGTGCTTTGGTTTGGGTAAGTTCTCTTTTCCTAACCAGACAAATCTTCTGTGAAAGCTTTTCTGATGGGCACTAATGCGTGTGCTCCTGGAATAGGGAATTAGGGAGGACAGGGGGACAGGACTGTGGGAACAGGGCAACAAAGCCTGGGGGTAACCTGCAGTCACCAGGCAGATCTGCCTGAGAGATGCAGCTGGCCTGACATTTGCTTTTCAGAAAAGGAAATATTTCACTAAGCTGGGGAGACAGTGTGGTATTATCAGTGACAAAGGGAAAAAAAAAAATAAAATGCACATAAAGGACAAAAGAAAAAAGGGGAAGACAAAAATACGGCAAAGCACTGAAGCGCTTTGAGAGCCCTCCCGGGGACTGGCTGGATCCCAGGCAAAGCCCCAACTCCGTCAGCAAACACCATGGCACAGCCTGATGGGCCACAGGCAAAGGAAACGTGCCAGGGATCCGATCTCTCCCCACTTTCCTTCCCCACTCCCCTGCTCCAGCCCGGCGGAGTTTCCACGGTGCCGGTGACGATCTTCACACGTGTGAAATGCGCGGCTTCCGAGCTCTCCCTTCCTCCCTCCCGGATTTTCGGAAGCGCTTTCTGTTTGTGTGCCTTTGCCATCCCACACGCCCTAAGGATGCCAGCCCAGCCCGCGCTCCGGGAGAGCCCATCCCGGGAGGAGCAGGGAGCGCTGGGGGAGCCCCCCCGAGCCCCTCGCGGGTCAGCCCCGCTGAGCTCGGAGGTGTTTCCCCAGGCCGATCCCGAGCTCCCCGGGCAGGGATTCGCCTCTCCCGCTGCCCACCCTCTCTCCCGGCAGCGCCCAAACCCCTCCCTCGCCCCCCGCCCCTGCGCTCATTGAGAACAGATAAGGCGCCGTCACACGCAGCCTCCGCGCCCTCCTCTGCCCCAGCCCTTCAAAAGCTCGGGACCACCACGGATCCCTCGGAACGGGAGAGGGCAGGAGCGGGGAAAGGCGGAAAGGAGAGGCAAAAGTGGCCCCGCAGCGGCTGGAGGGTGAGGGCTGGGAGCGGAGCCGGGAGATCAGGGATACCCGGGGACAGGGGCGTGGGCACCCTCAGAGCCACATCGATGTTCGCTGCGAACGGGCAGCGGGAAGGAGGCAGGAGGCGGCCCGGGGCTCCCAGGACGATCCCGGCTCCCTGGTGATGGCATGGAGCGGGCGCTGCTCCCGCAGGCTCTGCCAGCCCCGGTGCTGCCCGCGCCAGCCGCCCCCCGGAGCCCCGGCGCCAGCCGCGCTGATGAGGAGCCGCTCGTAGCAAGTAAGTTACCCATTCCTTTGTTATTCCAGGTCACTCCCCATCTTCTCTGGCTGCAAAGGATGGGGAGGCCAGCAGGACAAACGCGGAGCTGTAGCGGGCTGCCGGGTCCCTCTGTGCCCAAACCTGGCCGGCTCTGAGCTGGGGACATGCTCCTGCCTAAACTCGCGGCTGCCACGGAACTCTTCGGGAAGGCAGGGATTGGATGCTGATCTTGGGCAAAAGCGCTGTCAGATCTAAAGGTGTGATGCGGGAAAAGACATTAAAAAATAGGAACCGCTCAGATGCGGGATTAGTGGAGATCGCTGGAACGCAAAGGGGCCCAGGAGACCGATCAGTGAGCAACCCTGTATTGTGTGGAGCGACTCCATAATTCTTATCTGGAGTCCAAGATTAAATTCTTTCGTAATTAGGATACTTGCCAGTCAGCTGGGAGTTACAGAACCCTGGCAGTGCAATCTCCAGATGAGGAAGTGGCATATTCAGCCCTTGGAGGGGACAGGGAATGCAGTGCACTGGGAATCCCTCGGGGGTTATGGCTCTGGGAGGTAAAAGCATGACTGATTTTTTTAATGTCCTGTTGCATCACTCAGGAAGTCGCCTGGGGTTCTCTTTGTGCCAGCATACGGTGGTTGGGAGCGCCAGGTTAACTTTTACACAGCATCTTTCCCTCGGGTTTGAACAGGGAGTTTCAGGGAGAGAGAACCAGCCGAGAAGTGGCAGGAACTGACCCTGTCCCAAAAAACTTACCTCTGGCTTTTGGAGATTGTCATCAAGCAGCTCCTTCCTCCTGCACCCTTTTACTTTAAAGTAGACCTTAGATTTGTGGAAGAGGCGCTCGGGGGGAAACCAAGCTGGCTTTTTCCAGTGGTTCAACCAGGATCTATCTCCCCAAGAAGGTGGGGAGTGCATGGGCCAGTGTTTGTGCTGGGGGGGTTATTTCACTTCTGGGATTCAGTTCCTTGCCTCACTATTCTTACCCAGTTGGAGATAAAGGATCAGGATCATTTCTGATTCCCGTGGCAGAATATTTTCCAGCTCTGGAAAGTTCCAGCTGAATTATTTGAGGAAAAAAAAAAATTGGCAAACAGAGCTTTGGAGTAATATCCCAAGGCAAATCTCCAGACTCCACTATTTAAGTCACCCACTTTCTGTTGGGTTTGCAGTCGGGAGAGGCACCTGGACACTTGGGGTGAGCACTGGCCCTTGCCCAGCAGCTTGGTATGAGGTCAGTTTGTCCCTCTGTCACTCCTGGCCACTTTCTGCAGTGGGTTCAGGCACTGCTGAAGACCCTGGGGCAAAAAGAGCCTGTGTTTGGTAAATCTGGGTGCGAGCTACTGCAGAAGTGTGAAGTGGTTCAACAGTTTTATTTTATTTTTTTAAGCAGCTGCAGATCATAGAGTGATTCTCTGTTGCTGCGGTGTTGAATTCCTAAACAATGGAGAATGGGAACATTGCTGCTCCTGGGGCAGGATTTTCTCCTAGAGCTGAGATTCTGCTTTCCCAACATTCAGTGTTTGCTGTTCAGAGTAAACAGCCAGGAGCAGGAGAAACAGGAGTGTTTGATCAGGACAGAGGTGTCCCTGTCTTTGTTCAGTGGTGTTGGTCAGATTTTCAATGACACCATAAGGTGTCCCTAAAATAGAGTTGGGTGAGAGGCCAGGGACAGAGAGAGGCTGCAGAGTGCCTCAGGCACAGTCACTTCCTTGGAGGTGAAAGGATCAAATTGATTTATTTCCAGGCTTTATTGGATGTTGGTAGAGAAAATATAATTTGACTGTTCCACATCATGGAAAACACTTAAGAGCACAATATTGTGGTTGCATCCTTTGCACAGGGACTGGTCACGCTCAAGGTCTTTAATGCAATGAAGCACAAGAGAATTGCCTGGGAGTTACATGGATCAAATCCTCCCATCTTTCCTGTGCAGTGGAACTGTGCTGTAGGAGATATTCTCAGTCTTATGGACACTCCATATTCTCCAGTCCTTGTGCTCTAACAAGTTGTAAAAGCCTGAATGAAGCCTCAAAAAGCATTTTTTAGCTTTCATCTTATTTTTCTGTTAAAAAAACCACACCCAGTCTCTCTCTTCATCACAGTTTTGTTTCTCCACTCTTTTCTGTGTAGGTCTGGAGTCATTATATTTAATGCAGCTGTGAACATGTGTGGGTTTTTTTTTACTTCAATCCATGGTTGAGGGAAAAAATGTATTTGAAACCTGTAGCTATTTGAGAGAACAGAAACTGCCTTCGTTGGCTTTGGAAATAATCTTGCTGGGTTATTCATCTGATGGATCAGGCTGTGGAGGCTTTGCAGAGCAATCTTCAGACACACCTGAAGCAGACAGGGACTGCATTCCCTGCTGAGGGAGTGGGGGAAGGAGGAAAGAGTTCTGCAGTGATTCCAGGTGCTCATTTAGGATTTTGGAACAGCTAAATTTAATTCCTGCCCTGCCACAGACTCCCAATTGAGTGTAGAAGAACTGTCTCTGTGAGTGACTGAAATATGGGAAATAGAGCCCTTCCTTGGTCCAGGCATCTTGGAAAATGCATAAATAAAATTTTACAGCACGTGATGTCTGTGTTAAGTGCTGAAGCACTTGGATATTCTGGGAGTGGGAGAGTCATGTTCCTCCCTCACAACTGACAATGGAAGGGCCCCAGGATATCAGAGGAGAAGGATGGATTGGGAGGTGACTCACAGGTAAAAGGAAAGTGCCAATGTCCATAAACCCCTCCTTGGGCTCAGATTGGCTCCCTGGCCAGAGAGATTTTCTTTGGAAAGACTGAGCACCTTCTGCTGGGGTGTTGTGAGCCAGGGGCACTCTGGGCACACAGGAGCTGTCACAGCCCAGCTCTGTGACAAGCACAAAGCCACCCTGTCCCTTCAGGTGAGCCAGCAGCCCCCCATCTTTGTGACCTGGCAGCAAGGTGAGGTCTCCTCCAGCCCCAGAGGAATCTGAGTGTCAGGAACGTGGTGCTGAGACTTTCCAAAAATTCACAGAGGAGATGAGGGGTGCCTTCCCACCTCAGTGCTGAGAGAGGTGACACTTGGAGAGGCAATTACTGGGCTCAGGGAGCTTTTGAACCACGTTTGTTTGTGTAGTGCCACAGGTCCCCCTTCCTGTGCAGTGTCCTTGAATCTTTTTCCCTGGCTTTCAAGAGCACAACTATTCTGCAGCCTTCCCTCCACCTGTGGATCCCCCAAAGAGGCAGCCACCATCACCCCAAACCTGTATACAAAGTCAGAAAGATGGAATGTTCCAGGGTTTACCCCAAATCCACCTGCCTTTCCTCACCTTGCTTGCACAGGTGTGTGTGGAAAGGCAGCCTGGAGGAGCTGATGTTCAGTCTCAGTCTCACACAGGCAGTGAATAAAAGGATGATGGAAAGGTGCCTTTCTCAGGGAAACCGAAGTTCTACCTCAGTCAGAGCCTATCTCAAGTCATTTTTCTTCAGATTGTCAAATGCCATCTTCTCCTAATATTTCTCCTTCCTCCATCTTCCCATGAGCACTCACTATTCAGCAGCCAGTGCTTTTCTTCTCTTCAGGTGCTGCTGCTTTAATTTCCTTTATTCCTGCACCTACTTTCCTGTGTTGCTCCCATCTGATAATTATGAATTTCCTTCCCTTGCAGCACTGTAACCTAAAGCAGAATTATGTGGCCCAGAGGAACCTGGGCACAGGAACCTGGTTTATGTGGTGTGGGCCAACAGGCAGCAGAAGAACCAAGTCAGGTTTTTTAGTAATCTCTGTTCAGTATTATTGGCTGCTTGTTGAGGAGCACAGGACTCATTGTCTGGAAAAAAAAAAAAAAAAAGCAGACAGGGTTAAGTGAAAAAAAAAAAATTCTGGGAAGGTGTGGGAGGTTTGCTAAAGAACAGTTGCTCAATTATTCTGCTAATGTGAGAAAACACAGGCATTGGGTTTAAAAGAAACAAAAAGAAGTCTGCTTTTACACAAACTTGATGACAAATTTACATCTTTAAACTCCACCTGCCTGCCAGTTTAGTCCTTTCCAGCATCAAATCTCATCCCCACAGAAATTAGTGTGTGTGCTGCAGGCAGATCAGCAATTGTTCAAATGGGAAAAGCCCCCTGGTCAGCAGGGACAGAAGTTTCTTCAACTGTTTTATAGTTTTGCCTTCCTTGATGTCTCTGGCAAATTGCTGGACCTACCAGGAGCACATCAGCTGTGTCAGGAGGGGTTGGGAGCTGCTCTGCCAAACACTGCCTCCTGAAGATTGTCACCTAACCCCAGCCTGACTCTTGTGCAGCAAATCCCAGCCCTTAAATGTCACCACCTGCCCTGAGTGTGTCATCTGGGCAGAGCTGAGCATCAGCAGGGCTGACAAAAGCCTCTCTACAAGGCTGATAATGCACTGACTCACAGCTCCTCGTGCAGTAGCCTGTCCTAAAGGAAGGCAGCTTTGTACAGAAGTGACATTTTTATTATCCTGGCCTCGTTTAACCAACGATGGTAAATGCCAAAGAAACAGAACAATGCCTGTGACTATAAGAGGCAATTTCACCTCATGGCTCTCTGTGCTGAAGGGAGCAGGGATTTACAGACAGGAGCTGAAATCTCTGGGAGATGCATGAACAAAGTTACCATGATATGGCAGAGATGTTTGTCTGGCAGCAGTGGTTGTGCACTGCACAGCAAAGAGTTAACCAGGTCCTTACACAGGTACACTGCTCCTTTCAGAGCATCTTGTCATTTGGGCTAAAGTTCCCAAAGGCAATTAAAATCATAAAGGAATGACAGCAAATTTCCTAGGAGAATCTCATGCCTGGGATCTCACAGACCATTCATGTCCCTATCTCAGATTTTACTGTTGAGGAATTAAGGCAGAAGGAAAAGCAGTGATTTGCTCAGAATTAGAAAACCCTGGAATCACTTGGAGCAGAAAGCTGGATAGTGTGCAGCCATCCAAAGCTATGCTCAAACTGCTAACCAGAAGCATTCCATTTAAAGATTCTGAAGCAAAAATTCATATGCTTAAATATTTTCAATAACCACAGACTGAGGTTATACTCATACTACAATGGGAGAGTTAAAGATGAAATATTGGTAGGAATTGTAATGCCACTGAAGCTGCCAGTGACCTTATCCAGCAGGAATTTTTCTGGTTTACTGGATCACTTGGAAGGTGTTCCTGAAGGTTTACAGAGATGTTTCAGCTGAGCTGTTGCTGGAGATCAGGAGCACCACCAGAGATGTTGCCAGCCCTGTGAGTGTTTTAGTAAAAAAGTTCCTCTGTACATTTGTTAAAGGGCAGTTCCTCAAAGCTGCTCCCCCAGAGTGATCTTTCCAGGGATTTAGGATTTTTGGTTGCTTTTCCTCTCTTCTGTTCTTTATAATAAGTTTTAAGATCCTTTTGGTCTCTTTGGTGTGAATCTAAAACATGAAATCTTCCACTCTAGATTGAAGTCTGGAACTTGATTGTTTTCTCTCTCACGGTGCCAGTGAGAGCTTCAAATTTACTTTTATAACCCAATTATCTTGAAACTAGGCTTTTAAAACTGAAAGCATGCAACACTTGCCTGGTTTTACATTTAGATTGATGACAAGCTTTTTATTCCAAATGGAGTAATTTTCGATTAATCAATCAATGCAAACATACATTGAGAATATTATCTGTAAGAAGAAAGTGAGGAGGTTCTTCCCTACCTGATTCCCGGTGGATGGGAGGCTTCTTTCACTATTAAAGAGGGGAAAAACGTGTGATTGTTCTGCCGTGTGCTTTCAGTGTTGGGAAGTGAGAGTCAAGCTGTGCCCTTGTCAATTTTCAGCATCTTGAAGCACTTGGCACACTGTAAAAGACAAAGTTCACAGTGCAGGCCGGTGGGTCTGGAGGTTTCCCTTGCAGCAGGCAGTGGAAAGCAGCTGAGGATGTGTGTGTGTGCCTTGAGCCAGCTCTCAGGAGGAACAGGAACAGAGGAGTGACTCTTCTTCAAAATGCTGGCTGCTTCCACTGGAGGAAGGGAACACACAGCACCGGGATCATTGACCCCACGTGCAGGGCAGGTGGCAAACCCGACCCCCCCACACCCCCATTTCCCATCCCAGCGCCCCAAATCCCCATTCCCTGCCCCTGGCCGAGGCTGCAGGGCTCAGCAGTGCCCAGCCCTGCCGAGCAGGAGGCTGTGGCAGCAGCAGCAGCAGCGCTGGGCTGTGCTGGGCACAGATGGTTTGGGCTCCCTGCGGAGCAGAGCCAGCGGGGCTGGTTCCAGCAACAGGCTGGGCTGCTTCGTTGGAGCAGTGATTGATGGTGAATTAGACAAGGGCCACGAGGTATTCTCTGCCATTAACCAGACTTGGCTGCAGCCGAATGGAAGTGAAAATTTGTTGCTTCATTTGTTCATCCTGCCTCTGTTTCCTTCCCGCCCACCCTTTGTGCTTTTTAATACCAAAAAGATGAAGCCACTTTGCTCGGTCTTAAAAATTGTCTCTCCCAAGATACTCTTAATTGTATCTCTACACCTTTTCTCATTCACAGGAGCATAAGAAGATTAAAGATAGAGGGAGCAGTAATAGATTTAGTTAGGTTTTAATAGGATTTGCGGAGGACAATGCAGGGAATGAACGCCATACAAAATATTGCTGCTCTGTCTTTGATATCCCTAAGGCTACTTAGGTAGTCTTTGACAGATATTTTGTCTGTGCCCTGCATCCAGAGTCAAGACTCTCATTTTATAAAGGGGTATCTAATCATCTCAGTAAACAGGATGTTACATTATAACTGGCAGAAAACATTGCTGCCTTCATGTCATGTTCTTTATTTCTGTCCTGGTAAGCATAACTCTGAATGTCAACAGTGGGCTTTTTAATGGCTCTCTGATGCATTCCTAAAAGTGCCCAGAGATTTTGTCTAATGTCAGATGGAGCAAAGGGGTGAGCTTTGATAGATCTCATTAACAGCAGGCCTGGATTCATCACACCCTCACCCTTGGGATTCAAGATGCTCAATTAAATGTTTATTTCACGTTTAAAGCCCAGGCTCACGAATAAACTTCCAGAAGGTGATTCAGCACTCCTGAAATCTGAATTATCCCTAGAGATGCCTTTCTCTGCTGACTGCAAGGGAAGCCTTCATGCATAATTTAGACTCGTGTGATTTAGGTAGACAGTGGTGTTCAGCATTTTCTCTTAATTTCTAAGTTTTCTCTTGATATGCACCCACAACCTGAGGCATGGAAAAGCTCCAGTCCCTCTTGAAAAGATGTTGATGTATCTTTACTTTGTTCCGAGTTGTGATCTCAAGCAGATTTGCTGCGAAAAAAAAATCTAAGGACACAAACCCCCCAGATGTTTCAAGGTTTAACTGTTCCATGTTCCCACAGCGTGCCCATCACCCCAGCAGCGGCTGATGTTGGAAGGGCCTGTGTGTTACAAATCAGTCTTTAATTCCAGGTCACTGCAGGGCTGTGTTTAACAGGTGGCTGCTGCAGGAGAAGTGTGAACCCTCCCAAAACAACCTCCTGTAGTAATGCACTTCCCATACTCGGGAAGGTGTTTCTATGTAAGGGAAAGGTTTCAGTTTACTGCTTTACTTATCAGGAAATTCATCTGGAAGGTTCTGTACATGTCCCTCTGTGATTGGCTGAGTGCCAAGAGAGAAACACCTGTTGGACTTTGAATCTGTCCGTCAAACCCTGTAAGGTTTCCTATTGGGAATTTTCAAACAGAACCATCCTTGAACATTGGGTAGAAAAAAGGACAGAACAAGAGAACCGGGGGCATTTTCTAGGTGTTGTATGAGGTGTGGGACTTCCCCACATTGTGTACAGTTTATATCTTTTGTTTCTGTGTTATTTTCATTCATTTATTAAACCCTTTTGATTTACAAGACACTCTAGACCATGCTGTGTCTCGCTATTTATTATAGCCACAAATCCAAACAGGCTGGACCCTGTATGGTAAAGACCCCAAAACGTCCTGATGGTCCAGTGAAATAAAATGGCTTTTGTATCTCTGCCTTCTGCCTGAAACTGTCTTTCCTTGTTGCACAGCCCAGCCATGGCTGGAGATTCCCGGATCCTCATGAACCAGGACATGGACATTGGGGTCACGTCTCGGGAGCCCAAGAAGATCCCCAAGCAGGCTCGGGATGACGTCCCCATCGCCACGGACAGGACCCGGCTCATTTCTGCCGAGGGCAAGAAGCCCCGGCAGCGGTACATGGAGAAGAGCGGCAAGTGCAACGTGCACCACGGCAACGTCCAGGAGACCTACCGGTACCTCAGCGACCTCTTCACCACCCTGGTGGACCTCAAGTGGCGCTTCAACCTGCTGGTCTTCACCATGGTCTACACCATCACCTGGCTGTTCTTCGGGTTCATCTGGTGGCTCATCGCCTACATCCGGGGAGACCTGGACCACCTGGAAGACGAGAACTGGATCCCCTGCGTTGAAAACCTCAGCGGATTTGTGTCGGCGTTCCTGTTCTCCATCGAGACCGAGACCACCATCGGCTACGGCCACAGGGTCATCACAGAGAAGTGTCCCGAGGGCATCGTGCTGCTCCTGGTCCAGGCCATCCTGGGCTCCATCGTCAACGCCTTCATGGTGGGATGCATGTTCGTCAAGATCAGCCAACCAAAGAAGAGGGCGGAGACCCTCATGTTCTCCAACAACGCCGTCATTTCCATGAGGGATGAGAAGCTCTGCCTCATGTTCCGGGTCGGGGACCTCCGCAATTCCCACATTGTCGAGGCTTCCATTCGAGCCAAACTCATTAAGTCCAAACAGACCAAAGAAGGAGAGTTTATTCCCCTGAATCAAACGGACATCAACGTGGGATTTGACACCGGAGACGACAGGTTGTTCCTGGTGTCCCCTCTCATCATCTCACATGAGATCAATGAGAAAAGCCCCTTCTGGGAGATGTCCCGCACCCAGCTGGAGAAGGAGGAGTTTGAGATTGTGGTCATCCTGGAAGGAATGGTGGAAGCCACAGGTAAGGATGTGTCAGCAATCAGTCATTGTTTTGAGAAGCAGAGGGGCACAATGCATTGTGGGCAGTTTGGCATTAGGGTTTCACTGTCCGTGTCACCTGGACTGGGAACACTCTGAGGTTTGTCCTCTGGTAGTGCCTGACTCAGGTGGGGTGTCTAAGATAACTTGTAGTGAAAAGTGGGGCCTTTAGCTCACCTTGTAGTGTTTCACCCTCTTTTGTAAGTCTGGGATTGAGGTGAAGGGGTTAGCCCTGGAGCTGCCCATAATCACTTAGAACTGATCCAGGGGAGAAAAAAACCAATGGATTAAAGGCTTTCTTGAAATCTCTGGTGGTCCTTTTTCCTGTGATCAGAATTCATGGTGCAAATCTTTTCCCTTTTCTCCTCTGCATTAAAGATTGGCTGTATCTGTGCTATTTTAGGTACTGCTGTAGTGTTGATTTTAATGGGGACTATGGAGTGCCCAAGTCTCCCTGTATACCATAAAGCAGCACGTGCTGAGGCTGAATGACTTGCACGTGGTACAGGACACACATTCCCAGAAGGAGCTCAAAGAGGAAAAATACAGAAACTGCTTTTGTGACTCTTGCAGCCCTGCAGCTGCTTAACAGCTCAGACAAAGCTGGGTAATGGGAGATTAGGAGATATCCTCAGCCCATTCCCGGTTTCCTCCTAGGGGTGTATTTGTGGCAGGCGATAAAAGAACTCCATGTCCGTGGATAGTGGATCTGGGAAAGTGGCAAGCCTCAGCTTTCCACGGAGTGGGAAAGGCAGCTGAGGGGAGGGATGGGCACAGAGGCTCTTTGCCACAAGGAAAGGTATCTTCCCACAAAGGTATCTCCCACCACAGCTCAGCCTGGGCATGGGGCTGCACCTGGCAGTCATGGCACCATGGGTCGTTTCCACTTGCATGAATCCTTTTGTTCCAGGTTTGGGGAGGAGCTGGCAGCTCTTCCTGCTGCACTTGTGACACAGCGAGTGTGTCCAAGCCCCTGAGATGCTCAGGTTCCTTCCAGGCAGGGTTTTCCAGCCTGGGTTGGGCAGAATGCCTTGATGGAATCAAGGGTCTGCAGGGGGAAAGGGCTGCAGTCAGCTCTGAGGAGAGAACTGCTGGCTAAAGATGGACAAACAAAATCAGAGATGGAAAAAAAGCTTTTATAAGCAGTTTTCCCCTTTGGTGTTTCAGGATTTTAGTTACGAGCCCAGGGTTTTCCTGTGGGTGGTAGCTGGATTTTGTTTTCCATCTCGATGAGGTTCTCTCTGAGTCATTAGCAGGGGTTTTCAGCTTGTTACCAGCACTCAGTGGTGTCAGCACCCTGTCTCACAGATTCTAGCCCGTGCTGACTGCTGATCTTATCCCCTCCTAGAGATTTTGCTCATTAGTCTCCCAACAGCCAGAGGAGGAAAAATCTCTCAAATTCCTTCATCCCAAACCTTTGCTCCCAAAGAGGTCTAGAGAGGTAATTCAAAGTCCCAGAGTCTCCCTTTAGGTGATCAGCAGTAGCTGACTTTCCCAAACAGAGCTGATGGGAGGTGATGGATAAACTACATTCCATTGGGGCTGGAGTATGTGCTGCAGAAGTGGAATTCCCCTGGCATTTCCAGAGAAATGTTCTTCCCCCAGCAGAGCATTGTAGAAGTGTGGCAAAGGAAGGGGTGGGTGGAAAAGACTATCAAAGGCAGGGATTTGTAACAGTGACTTATTCTGCAGCCTAAACATTTATTAGAGGCTGGAGCCTCCTAATCTGAGCATGGAATGCAGCTCCTTGTTTGTCCAAAGCCTCTTTCCTCCTCACACAGTGACACTATAAATGCTTTGAACCCCTGCTGCTCTGCCTTCCTTGCAGGAAGGCTCAGCCTCTGCTGGGGATGTGTGAGGGGAAGTCATTATCAATAACAACCTTGGAATTAAAAGCATGGCAGAGGAATAATATTGCCTTACAAATGGGCTCCTCTCCCAGAGGGATTGCACAGGCCAGGCTGTAAGGATATTAAGGAGCATACATCTGTGGAAATGAATTATCCTGGGCTCAAAAGGCAGCCTGGGAAGTCCCACACTGGAGATGGAGGAGGCATTTTGCACTGAACTCAGGATGAGTGGACCTTGGATGATTCCATTTGGAGGCTGGGATGGGTCCTGAGGGACCTGTGGCAGCCAGGGGGCTGGGATATTTTGTCACAAGAAGAGTGGCTTGCAGAGACAGTGTTTGTGCTTTCCTGCTTCATCCTCACACTTGGGAATATTGGTAAAGCAGTTTGGGGTTATTAATCCCTCCCTCCACACCTGAAAATCTGCTCCAAACAAATTCTTTAGGTCCTTCCCAACCCAGGCACTGCTCAAGCCCCATCTGCTCTCAGGAGTGGTGTGATATTTATTCCCAGCAGG
The DNA here is from genome assembly GCA_013389925.1 of Aegithalos caudatus. Taxonomy (NCBI): domain Eukaryota; kingdom Metazoa; phylum Chordata; class Aves; order Passeriformes; family Aegithalidae; genus Aegithalos; species Aegithalos caudatus. The sequence continues at coordinate 261,532 of WEIU01010120.1, forward strand.
ACTTCTGTTAAATCCTGACACTGTCGCAGCCTGGCCAGGTTCAGGGCAGTGTAAAATACAACAGAGCATTTGTTCCCTTAGCAACCCCTACAGAAAATTAGGAATCCACCCCCTAGAGTTCAGAGGTACCACTGGTCAGAATATACAGCTCTGTTTTCCATAAGGTGTTTGGGAAGCAGGTCAGAATGGTGATTGGCAACAGATCAATGACTACAGAAATTGAAGCATGACGTAAAGTGGGGATATTTTTTACTGATAATTTGGGAGAGTGATTTTGTAGCTATTTTCAGTAGATTTAACCAGGTGCACACGTATTACAAATGTAACATATTGTCTCCTCTCAAACAAGCAGCTCTATTTACTGACATTTAAGTTTAATTCTGACCCAGTGCAAGGCAAAGATGGTAAATAGTTTCAAATGAAAAGTGTAGAGTAAATTCTGAGGACTTCACACCCTTCAGGTCATTGGGTTTTTTAAAAAGTGAAACACTGTGGCTTAAAACAAAGATTTTGTGTTAAAGTTGCCCTGGTTTTTCAAAGGCCTGAAGAACACCACACTGAAGAACAGCAGCTCACCAGCCAGCCTAAAATGCAGAGGGTTTATTTGGCTGAAAAAGATCATAAACCTGGTGTTATTCCAGCGAGAGCTCTGGGCCCCCAGGGCTGTTCCTGACTGAGCCCCAGGGGCAGCCGTGGCACAAAGCCAGGGGCACCTTTTCCCATCGATATTTGGGATGGGTGAGGCCCTGTGGCTCCAGGAGCTGATGGGAAAGGCCAAAGGGAGAGTGAGCTTCTGGGCAGATCTGTGGTGGTCATTGCTGGGTGAAACAAGCACTGTGGAAACAAAATCAATGTTGCTGACAAGTGTTCTGACCCCCAGGGCCACTCCTGTCTCAGGGTGTCTCGGGGGCAGCAGCATCACTCCCAGTGCTCCTGATGAATTGGGCACAGGGATTACTTCAGGGGATTTATTGTCTTTGCCTTATCAGAAAGGGACTCCTGTCAAGATCTGTTCCAAATCTGACCCAATAAAATGGAACAAAGCAAAGGTGGAAAATCTGTTTGCAGAGTGAATTCATTTTTGCTTTCCCTGCCTCTCTGCTTCCCAAAATCTCAGGGCCACCCTGGTGACAAGACAGCTCCTGGCTGCTGCTGGCCAAAGCTGCTGCCCTTCCCCTGCTGATCCCAAATTGAACAGAGTGTTCAAAAGCTGCTGGGACAGAGAGGAGCAGGGCAGGTCCAGCCCCCCCACCACGTGCTGCAGTCAGCTGGGTTGTGAGGAAGGATTTATCTGATCCAGTTAGGGAACATTAGCAAGTCCATTTTTTTTTCTTTTATGCTGTTTTTCTCTGTAAGCCATCACACCGTGTGCTGACACACTCTGCATATCCTACAAGACTTTCTGGCAGGTAATTGAAGGGACTCTCTTCTCTTCTTTTCCAGCTTTCCCTTCCTCTGCTATTTGCTGACAGTTATCCAAATCCTGCTTTTTGCATAGCTTCCTGCTGCCCTCATTCCCTGGGCACAGCATCCAGCACTGCTGCTCCCTGGGCAGAGATGTAGCAGAGCTTGTTACTCCACTCCTGCTCCTCCCTGGTTTTCATTGCCTCTTTTTTCCCAGCACAATTAAATAAGGCACAAGAGACACTCCAGATGCCTGATTAGTCCAGTCACTAAATGAAGTTTTAATGAACTCTTATGTAAGTACAGGTATATATTTTTCTGGCTTAAGAGTCAGTGTGGTAAAAAGGGATTTAATGATTAGAAGTAATTAACCCATCCTGTCCCTGTGGGAGTGTAGGCAAACAGCAGAGTTTTCACACCTCAATTTATCTACCTTTGCAGAGGACAGAGTACAGTTTCCTGGATGTAACTGTAGGTAGGGCCAGTGGGGTAGTCAAAACAAAAGATATGCTGAAATTAATCATGATTTTCATGGGAGCACAAAGGAAGGGTGAAATTACTGAATTAAGTTTCTGGGCATTCATCATCTGGTTTGGGTTGTCTTGTGTTGTTTTGCATTTTGCATATAAATAAGTTTTCTGCAAGGAGGACCTTGCAGAAGTGTTACAGAAACTGCCTAAAAAATTACAGAGAAGAGATAGATGTCTCAGGTCGTTGTGGTGATGAGCTGGACTGTCCTCTGGAGGCAGAGGCTGGCAGTGGTGTGTGAGGTGCAGTCCCTGTAAACCCTAAAGAAGTTACCTGGTGTGAGCTTGGCTCGGGCTGTGTAGAGACACAGCAATTGAATCCAAGGTCTTTACGTCATAAAGTCCTTTTACTATATTTTTTTCCCAGTACCTAGGAGCTTTTGCATGCCTGGAGAGCATTCAGATAAATTAAAATCCTATTACTCTCCTCTGGCATAAATACCAAAGTGAATCAAGCCCAGCCATGTCCTCTAAAGGAGACAAACATAAATAATTGGAGGACCATGCTCCTACCTTCTAATATTGCTTTTCAAGTTGGAAGATTATTGACTTTTTGGAGGTTACAGTGTTCTTTGGTCCAATTAACACAGAGGAACTAATAACTTTTATACCTTACCATATGCTAATTCAAATTGAAAGACACATTGCAGCAATAGAACTTAATTTTTTTATACCTTTTCCTTGCCACCCATAAACTTCCGTCACTGCCACTGCAGCTCTGAGGCCATCACTTCCTGGGCAGTGGGTGTTCCACAGCTTCAGAGCATCCAGGAGAAGGAGAAAAGTCACCCTGGACACAACAGAATGAGCAGACAAGGGCAGAGGAGGGAGATCAGTGCCAGCAGTGTCCGTGTCACAGGGGGCCAAGCAGATCTGGCCCAGCCCAGGCAGCCACATGACATTTTAATCTCTGAGCTCCCTGGCATTTCAATGAGCACAGTTAATTTTAGACTGATGAAAAATGTCGTCTTGACAGCCCCAGGGGCTGGGATATCTCTGCCCACTGAGGAGGTTCTGGCCATGGAGCAGCACTGGAAGAAGATTCACCTCGGCTCGGGATGAGATCCCACTGAAGCCTGGGGATATTTTGGGATTGGCAGAGCACCCCCTGTGTCCCCCTGGCATTAACCCTGCAGTGAGGTCACCTGGCTGGGGTGGGATATTTGCCAACAATCAGCATCCTCCAGCAGCTGGGGAGAGCCTTTGGTGGCGAGCAGAGAGCAGCAGAGGCAGATCTGGGGCTCTGAGGTGGGGTTTGATCCGGGCCCCAGGAGCTGTCCCCTCTCCCAGCACGGGTCCTGGCCCCGTGCTGAGCCAGCTCCTCCTGCTCCCAGCTCAGACATCCCCAGCTCTTTGATATCTGCCTGTTCCAAGAGAAAAGAGCCTTACTGGAGCATTCCCTGGCACTTGTTTAACGCCCCAGCGTTTCCTCTGCTCTCAGATGTGATGAGACACCTGCTTTAATACACATCACAATCTGTGCTGGATGTTTTCAGCTGCTGGGAAGCAGAACAGGGCTGTTTAGGGAGGATCCCTGGCTGCCATAAGCAGGAATAGGCACAGCTCAGTTATTGATCTGTGGCTCCAACCCACAGACAAAAAATCCTCTTCTTAGCATTCTGCTATAATGAAATTATCATTCAGACTCTGTGAAATGTTTATTGCACAACTTGAAACAGGACACAGTGCCCTGGTGTTCAGCATCTATTAATCCTAGAACTGGTTCCAGCTTTATTGAAAACTTTATGCATCTGCTTCTAACTTTGAACAAGTTTTATCTTTGGTTTCTATTAAAATTGAGTTTTGTTGCAACACGAAGCTGAGCTGCTGCATTAAGGGATGGGAAAGCTGCAACTAAAAGTTGACATCTGAAGATTTCTTAAATCATTCCATGTTTTCCACAACAGACAGCACACATTTATATTAAACAGACTTTTTCATTTTTAAACCAGAATGTTTAGGAGAAAATAAAAGTTCTAATGGTCTTACAACTCAGAAAATATGATAGAGTTGAAAAAATATGTCTGTGACATCAAGTACATCTACTTGGACTGAAAGAAGGAAAATGAGGATATAGGGCCATGAAGACAATGGGATGGAGCAGCTCTCCTATGAAGCAAGGCTGAGACAACTGGGATTGTTCAGAGGAAAAGGCTCCAGGGAGAGCTCAGAGCCCCTGGCAGGGCCTAAAGGGGCTCCAGGGGAGCTGGAGAAGGACTGGGGACAAGGGATGGAGGGACAGGACACAGGGAATGGCTCCCAGTGCCAGAGGGCAGGGCTGGATGGGAGATTGGGCAGGAATTGTTCCCTGGGAGGGTGGGCAGGCCCTGGCACAGGGTGCCCAGAGCAGCTGTGGCTGCCCCTGGATCCCTGGCAGTGCCCAAGGCCAGGCTGGACAGGGCTTGGAGCAGCCTGGGACAGTGGAGGATGTCAATGTTTAATGTCCCTTCCAACCCAAACCATTCTGGGATTCTGTATTCTTTTGGCAAGAAGTTTAAATTAATTAAATGAAACCCTCAAATACCATTTCTCTATATCTGCACTGTTTGAACCCAAAATGTGTAGTTATATATTCTTTAAGGAAAGTATTAACAGCCTTTATCAGGACCATACACACTATGGTTAATTCTGCAAGAAATCTGGAGACTCTGGAATCTCTTGAGTCCTTGTGCTTCCCAAAGTGTCAGTGCTTCAGGGCTGCATGAGTGATGTAGAAGAGCAGTAATGTCACAGCTGGTGTGGTACCTAGATGTGGGTCTATTTCCAGCCAGGAGCTGCACTTGGTGATCCTTGTGGCTTCCTCCCAATTCAGGATATTCTGACTTCTGATCCTATTTGATGGATGGGAGCATATGGCAGATGATTCCCTATGCCCGAGACATCCCACAGACTCAGATAAATCAGAATTCTGCAATTAAACAGGTGATTATTTCAGAGATACACAGAGGTCTGTGTCTGGGGATTGCTGTTCCCCACTGCAAGGTGGCACTGGGATATTCCAAGCACGGAGGGCTCACGTTGTGTTCCAGGGGCAAGTGGCTGCATCCATGTGCTCTTAATAAAAATAAGGTTTATTGTTTCCACACCTCTTCTGTCATCTTTTCACAGTCACAGAGGCAATAATTAGCTAGGGACATTACAGATGCATTAATTAACCAGGCTGGAGAGCACAGGGCAGCCTGCAAAGCAGGCACTTAATGGAATTTGAAGCAGAGACAATGGTGTTGTTTACTGGGTGATGTGGGAGTTGCCAAGCAGTGTGTCCCCACGCAATTAAACACCACTGCACATGTGCTAAAAAGGAATATTTGAATGGGATTATGGAGCAATTACAAGTTGTCTTATTGTGCTGGCTCAGTGTCCCCCTGGGGTTACAGAAAGCAGCTCCTGCAGGAAGCTGGCAGCAGCAGTGTTTGGTTGCTGAAAGCTTTCCATTGTTCCTGCCCTAATTGAATGCTCAGAGTGGGCCTGGGACCGGGTCTCAGGAGCTCAGGTTCACTCAGGTGCTCCCCCAGGGAAGGAGATATTTCAGGCCCAGATTAAAGGGCAGGGGTTCCCTCAGAGAGCCCCAGGCCCTTACATTTCATAAGGACACCCCATCTTTGTCCTGGGGATCCTTCATGGATGTACCTTGATGCAGCACTTGGGAAACCAGGATAAGAACCACCTGGTGCAATCCTGGAGCCTACAGGGTCTCCTCTCCTGCTCTCCTTGCTGGCTCTGGAGGAGGCACTTGGAGGCCTTTGGGATTTCTGGTGCCAAACCAGCTCTTGTGCAAAGGGATTTTGCACAATCTGGACTGGTTTGTTTTAGCCAGCTGCTGGTTTCCAACCTCCTGGCATGAGGCAGCACCAAGAAATGGGATTGCCCTGCAGCCCTGACCCCCCAAACAACAGGAATAAAAACCCTTGCCCAGGGAGGTCAATGTAGGATCAGTGCCAGTGACACAGCTCCACTGGGAAAACCTGTAGCAGGACTGGGAAATCAGCAGGATTCCTTGGGCTGCCAGGCAGTGTGGAGCTGGCACAGGGCAGGAGAGCTGACCCTCTTCACCCCAAGGGCTGGTGATGCTGCACAAATTAGAGCCACCAAAGTCAGGAGAGGCCTCAGCCTGTTCTTTAACTCTAAAGCAAAAGCTGAGAGTTTCCTGAAAAGACTCTGAACTTCCACAGAGCTTCTCCTTAAGGCAGCAACACTTGGGGTGATTTTTAATTCCCTGGCTGTGTTTTTCATGGCAGCCCCTGCACTTCCCTGTTCCTTCCAGCCCAGGAAGCAGGCACGCTGGAACACTGTGACTAACACTGTACTTGTTGTTCCTGCCCAGAAGCAAACACTCCTGCAGATCTTGAGGGGAAAAATTGGGTTTTCAGTCTGTGCTACAGAGCTGCAGATGTCTCAGCATTGCATGTGTCACTGTCTCTTCCCCTTTCAAGGAACAAAATACTCCTGGCCTGGTAGCTTTAAACCATGGAAAGCAGTAAGAGACTTTCAGCTTTGCAGAGCACTTGCCTGTGTGGGTGTCTTTTAATGGTCTGTAGCAATTATAAGAACAAAATATCCCTCTTTTCACAAAGGTGGGGTGTTTTTTTTTAAAGGAAAGGGGTTTTGTGATTGCTCATAATTTTTTTTTGAGATTTCAGTCACTTATGAGCTCACAGAGTGAGAATATGTGATACTCTCTTCCCTGAAGCACCTGACACTGTGATTTTTTTTCCCCCCTATGCATTACTTTAGATTTCTGTCCCTGTGCTTTGGGCTGCAGGAATTAGACTTGAAAGTGTTGGCCAGAAACTGGATCAAGTGCATGTTTTGAATGTATTCCAGTCAGACCAATCCCTCACCCTCCGTGAGAGAACAGTGGGAGGACTTTGTGAGGTTAGCATTTCCTTGGAAATTAATTCCAAAATCAAAAGATAATTAGGACAAAGAGAAGACAAATGTTTGGAAGAGAAGACAGCCTTGACACTGTGAGGTGATTCCAAGAGGATTTGCTCACAGATGTGCTTATCCCTCTTCTGCAAAGCTGCTCTTTAAACTTTTCCAAAGTAAATAAGCTCTGATCCATGGGGCTGAGAAGCAGCTTGACAAGTATCAGTTCCCTGTGAGCCACGCTTCCTTCAATCCACAATCCATAAGTACAAGGCCTTGAACCCTCCTAGGAAATTTAAAAGCTAACTTTCTTGGGAACCTCTCACCTTTTGGGCTGAGCATTCAGCTGTGGGAGTGGGAATTGTGGCAGTGCTGCAGTGGGAATTGTGGCACTGCTGCAGGGGAATTGTGGCA
>WEIU01010120.1:269260-286813 GCA_013389925.1 Aegithalos caudatus
CAGGGGAACTGTGGCACTGCTGCCGGGAATAGTGGCATTGCTGAAAGGGAATTGTGGCAATGCTGCAGTGGGAATTGTGACAATGTTGCAGGGGAATTGTGGCACTGCTGCAGTGGGAATTGTGGCAGTGCTGCAGTGGGAATTGTGGCAGTGCTGCAGTGGGAATTGTGGCAGTGCTGCAGGAGAATTGTGGCACTGCTGCAGTGGGAATTGTGTCAGTGCTGCAGTGGGAATTGTGGCACTGCTGCAGTGGGAATTGTGGCAGTGCTGCAGTGGGAATTGTGGCAGTGCTGCAGTGGGAATTGTGGCAGTGCTGCAGTGGGAATTGTGGCAGTGCTGCAGGGAATTGTGGCAGCGCTGCAGAGGAGGAGGGCAGGGCAGTGTCTCCCTGTGCTCTGGGCTGTGTGGGGCAGGCCAGGGCCAGCACTTTCAGGGTGTCCCAGCAGGATCCAGCAGGACCTGCTGGTGCCAGCCACACAAACACCTCAGCAGAGCAGGGGGAGGCAGAGAGAAGCTGTTTAGGGGCCCCCAGTCTGCAAACCCCTGAGCACGAGGAGGTGGAAGATGTGGAGGTGAATGCATCCCTTTCCCTTTGGGTGCCCAGCTTGTTCATGATTTGTGAGGCTCATTCAGCCAAGACTTTTCTGTGTCCCGGAGCAATCAGGTATGGAAACGACACGAAAGTGCTTTTAAGTGCCAGGCGTGGTTGGGTGAGCACATAAGGGAGCTTTGCCTCTAACATCCCTCTCTTTCCACCCAGGGATGACTTGCCAGGCTCGCAGCTCCTACATGGACACCGAGGTGCTGTGGGGACACCGCTTCACCCCCGTGCTCACCCTGGAGAAGGATTTTTACGAGGTGGACTATAACAGCTTCCACAGCACCTATGAGACCCACACCCCCGTGTGCTGTGCCAAGGAGCTGGCACAGTCCCGCCGGGAAGGGCAGCTCCTCAGCCACCTGCCCATCCTGGGCCAGGACACAGGGACAGCCAGGGAGGAGGAGCAGGAGCAGGAGGAGGAGGAGGAGGAGGAGGAAGGACTGAGTGGAGCCAACGGGACAGCAGGAGAGGGGAAGGAAGAGGTGCCTGTATAACCCTGGAGCTGCTGGAGCACAGACACCCACACACTCTGCTGGGACACTGGACTGAACAGTGGAACTGACTGGCACCAGAGCTGGGGTCTGTCCTGCTCTGCTGCCTGCTGCTCATCCTGGGAGTCACTGCACTGCACCGTGCCTCAGTTTCCCTCCCTTTTCCTGTGGCTCTGAGCTTTGCCCTCCTCTGCAAAGCACTTTGATCTCCATGGACAAGGCCCACTCTTCTCATCACTGCTAAAACCGAAATTCCTACCACTGGTTGTTTCAAAAGGTGTTGATTGGACGTGCAGGACTCTGCCCCTCTTGGGAGGGTGTTTAACCAGTCCAGAATGTCCCATCTCAGTATGAAGAATGTGATTTCATACCTTCACTTAATTTGTGAGTCAATGTATTGTAGACATTGTTCCAGCTAAATTAAAAGAAAAGGAAAAAAAACCCCTCTTCTATGTAGTGAAGTGTTTTGCCTTCATGAATTTTACAAACAGATTCTCGTGTTTTCTTCCAGGATCACAGCCACTGGGATTTATTTCCTGCAAAATGTCTGATATGAGCAGGGCACCTTTCCCTGCAGACATTTAACATGTTTATCCAGTGTTGTGTCTTCTCCAGCTGAAGTGTTTCGTCTACCCTTGTCATGGAATCTCTGACATATTTCGTAGGCTACCCATGGTCAGAGAGTTGAGATTTTGCCCCAGTGAAGGCTTTTTTTCTGGCATGAATGTCCCAGTTGCAGTTTCAATTGATGATTTAAAACAAAGGGCGTAGTCCCCTGGGGGTTGGAAGGTTCTGGAATTTCAGAGGCTCTGGAATAGGGAGACTGGGTAAGTGGCAGTTTGCAAAATTCACTGCTCTTCTGCAAAGCACATATCCAAAATAAAGGTTGAGGTGCTGATGTTCCTGCAGCTAATGGGAACACACTGACATAACTGAAGCCAACAATTTTGGTCTTTAGAAAGAGGCACAAAAACAGATTTCCCAAAGAGGATTGTCTCACCCAGAAAAGGAATGAAGAAAAGCAGTCTGTGAGATAAAAGATTCCCACAAATTTCAACAACTCAGGAAAAAAAAAGGCCTTGTTGGGGAAAATCGCTTCCCTTGCTCCTCAAACTTTGGTGGAAAAAACAGGCTACCTGTAGAATTATTTCTTTAATAAAATAAAATGAAACATACATAATATGCAAGAGTTAGTTTCCATAGAGAAAGAACTGCATCTTTATCTGGGGAATAAATGCACATTGTCTGGACTCAGCTGCACGTTCAGGATCTGAAATATAGTTTTGTGTCTTGATTTTTATACAAATACAACATAAACTGGAAATAGAAAGCAGTGGTCCTATTGACATAGAAACAAGGAGGAGAATACAATCTGTAGGGGTCAGAGATCCCATTTACTTAGAGATGTAATCTTATAATATAGGTAAGAGAGAAATTTGTGGGAGTTTTTCTGAGGGGATGGAAAAATGACCATGACATGGTTGTGTTGTACTTAAACCACGTTAGGAGCCAGCAGCCAGCTTGGCCCCCAGGGTACAGGAATTACCTCTCAGTTACACAGCACATTTCAAGGGAAGGAACTTCACTGGAAATTCTCATCAAGAAAGCTTCTTGCAGCCTCAGAGTGGGCAGAACTTTTCCAGAAGTCTCATTTTTGTTTTTCTGCTCGGATTCTTCTTTTTCTATCCTGAGCCTCAGAGGAACAGAGAGAATAAAACAGAGAGAAAAATGAGATCCTTAGAATGGCTTGTTCATTTTCTTAGACCTTCTCACCCAACCTCTGCAAGATAATTACGTGTCAAAAATCAAAACTGGGTTGCAGATTTTCCTCTGTAGCTGATCTCCTAATGCAGGAGATGGGAATGGAGAGGAAAACTGCAGTGGGTCTGTGCAAGTCAGAGGCAGCTGGAGCAACTGTGGAGTCTGGGAATTCATATATCATATCCTCCTGTAAGGAATTTGGGTTGTTGCTGGTTGGATATCTGCTGGATATTTGGATATCTGCTGAAGGGTGGGCTGTGCAAATCCATCCCAGGGACTGGGGGGCTTCTTCTGTGTTTGGAATCTGCAAATATACCCCAGTGACTTTCTAAATTGAGGCTTCAAACTGTGCCTGCATGAGCTGAGCCCAGGAACTTCCCTGCTTCTGCAAGGTGGGAGAAACACCCTCCTGCAATCCTCACTGTGCTGAGCAGATCCAGGGCAGAGAATCCCCCAGGGCTTGGGGGCACCCTGTGTTTCCTGTATTTTCAAACCATATTTTCAAGTTGTGCAGCCTGGCCACCACTTCTGGGGTTAGGGGACCCTTTCTGAAGCCTGTCAGGCAGGCCCCAGGGTTGACCTTTTCCTGAAAGAGTTTTAATTTAGTGAGTGTATTGAACTTTCCTGAAAGTGAGGGAGAGCACCTCTTCCAGAATTGTCATCTCTGACAATTGGATCCATTTCCCTGCTGTTCACCAGCATGTGCAGGACAATAAACTATGGGAACAAAAGCAGAAAAGAGCCACTCTTTTCTGTAATGAACATTTAAATACAAATCTCTTATGGAGATGAAATAACTCACAGATACATCCACCCATGTAAATATCCCATATAAATTCTACACTCATCAGTGTACTTTAAAAAATGTTAACTAATACTCCACAAGAAACATTTATAACCTGTAAGCATGCTATTCACCCATGAATAACCATTTCTATAATGGACCCAGTAAACAAGCTAAAAATACATATTCAAAACATGGAAAACATCTGCTTTATGAATGTATCACTGATAAGCCAAATTCACAGCAGAATTCATCCACAACTCGTGTAGGAGCCACTTATGCATAACAGGGGCTCTCAGAAGCTGCCAGTGTTGTGTGTGCAAACATTTCCACCTGAATCCTGCATTTTAACACAGCACCTGAGGGCTGGCTTATTAACCATGAGCCCAGGTGCCTCTCTACACACACAAATGTGCACATTGTGTCCCCAGCAGGCAAAGCTGCACCTTCAGAGGATTTCCCAGCAGCACAGAGCCAGACCCCACATGGCACAGCACAAACACCCTCAGCAGTGCAGAGCAGGGAGGGAGTTGGATTCCAGGCTGTGCTCCTGCCCTGCAATCATCCATCAGAGCTTTGGAGCAGCCAAAAGCTGCGTTTGCTGTGCTTTATTTTCCTCCCTGTGCAGGCAGACTGGGGAACAGCTCTCTAAGAGGAGAGCTGGAGGGGCAATGGAGCAGGCAGGGGTAGCAGAGGCTCTGTGCTCAGCTGGGTTCTGTGGGAGGTTTTGGGACAACACTGGGAGGGAGCCCTGCACACCTCGTGGGTTTATTTCATCAGTTGCTTTCCCAGCCCCAGCCTTTGAGCTGTTCTGTCCTTGGGCAGTGCCACTGGTGCTCATGGAGGGCCAAACTGGCCTCTGTGCCTTGAGTGCTTATTTCTCCTGTGTCAATTCCCACATTTATGTGTATTAGGATTTTTCATTTGAACTAGAGTTAATTTCTTAGACTGATCTGAAGATAAAGTGGAAAAACCCAGCCCTTGCCTTGGCAGATGGTTCTGGGCAGGGGTTAATCAATATCTCTCTTAGAAATGTACCTTTATTTTTCATTTTAATTATCCTGCCTTTAATTTTCACTCATTGCAAGACCTATCACTCATTTTAGGCTTAAATTTACTGCCTCATTGTTTTCTCTCTCTTGTTACTATGAATGTATTTCCATCATGGACCTGAGAGAAGAGGGAATGTTATTTATGCTCAAGTAATTAATACCCAGTGATAAGCTCTGTTTGCTGCCAGCCATATCTCCTGCAGTATATGAGGGGCTGGTTGCCAAGATGTGCTAAGCAGCAGTGTGCTGGATGACAGAGAGGATGCTTAATTAAGGTTCAGGAAAATCAGGCAAGATTTCAGCAAAGTGGTTCCATTCAAAGGCCAGGGAAGCTGTGATGAACTCCTGGGAGTCTCCTGGAGTGACACCAGTCAGGGCTTCATTTCCAGAGGTGCCTGGTCTCTTTGGTGCCTGTAAGGAGCAGCAGAATCCAGATGCTGGCATTTTCTTCCATGAGGAAGTCAGGGCTGAATTCTGATTTTGTTTGGGGTGATCGTTCTCCCTCAGGGAAATGAGGAAAAGTTCCAGGGAAGCCCAGTGGGTTCCTCAGCTTTGCCAACAACTATCAGACCACAACTTGGTTCTCAAGTCCTGCTTTAGGGAGTGGAGGGGAAAATTGCACTTTCAGACAGTTGTGCATAAGAAAATGCACTCTGGGGTACCCAAGCTGAACAACTGGTGCTGGTGGATAATTTCTGCTGAAAAGTAAAACCTAATTCTGCAGCTTTGCTGAAGGAAGTTTGTTTTTATCCTCACAGGACTGAACTGTCCTGCTTAGCTGGAGCCAGGCAGCACAAACATGTAACTGCTTTCCCAAGAAGGTGAAATCTAAAGTGCCACTAAAATCTGCTTCACATGTTGGGTGAATGCATTTCGTGAGCTGCTCCAGTTTAGCAAGTGCTGAAGGTGTGGGCAAATACAGACTCTGGTTCAGTAAGGTGATCTGAAAGAATGAATGAAATAGAAAACCAGCCTGGTTTCGTTAACTCCAGTAAAACCAGGAGTAAATCCCCAAAATCAGAGCTGTATTTTGGTTGGATTAGTGATATCAGAACCAGGACACAAAATGGTTGTAAAGCTCTGCTTTAACTCACAAGTATTTGCATCATGGTCCGTCTCTGAGTAGGACAGGGGAGGAAAGCAGGGACCTTTCTGTACCTGGGAATACAAATGATAATGCAGCACAGTGGGAATGGCTGCTCTCAGGGTGTCTCTCAAATCCCAAAAGGACAGGATGCAAAGAGGGGCAGGTGTAGCACTGCACAGCAAAGAGCTGAACCTTTCATTTAACAAATCCTGCAAACAACATCGGGCCAGGAGGAGGGGAGGCCTTGAGCCATCAAACAAGGTTTGTTTGCCCCAGGGCTGACAAGAGCTCGGGGGCTGCTCTGCCCCAAGCAGCAAAGAGGGACATCAAGAGGGTTCCAGCTCAGGGAGCTCCATCCTTACCCAGTTTGTGTCAGATTTAAATGAGTCTCGTTTCCTACCAAATAGGGCAAGTTATTTAAGGAAGGGTGATTCAAAATTGAAACAACTCTATCCTTTCAAGCTTCATCTTGTAATTGAAATATTCATAAAGCTCTTCATTCAGCATAAGACCATTGCAGGAATATTTTAAGGATTTCATGCCTTTTGCAGCTACAATGTGCAAATTCAGCAAGACTAGCCTGCATTTTAGGAGTGCAAATGCATCATATTTTTGACCCATCTTTCTTTCATTATATTTTCCTTTACGAGATTTTCATCAGATTGAAAGAAATTGTGTTTTTATTGTGTGTACAAACAGCTGCTCTGGGTTAGGCTGAGAACCACTGAATTCACTCTCCTGGTTGATGAATGTTTTGGGGATGGATGTCAAAAAATTCTAATCTTAAAATCTGTTCTTTCTTAATTTTACTCAGGTCCTCATATCCTGTGTGATTTAGACATGAAAACTAAATGCAGATAAAGCCCAAGGTTAATAAAAGAATATATTTCCATCCCAAAGAGGAGCAAATGCTTCCACAAGTCCACTTTTATCACCCCAGTACTCATGGCTATTCCCCATGCCCTGGTGTGCAGCTCACTGAGCAGGGACACAGGAGTTCCCACCACCCAAAAGTGCAAGAAATGCACTGCAGGAAATCAGAGCAATAGAACTAAAAGCACCTGAGGAGAATCGGGCTGACAACTCCAACCCTCCACATTGCTGCAGATTTATCACTGAGTGAGGAGAAAAACTCACAGAAAAAGGAAAATTAACGATGGTGAAAGCTGCTGGGTGTTTTCTGGGTTGTTCCATTGCGTGTCCATCATTTTTGTGCCAAACAAATGAGCAGCACAACCACACTGAATCCGTGCCCCATCTGCCTCCCGTTCAGAGCAGGGCTCAGCTGCTTCCCTGCTCCCAGAATAGAAGGAAGGGAGGCAGTGCCAGGTGCAGACAGAGACAGCCTTGGCCTGCTGGACCCTTCCAGGGAGCCCAGGAGGGGTTTGTCCTTCCCTGGCAAAGCCTCTCCGTGCTGCCAAGGCAGATAAAGGGACAGGAACAGCACTTGGAGAGGGAGCAGGGCCGGGACCTCATTCTCGTGGGGCTGCTGGGACAGGGCTTCCAATAGCAGAGAGGAGGCATTCTTCCACACTGGATTGCAGGATGTCAGGTTTTATTGGATCAGGGCTGTTCACTGCCCTGTGCTTCACTCACCCGGCTCCTTTCCCCATCTGCTGCCAGGAGAGCTCAGCTCCCGGGGTTGTGTTTGCAGAGCCTGAGCTGAGCTCCTCCTGCATTGCACATCCAAAATTCAGCACCTGTGCAGCCCCTCCTGCATTGCACATCCAAAATTCAGCACCTGTGCAGCCCCTCCTGCATTGCACATCCAAAATTCAGCACCTGTGCAGCTCCTCCTGCATTGCACATCCAAAATTCAGCACCTCTGCAGCTCCTCCTGCATTGCACATCCAAAATTCAGCACCTGTGCAGCTCCTCCAGCATTGCACATCCAAAATTCAGCACCTGTGCAGCTCCTCCTGCATTGCACATCCAAAATTCAGTACCTGTGCAGCTCCTCCTGCATTGCACATCCAAAATTCAGCACCTGTGCAGCTCCTCCTGCATTATACATCCAAAATTCAGCCCCGTGAGCCCAGTGAGGAGCTGGTCCTGGCTGGTGCCCCTGAGCAGCCACCCCAGCACAAAGAGCTGCCCCTCACTCATCAGTGTGGGGAAGGCACCAGAACTGGGGGCTGACTCTGAGCCCTGGGTTTGTCCCTGGCTCCCCCTGACCCCACACAATTCAGTGCTCACACATGTGGCTTTGTGGGATCTGTTTAGGCTCCAGCTCAAGAAGGCCCATGACCATGTCCTGAATTTTAATTGGGTTGATTTTTAGAGCTGGGGCTTTATGGCTGCAATTTAATTGAGGCTGGATGTGTTTCTTAGTCCAAGTTTGTACAACAGTGGAGTGGGGCACTGGCACAGGACATCGTGCAGCCCTTGAGTGCAGGGTGGGGTGGGACACCTCTCTGTGACTGTGCCTCATCAGCAGGGCAGGGATGCTGGGGATAAGAACCAGGAAAAACTCTGTCCATACAGAGGGGACTGAATTGGAGACTCAGCAGGGGAGAGGAAAACCCTGGGAACTCATACCACCTAACCATGTAACCCTGCAAACCTGGGACATTTCCTGCCTGCAAAAACCTGCAGGCCCTCAGGATTTTCCCTTCAGAAGGGAGGTGGGGGTGTGCAAACTAAATCCCCAGTGGGATTTGGGACGTCCCTGCACGAGCAGCCCTGCAGAGATGGGAGTGGCTCCTCATCCCCAGGGCTGAGCTGCCCCTGCACTCTCCAGTCCATCCAGGGACCCTGATCAGCCCTGGCCATGTTTTGGGGGTAGGCAGGGGGGGTCTGTAGTGTTCTGAGAAAGAGCAGGTTCCTTACCTGGAAATGGAGTAATTGCTCCATTTACATTAAAAATACCCATTAATTGCCTGAGTTTCTGTACTCCCTGACAAGCTCCCTGCCTCCCCAGACCTCACATGCCTCAGGCTTTATTTATAGGCTCCCCTGACCTTTTCATTACTCATTCTCTCTCATGGATCCTGTCCTCTGTATGTTACCACATCACTTTTTCTTGTCCCGTCTGACATTTAATTTTTATTAACTGTGGTGTCAGGTAAAGCTGGTTTTCTTTGTTTTCCACACTGTGTTCTTCTCCTGCTCTCCAAGCCGTAGAAAGTAATTCCAGAATCACTTGGGAGAATTTTTTCCTTGACATTCTGAGATTTTCCAGCAGGATGTGGAAGATTAAACCCAGGTTTAAGGTTAATAATGTCTCCCTGAGCCCATGGGAACTGTGAAGTGGGTACAGGAGCACAAGCCTTACTGCTGACCTGCAAGGGTCTAAGTGTGGGTCTCCTGTACCCACCAGAAGGTGAGCACTGATCACTGGAAATCCCCCTGCACCCCCCTGTTCTTGAGTGGCTGGCTCTGATTCCAGTCTGTGCAGAAAGCAGGAGTCTAGGGTGGGATCTGGGGATGATGCTGTAGTTTTCCAGCCATGCTTAACATGCTTGCCACACCCTCTGATGAGGAATCTCTTGTGGCTACTTGTTCAACTGCATAATCACATTAACTCAAGCAGTTCAGGCAGAAAACATCTAAACCAGGAATATTTGTGAGAGAGAGATTAAAAAAATACTTCCATTAGCTGCTCTTCATTTGAGAGGTTCCTACAAATTAACAGCAGCCTTTGTTTACTCTTGGATGATGTGTTGTTTCCTGAACTTTACTGGTTAATTAAAAAATCCTTCCCTCAAAAAAGTGAAATCCTCCCCATCTTTTTGGTGAGTCATGGTGCATGTTTCAGTGAGAAGTGCCTCACGCTCAATTTATAGCCTGCATGAATCTGTATACAAACATGTTTATACAAACATTTATTGGAATG
Source organism: Aegithalos caudatus (assembly GCA_013389925.1). Classification (NCBI taxonomy): domain Eukaryota; kingdom Metazoa; phylum Chordata; class Aves; order Passeriformes; family Aegithalidae; genus Aegithalos; species Aegithalos caudatus. Next base: position 278,872 of record WEIU01010120.1, read on the forward strand.
GATCCATAGCTCAGTTCTGACACTAATGGACAGTAGAGAGGCATGAGCTAATGCCAAATCTCACTAAATTAAATCCTTTAATTCTGTTCAATAGAGCAGCTAAATTCCCAAACGCCGGGAGGGAGAATCCCAAGTGCAGGCACTGGGATGAGTGGCTCTAAAGCAGAGCTCTCCAGGGGGAGCATGGGGGGCTCCAGCCAGGGACCCTCAGGGGAGCAGAAGGGGCTGCCAGGAGCTCCCAGCTGCTGCCAGAGGCAGGAGCAGTGGTGCCAAACCCCCAGATCCATGCAGAAACCCTAAGGAGACCCAACACACACTGCTAGGGGAGGGACAGGCTGTGAGTCCTTGTTCCTGGGCTTTGGTAAAGCCTCTGCCACCATTCCCAGAGTATTGTCCTGAGAAAGCCCCTGGCTGGGTGTGCTCAGGTGAAACCTGACCGAGGCTGGGCCAGCAGAGGGGGGGAAGGGGTTAAACCAGCTGGAAGGGCTGCTGCTCCCAGGATCAGTGTGGCACCAGGGCTGGCCCATGGGGTGAGGGGATGGAGGCACCCCCAGGCACTGCAGGGGTGACCCCAGCTGGGTGGGGGTGGCTGTGCTGTGGGTGGGGGCTCTGCAGAGGGACCAGCACGGGATGGACCCTGGGATCCAAGGGCTGAGGACAACGGGGTCACCAAGGGCTGAGGACAACGGGGTCACCAAGGGCTGAGGACAACGGGGTCACCAAGGGCTGAGGACAATGGGGTCACCAAGGGCTGAGGACAGCAGGGTCACCAAGGGCTGAGGACAATGGGGTCACCAAGGGCTGAGGACAGCAGGGTCACCAAGGGCTGAGGACAACAGGGTCACCAAGGGCTGAGGACAACAGGGTCATCAAACAGGGTCACCAAGGGCTGAGGACAGTGGGGTCACCAAGGGCTGAGGACAATAGGGTCACCAAGGGCTGAGGACAACAGGGTCATCAAACAGGGTCACCAAGGGCTGAGGACAATGGGGTCACCAAGGGCTGAGGACATCAGGGTCACCAAGGGCTGAGGACAGCAGGGTCACCAAGGGCTGAGGACAATGGGGTCACCAAGGCTGAGTCCCGGGTCCTGGGCCAGACTCACAACCACATGGAGCTGCAGGCTGGGGCAGAGGGGCTGGAAAGCTGGGAAAGGCCCTGGGGGTGCTGTCCCAGCAGCTGGAAATGAGCCCAGGTGGGCAAGAGGCCAAGGGCACCTGGGCTGTGCCAGCCATGGTGTGACCACAGAGCAGGGATTGTCCCCCTGTGCTGGCCCTGCCGGGACACCTGCAGTGCTGTGATCAGCCCTGGAGAATGTCCAGGGCAGGGGATGGAGCTGGGAAGGGTCTGGAGCCCCAGGAGAGGCTGAGGGAGCTGGGAAAGGGGCTCAGCCTGGAGAAAAGGAGGCTCAGGGGGGCCCCTGTGGCTCTGCACAGCTCCTGACAGGAGGGGACAGCCAGGGGCGTCGGGCTCTGCTCCCAGGGAACAGGGACAGGAGGAGAGGGAAAGAGCCATGGGAAGTTTAGTTGGATATTGGGGACAATTTCTTCACTGAAATGATTGTCCAGCCCTTCCACAGCTGCCCAAGGCAGGGGTGGAGGGTGGATTTTCCATTCTGTGGCACCTGGGGACATCATTTAGTGGTGGCCTTGGCAGTGCTGGGCTGTTGTTGCCAGGTGGCTGCTGATGGACTTGATGGTCTTAGAGGGTTTTTCCAGTTCTGTGGCTCTAAATACAAAGCTTTCTGTGTGAATATTGATATAGTCTATATTCCAAAAGGATGGAATATTTCACATTGTTTTTAGATTAAAAGAAACCAGATCTGAATTTCTGGTCCCTCTGAATTTCTCGTGGGACTCTGGTATTATTTACTGAACAATAGTATTGTGCTACTGGGTGTACAGGGGAATATCAGATGTCTGGAAGAATTAATGAATATTCAGGGAGTTCTGCTTTGCAATGAGCTTCAGCTGAGACCTGTGTTCATTCATATACATTTAAGTAAAGCTTAGATTTGCTTGTTTTTCATAAATCCTCTTTCGAAGGGAGGAAAACAATCAGGCTGTGCTTTTATAGAGTGAATTTAAAATTAAAATTAGACATTTAGGTGTCATTTCAGTTGTAAAGTAGCCCTTAGTCTGATGGTTGGAACAGGGTTTCCAATTATGTTTAATTTGTATGCACAGGGCTTGGCTAGACAAAGTATTAAGGGTTCTTACTTGTTCATAATATTTCTATCGTGTGCAGGGCTTTTCAACACCCTCACTAAATTAGTTCTTGGAAGCCCTTGTTCACTATATTAACGTAATCTATCCCACACATAGTAAAACAAACTGTTTGGCCTTTCAAATGAGAGGACCCCAATCTTAATAAATATTGAATTATAAAACCCCTGCGTGGGGAATACAAGCTAATTCTTTTCTCTTTGCACCAGCTGTGAGCTGCTCCATGTGATGTATGGCACAAACTCAGCAGGAAAGAGGAGCAAATTGAAAACACCACCCCTGTGGGTTCCCTTATTAGACTGGAAGTGACTGTGAAATTTGCAGGACACAGCTCATTAAAACAAGGCTGGCAATCTGTGACCCCTTGAGTGGGAAGAGGAGATCCATGCTGGAAAACAGGCTGTTGCTTTGATTGGGGGGAACTCAGCTAGGGAGGAGGGAAATGTGTGTGGCTGCTTGTTAACCCCCTCCTCACCAGAGCTCCTAACAAGGTGCATCTTCAGGAGGCTGGGGCAGCAATAGCTCACACCCAGTTGGAAATGAAGGGATGGATTCCTGGAGAGCTGCTGGTGTTCCCCATCCCAGCTCCACGCTCCCAGGAGTGTTTGTGCTGCTTGGGCACTGAATGGTGCAATGGAAATATCAGTTCCTAGGTGTTTCATCAGAGTGGGAACTCAGCACAGCACAGGACCAAGGGCTACAGAGCTGCTTTTTAATTTCTGAGATATTTAGTTGGTATTCATTTAGTGATAATTGCAGTGGGCCCCCTGACCCAGGCAAGTGCATCAAGAGGAGCAGGTTTTCAGAGAATCCCAGGATGGATCAGGCTGAGAGGGAGCTCAGAGGGTCACCAGGTCCCAGCTCCCTGCTCCAGCAGGGCCATCCCAAAGTACAGGGCACAGGATTGTGTCCCTATGGTTCTGGAATATCCCCAGTGAGGAGGCTCCTCCCTGAACAGCCTGTTCAGGACTGGGCACTGTCCAGGCAGAAGTTGTGCCTCCTGTTCAGGGACAATTCCTGGGATCAGTCCCTGCCTGTTGCTCTGGTGCCATTGCTGGGCCTGGAGCAGAGCCTGGCCCTGCTCTGCCCTCCCTGCACACAGGGACACCCAGGGACACCCAGGGACACCCAGGGACACACAGGGACACACAGGGACACCCAGGGACACACAGGGACACACAGGGACACACAGGGACACTGAGAGGGCCCCCCTCAGCTGGGGCTCCTCTCCAGGCTGAGCAGCCCCAGCTCCCTCAGCCTTTCCTGGGCATGGAGGTGCTCCAGGTCCTTCCTCAGCTCTGCAGCCTCCACTGGCTCCAGGAGGAGCCCAGAGCTGGACACAGCACTCCAGAGGGACCCCCAGGGCTGGGCAGAGGGGCAGGATCACTCCCTGACCTGCTGGAAGTGCTCCTCCCAGTGCTTCCCTGGATACACCATTGGCCTCCTTGGGCCACAGGACAAAGTTCTGGCTCATGAACAACTCCATCCCATCCTGGACTGTCCCATGAAATGATCTCTTGGAGTACCTGGTGTTGAATTCTGTCCTTGTGGCAGCTCAGAGCAGTGTGCTCTGTGTTTGGAAAGCCTCAGCTGCAGAGGAGCTGTCCTGGCTCTGTAAATCAGCTCTCAGCACTGTCAGGAGCCAGACCAGACCCAGCCTGCACAGCCAATCTCACTTGGCCTCAGGCACAAGTCCTTGAAATTCCTCTGTGTGAGTGTGCACTACCCAGGCTGCTCCCAGACCCAGCCTAGTTCAGTTTGGTGCTGGATATTCAGCTATCAGTTGTTTGCCTCTGAAGAAAAGAACAGGACAATTTATCCCAAACTTACTCCAGGTTCTAATAAATCCCATTTTCATGACAGCAGAACCCAGGGAAAAAACAAGGCAAGAATATTAACATTTTCTGCTTGAAAAAGCAGCTCTCGTAGTAGTTAAGTTCAATACCTTAAGTGATCATCTAATTCTAGTCTGTCATTTTCTGTAAGTAAATAAACCTGTATCTTATTCCTCCCCCTGTCAAAGATTAAATAATGCTGCATCAGCTTTTAACGTGATTGATCCAAATAAAGACCATGAAAAATGTAGCCTGGTTGGAAACATTTAATGAAATAATACATCTGGGGAGGGCTCCCCCCATCCCTTGCTGATGAGGAAGAGCTGGATTATGGGAAGAGAAAGGCTGGGATGACAACACTTAAACTGATGTAGCTCTGCATGAGGGACAGGAGGGCTGAATACAAAATGAGCTCAATAATTGTGAGTGAGATCCATGCTCGGATGGCCTGGGGAAAGCAGGTTCACTTAAGGCAGATACAGCTGGATTTCCAAAATGATCACTCAGTCACAGATGAAGATTTTGGCCCTGCTGACCATGGCAGAAGAAAGAACCAAACCCCCTTGTCTGGGACATGTGGGGAGCTGGAAACTTTCCCTTGGACTTGGAACTTTCCTTTAGGAAGAGTGGGAAGTGTGGGTGCAAAAAATGAAAGCCTTACAAATGTCTCATGCCTCTTGTGCCAATATTGCTCCCTTTTTAGGGAGACTAAAAGAGGGATGGAGGGACCCCTGACTTGAAGTGACAACAAGGAAAAGCTTTATGATGAACTTTATGCTGTTGTGGTAGTTGTCTATCACCTGCCTGTGAGTATCCTGTAGTCTCTGAACTCTCACTTGTTTTTCAGTTGAAAACAAGTTCTAAACTCTTCCTGCCATAATTTTGACATGGAAAAGCTGCCTTCTCCTCATCCAAATCAAGTCAGTGATTCACTCCTTACACAGTCTGCTGGTGGTTATGGGGATGGAACACAGGCTTTGTAAATGATTGTAAAACACAGGCTGGGTTCCAAAGTGGTTTATTTTCATATTGATGATTTTAGAAAGCAAACTTAAAAGTTCTGTAGTTTTCCTTGTGCACTGGGAGGCTGGAGAGAGGATTTTTTGGAATATTTGATCTGCACAAAGTGCAGATGAGAAGATTGCTGGGTAGGTGAGCAGAAGGAAAGAGAGAAAGAAAACAAACAGAGAAAGAAAACAAAGGAAAGAAGAAGCCCAGGAGAGGGCAGGTTTATTTTTAGGAAGTGTTTATTCTTAGAGTGGGAACTCACAGCCAGGCTGCATTCAGCAGGGCATCTGCACACAATGTTCTGACCTGGAGGTGCCCAGATACCCTTCCAGAGCCCCACACAACCCCAGCAGCTTTGGGACATCCCAAGAGAAATGGCTGATTGCTTTTGCACCTATGCTATTAATAATTGAGGTGCAAGGCAAAACTGATAGGTTTTAAATTCTGGGATCATTCCTTAAAGTCAAATTATATCAGGCTTATGTATTTGTTCCCATCCCAATTAAATCTGTGTTCCTCTTTCCTTGAATAGTACATGTTCCAAAGATTAAGTAGAAAGTTACTGGAAAAACTCTGAACTGGTAACAAGGAATTCATATTTCTTACCTAATTGTCACTGAGATGGATGTTTTGGGAATATTTCCAAGACTACACTTGGTTTAGTAGCCACACTTGGAGCACATTTTGATGAAGCCTTAGGAAGTGGTGAAGGACAGGTGTAAGAAACAATGCTCACTTTTAAAATTTCAAAGGATTATTTAACAAAACAAAACAAAAAACAAAACAAAAAACAAAACAAAAAACAAAACAAAAAACAAAACAAAAAACAAAACAAAAAACAAAACAAAAAACAAAACAAAAAAAAAAACACCAAACCAAAACTGAATAAGAAGAAAGAGCAGCACTTGGAGGGTGGGATTAAACCGCCATGTGCTCAACCAAAAAACGGCTGCTCCAGCTTTTATACCTTTGGTGCTGCCTCAGGTAACCCTGGCCCCGCCCAAAGCCTGCCAATCAACTCTTCTTTGCCAGCCATTGGTGGAGACTGCTGGCCTGAAATGTGATTGGCGGTCAGGCGTTGCCAGGCCACGCCCCCTAGGAACAAGCCTTCCCTCCTCCCAGCTGCCCCAGGCGGGGCACAGGCACAGCCCTCCCTGCACATGTCCTGACTGCCAAGGGCATTCCTTGGAACCGTACGGGGAAAGGGGCTGTGGAGAGAACAGAGGATGTCTGAGCAACAAATCACAGTAACAGAACTACACATCAATAAAACTTCTCTTAGCATACCCACAATATTCATCCCTTAATTGAGAAAGCCAACCATTGCATTACCCATCTATAAGAAACCCCCCTTTTCCTTTTCTATAAGTCATTTGGCTCAAGCAATTAATTCTAATTTTTTTTATTTCAGTTATCTACTCCTACTTCTCCAGAGTCAAATTTTAATTTTGGATGAGTCATAATAGCGTCTGTTGATGTGGGTGAGGACAGTGGGAAGAGGAAGAACACCTCAGGTTTTCCTTAAGCAAAATGATTGGTGGAGTTGGTGATACGAATTGGTTGGAGCAGACAAAAGGGCAGAGATCCAGTATGGCTTTTACTCCCATCTACCATGCCTACAGCAGGTGTATCTTGGTGGACAGTACAGAAGCCAGTTTGGTCTTGCCCTCTAGTTTCTGTTTTATTCTATCTGTCAGTTGTACTCTTATTGGATTTTGGAGGGAAAAGACAATTGAGGAATGATAGAGGTCCATTATGGCTTTATTCCCCCACCTTACCATGCCTACAGGGTTGCTGCCCACAGCAGGGCTATTGAATCTTCTTGGGGGCAAGCACAGGGGCCAACCCAGTCTTGCCCTCTAGTTCCTGTCTTACTCCACTTGTCAATTCCTAAGTGTACTACCCCAGCACCTCCTACGGTTCCCCATGTACTTCCCCTCAACAGATACTCGCAATCCCTATCCATTAAAACAGGACAATTACATCAATAATTGATACAGTTCAAATTTCTCACTCCAAGTGTTACTTAAAACAGACCTTGAGCTGGCTGGTGGAAGCTTGACCTTACCCTCCAGACATTCTGATGCTTTTCTGGTTACCTCTCAGTCCCTGTGAGACAACAGTATGGATGTTATGGTCTATCCTTTGGGTTCTTTCACTGGGCTTCTTAATTCTGTCTTAGAGAGTATTCTGAAGAGGAGAAGCAGCAGAGGTCAGGCCATTTTCTTGTCAGCCTGGCTAGAACTGCAAAGCTGGCCCATGAACTATTGCAGGCAGGTGTCTCTTGGCCATTACATCTGTCAGAGACACTGCAGTTATCTTAGTTGAGCTTATGTGGAAAAAGAAAGCTATTACCATCTAATAAACAGGCTCTGATTTACCCAGGCTCTGATTTCTTGTAGCAGCAATGCAATCAGCTTACACACACACACCCAATCTCTGGTTCTGCACACAGGATGGAAGAGAGTGACTGTGAGAAAAGTGACAAACAGGACTGGCAACTACTGAAAAAGGCAAAAAAGGGTATCCCCCTTGGTCTGGGATCTTGGAAAGGACAGATTACCTAGAGAAAAGGGACAAAGGGCCTGGCCATGCCTAGGATGCCTCCCCTTCTTCCCAGGGAGGGCATGCTCTCCTTGCTGCAAGTCTTGGTTTAGAAAGACAGGTGTCTGCCAGCGAAAGCTGAAGCTTCCCTTGGAATAGAAAATGTAAATCGCCTCCTTCCAAATTATTATAATTTTGCAACTAGGGGCTTTCAGGCAAAGATTTGGGAATAGAAGTAACAGTTCTTTACTAGGAATATTAAAAATACAAATGTAATAGTACAGAAAGAGAAGCAAAAAAAAACAAAATCCCTAGAAAACCCTGACAGAG
>WEIU01010120.1:287318-323565 GCA_013389925.1 Aegithalos caudatus
TTTTTATCCAGGTAGGAATGGTTGGCTCCTCCCCCTGGGCAGAGCATCTCCCAGTGGGATGATGTAATTGTATCAGGCCTGCAGTGAGCCTGGATGGCCCATGAACAGCAGATATCCCTGCAGGGAGGATGGGCCATGGAAGAGATGAGAACCCTGCCCCACCTGGTTTAACAGCTGCCCATTAGCATTACCTGTGCCTCCCCCCTGGAGTTATGAGGAATGGGTTATACAAGAGATAAACAAAACACCTTCCCAACTGGTTTCAACAGATGTAAAAATAGAACACACATTTTTGGTTACATATTGCAACCCAAGACACGGCAACAGCTACAAAAAGAAACACAGAGGCAAATTCTTTCTTCCAGGAGAACAGAGTGCATACAAAGAGCCAGCAGCTGCTTTAGCTAGCAGAGTGCAGCCATGACAAACACACACACCCAAACACACACACACATATCTGCTCTTCCCAGGTGGGACTGCAGCTGAACACACAGAGCTGTGCATCCAGAGCTGTACCCTCAGAGCCGTGTTTCTGGGCCCGCCCAGCTCATGTGTGCATCCAGGACATGTGGAGAGCTCATGCACACACAGGGGCACTTGCTCACTTGCACAGAGCCCTGGTGTACAGCAGTACTTGTCAGCAGCACACACATGTGCACACACAGAGTCCTGCACACTAATATGTGTAGTGTTATATACATCAACACACATATCTTACACAGGGCCATGCTTACACGTGCAGAGCTTGTGCATGCTCACAAGCACAGGGCTGTGCACAAACTTACCACACCTGAGAGGGTGTCACTCAACACACGTGCACACAGCAGTGTACACAACCCCTGTGCACATTGTAAGAGGAATCCCACAGAGGATCTGCAGGCAGCCCCAGGAGAGAAAAGAACAGCTCTCCTCAGCAGGATCTGGACTAGAGAGTTATCTATGTGTACAGTGCTGTGCACTCTAGCACACCTGTAGCCCTACAAAGCGGGACATGTACACTTACATCTGGGCACACCAGAGAACACACATGCACTCCACTTTGCACACTGACACACACATAAACCCCAGCACCTGTGTGCACACAGAGCCATGTACACCAGCACACACAGGCACAGCACAGGCAGACTCATGCACCTTGGCACACACATGCACACAGTCACACACACTGGCACATACATGGCCAGCACACCCGGTTGGACCCAATCTCCCTTTCATTCCACTTTATCACACGATACTGCACAACCTTATTTTCACTCTTGGTGTTGGGGTTACATCTCCACCTGGTTTGTCTACTTCCCAGGGGACTGTTTAGGGGTGTACTTGTGAATATCTCTTCACTTCCTCCTTCTCTCATTGGGGGTTGTCTACTTGTTCTTAGTCCCATCCCAACAGCCAACCACCAGCACTCCTAACAAGGCCCACCTTAGAAGGAAAAAGGAGGAAAGGAAAAAGAGAAAGAAAGGTAAGTAAAAGAGAAAAAGAAAAGAAAAAAGACCTTACCTTCTTCCCAGAAAATAAAAGCAAATAAACAACCCACCTGTGATCTGGGGATCCTCCCTGCACCAGGGGTTGGCTCTGCCGCTCCTCTTGCCGCTATGGGAGCACCAGCGTGAGCAACTGCTGAGAGCGGCTCACGTGGTGCCACGCTCATGCTGTCTTTATGCCAGTAGATCAGAGAAGCCACCACTTTTTGGCACCTCAGTGCCCTTCAGTGCAGCACGGGGCAGCTTCCAAAAGCTGCCCATGTGCTCTCCCCACCGTGATCACGTGGCGTTATGATGGTGGATTGCAGAGAAGCCGCAGCTTTTTGGTGCTCTGACGCCTTTCAGCACAGTGCAGGGCTGCTGCCAAAGGCTACCAACATATCAAGGTCTCTCTTGCAGTTTCCAAGACCCTGGTACACCAAGTTAGCTCCCAACCTTAGGCATTGAGCTGTGCAGCTTTAGCACCACTGGCACTGCTGGGTTGGCAAGCTCTGTGGTTTCCGTGACACCCCTGCACAACCAAGCCAGTCCCCGACCCTAGGCAGCACCGTACACAAACTGCTTTCCACACTGCCTCCACTGGGTTGGTGAGCACTGGGAATTCCTCTGCTGGGTCCCCACTGGCCACCACCCAGCACTTCCAGCCGCCACACATGCAGTGTGATCACAATCTCTGCTCAGAAAACCCTGCACACCTCCCTGTCTGCAGTGCCTGCTTGGCCCCTGTACAGCTCCTCAGGTCACCCCTGCCGGGTGCCACCACCCTCAGCACCTCCCAGTCTCTGCAGCACTGAGCACCAGTCACTGCCTCCAGTCCCCACTGCCTGGCGGTTCCCGCTACCGCTGGCCTGGCACCGCTGCTTTTTCCACCCCTCTTTCGTTAATGTCCCACTGGCCATGGGTCTCCCACCTCCCTTTTACTCCATGTCCTGCCCTATCTGTCCAGCTGTCCAATATCCTTACACTCCAATGGACCAGGAACAGATCCCGTGTACTTCTTGCCTGGAACTGGTGTTTGTACACCCAGATCAGGGATGAACAATCTGGCCAAAACAGTTATGAGGATGGCATCCCCCTCTTCTTTCTCAGTATTCAGCCTTCTGCTGTCCCTGGGGTTTTGACCTGCGACCACCGATGGTCCCAGGAGGAATTGATTGAGGCACTGAGCTCACAGCAGGGCACACTCCTTTTCAAAATTTCCTAGGACCATGGACACACGGTGTTCATCCTGGACGAGTCTCCATTTGTGAGAAACGACACTAAGTTTTAAAATTTCAAAGGATTATTAAACCTTAACAAAATACAAAAAAAGACCGAATAAGGAGAAAGAGCAGTGCTTGGAGCATGGAACTAAACCGCCATGTGCTTGACAATGGCTGCTCTGCCTTTTATACTCCTGGCGCTGCCTCAGGTAACCCTGGCCCCGCCCAAAGCCTGCCAATCAACTCTTCTTTGCCAGCCATTGGTGGAGACTGCTGGCCTGAAATGTGATTGGCGGTCAGGCGTTGCCAGGCCACGCCCCCTAGGAACAAGCCTTCCCTCCTCCCAGCTGCCCCAGGCGGGGCACAGGCACAGCCCTCCCTGCACATGTCCTGACTGCCAAGGGCATTCCTTGGAACCGAACGGGGAAAGGGGCTGTGGAGAGAACAGAGGGTGTCTGAGCAACAAATCACAGTAACAGAACTACACATCAATAAAACTTCTCTTAGCATACACACAATATTCATCCCCTAGTTGTGAGTGTAGCAATGGGAAACAAAGAGATACAGACCCCTTATGCATCCAAAGGAGATCTCTTTTATTGTAGAAATCACACCCTTTATATACCTTTTATCTCTACCTGACATAACTGAAACCAAACTGAGACCTAACAGAACTTAACAGAAAGAAGGCACCCATTGGACCAGCCCAGCTGCAATCACCTTTCTGCTCATAGCTGTCCAGATGTCCCTCCATCCCATCACCTTTCCGCTCATAGCTGTCCACATGTCCCTCCATCCCATCACCTTTCTGCTCATAGCTGTCCACGTGTCCCTCCAGCCTCATTTCCAATGACTCTCTCCTCACTCCCAACTGCCTCTCACCCCTCAGCTGACTTCCAGCCACCCTGCCTGCAGCTGTGCCTTTCCCCTACGGCCTTCTGGTGAGAATAAGCCTCAAGCATTTTTACATTTATAAACCAAAGTCTACATGTGAGAGCCAACCATCTCATTACTCATCTATAACACACGGATGTGTTTCCTGCGTGGCAACCCTAAATATCTGGGATGAGCTGATCCAGCCTGGGCCCCATGATCCCAGTGATTACACAGGGAATCTTTAGCACATCTGGAAAGTTTGTTCAGTAATTGAATTACTTGTCTGGGACTGTGAGTCTTAAACTTGCTCAGTTGTTGGGTATTTGTCAGTGGGTGTGTTGGAACCCTTGCTGGAAGGCTGTGCTCCCACATGGAGAATTGCAGGAATGTTCCAGCTTGGATGCAGTAATTCAGGTTCTGGCTGAGAGGATGCTCTTTACACTTCCACTCCAAACTGGTTACAAGGAGAGAAGGGATAATCAGGACAGCAGCTGAAGGGGTAAAGATACCCTCCCTTGCCCTTTTCCCTCCTGTCCTCCCTAGAGCCACAAGTGCTGACAGCAACTCGGGTTCCTATTTGTTTTCCCGTTCCTATCGGAGCACAGGGCTGTCCAGGGGTGGGATCCTTTCACACCCATCCGCAGGGTCCTTGAGGAGTGTGAAGAGTAAACGAGGTGTGAACAACACATCAAGTGGGCAGCACAGGGAAGCAGAGCCGTGAAAGCATTTGCTCCGTAAAAATAGAACGGGGCTGTTGGCAGCCAGAGGTGTCTGGAACAGATAAAGTCTGCAGTGAGTGATGGGAGCTAGCGTTGTTTTATTAACGAAGCAGTCTGAGCTGCCTGACCTTAGGAGAGAGGAGGGAGCTGGGCAGGACAGGTGAGCTTGTAATTTGTTCTTTAGCACTGTAAGGATCACTCCACTCCTGATCCTGTACGGAACCGTCAAGAGCAGTTCTTAACCCCGGATCATCACTTCACCTCTCAGCTGGAATGGGGAACACGGGGTAAATTAACACCTAGCAATGATCCCATGGAAAAGCGTGAGCTGCACTCCTGTTTGTTTTAATGGGATTTGTTGTGGAGGAGCTGCAGCTCTGGAGTCCCTCTGGAGCCCCCAGCATCCATCCAGCCTCTCCTCTTTGATCATCCCTGGGCGCTGGGAAGCTTGTCTGTGTGCTTGGATTTAGCGTGGATGCTTCTCAGGTGAAATATTTATAAATCAAGGGGGATTTTTCTGACTAAACAATAAATTGCAGCGTGGGTTTGTTATGAACATCCCTCATGTATAACTGTCATAGCACAGCACTGCCTTCAATCCAGGGATCTCATCCATCCCCATCCCACAGAGATCAGCATATTACAAGCAGAAAGTGATTTACCAGATAAGTCCCAGTTCATGCCTATATTATTCCATGATTTATGGTCCAACTGATGTAGCTGTAGCTGGAGTGCTAGACAGAACCTGTTTTGCAACACAAACAAAGGGTATTAGACTAAGAGATCTGATATTGAAAGATGGGTATCTCTTTGCATGGCAGCTCCTTGGCCTGCTGTTTATTTGCTGTTTCACTCAACTCCAGCTCTAGCCTTGCTGCTCTGCTACCAGAAAGGCTAAAGTATAAAATTAAATTACAGGTATTAACAACTGTGGGTTGTGTCACTGAGGAACACACAGCAACAGCTGGAAGGGCCACCAAGGATAGGGAGGGACAGCAAAAGGGAGCTCAGCACTCAAACCCTTGAGGTATCCTGCTGGCTCCAGGGTTTCAGGTTTGCCCTGATGGGAGCAACTACTCTGAGTGAGATTTCAGCCACTCCGTGGCTTTTAAAGGCATTCATAGAACAGCTAAATTTAGAGCACTGCACTTTTTTCTCATTAATAATTCCACTTTAGATGCAGACAGACTCCGTGGAATCTGGCCCCTGGAGCAGCCCCACACACCACTGCTGCTGCATGGATTAACAGGAGCTCTCACTCCTCTCACCCTCAGCTGCTCACAACTTGGGGCCTTCCTCATATTCCTCCTCATTCCTGCACCTTGAACCTCAGCTGACCCCTGTTCTTGAGGTGCCACAGGGCAAATGTTGCTCAGCTGAAGCCACTGGAACAAGAGCTGGTTTTAGCCTACAACTGGATGAGGAGGCCTGGTGTGAGTGCCTGCAGAGAAAAGAGATGTGCTGGTCTGCAAACATCACTGCTGTTTGAATTGTCCTTCTGTGCCTTCTTGGGGTGAGCAGATAGACAAATTCAGGGGTTTCTTATAGATCCCATGGAAGCTGAGACTCAAAGAGCTGAAATCAGGTACCCATCTTCTGGACACCTCACCCTTTGGTCACTGAACCTCTCACTTAGAGGACTTTGGGTGCTGCCAGGTGTCCTGCTGTTACCCAGGAGCCAGCAGAAGCTCTGGGGCAATGAGCTGAAACTTCAGGACAGACAGATACTAGTGTGATGGGACCTTGGCTCAAAGCTTAGAAATAATGACAATTAAAAGTGTCTCACCAGGGAAAATCAAGATCAGATGTCTTGAATCACAATATATTACACTTCCCACAGCACTTAAGCAATATACAGGCTTAATGACTCTTTTTTGCCCTTTTTAGGGGAAACAATGCTTGAGTGTGGACTTACCTACACAGCTTGGGAATTTCTTTAGCACCTGATTATTTTAAAATACTGAGGGTTTGGCGTACTTGAGCAGATGGACTTGAAATCCCTGGTTTGCACATTGATGGTTTTTGACTTTGGCCTCATTTGTTAAAGGCAGTGGGATTGTTCAGCCAGAGGCATTTCTGTCATCTCTTGGGAAGTGGCACATGTAACTTTCTGTTTTCCATGGAAACCAGAGCAGGAAATAGTTAACAAAAGGCTCCCAGTGCAGTGTGAGAGAGAAGGTTAAGAGGTTTGGGGGAGAAAAAACCCCCAGAAAACGAGAGCATCACTCTCGAGAGCAGCCAGGGGCAGAGCTCTCCAAATCTCCTGTCAGAGCCTGCTCCTGGGGCAGTCAGGCTCACTCTCTATTCTCCAAAGCCTCCTGTGGTTTGAGGACTCCACAGACATTCCTCACCCTGCCCTTCAGCCTGAAAATCCTCACAAACTCTGACAAACTCAGGGAGATGATTTGGTCTAAAGCTTGCAAAAGCACCTGTCTGGCCTCCTCAAAGCAAGAAACCTGCCTGGTTTAGAAGTGATGATTCCAGGGCTGTTTGGAGCCCTGACCACCCCCATTTGATTGGAGGTTTCCTGCAAAGTGAGGGGCTTTCCTTGCTCTGGGCATCACCTCTGGAGCCTGACCCACCAAGGAGCTGGGGCATGGGGCTGGAGAGCAGCAGAGGGGCCACAGGGCTGTGCTGCAGCCAGGAAGGTGCCACTCATAAACTGGCACAGCTTGGCTTCCTGGCAGGGGAACAGTCCCAAACATCAGGGATGTTTGTTGGGGCCTTCCCCCGCTGGTGCCTTGCTTTCTCCTTTGGTGTGGAATGGGGAATTTCCCTCTCAGCTCTTGTGTGACTTCACTGATGCTGATGAAATGTTAATGCTGGAGAGGGGTCGTTGCTGGAGGTCTGTTCCTGGTTAATTTTCTCCTCATGGCCATGGGCTGTGGAGGAAAACTTCCCTGCTGCTCTCCTGTGGTATTTTGTCATAGCTCCTCACGTCCTCTCTGCTTGGCAGATTTTTCCTGGGGAACTCCCAGCCTCTGCTTTTCCCTGGCAGGCCATGCAGGAAAGGAGGGCTGTGATTTAAGAGCAGAGCAAAGTGCTCAGAGCCACAAAAGCACCCAGAGGTTCAAAGCCTCCCCCACCTGTGTTCCCAGGGAACTTGCTGAGTCTCTGCAGTCTGTTTCTGAACAGAACTGTGCCTGCAAAGAACCTGTCTGAGCATTGTACAGCACAGGGCAGACCTTAAAGTCCTTTCTTCTTCCTTTTGTTCCTGTATCCAAGGTCTTTCTCTCTTTGATTTATGGATTTGGAGCCCATCTTTAATTATTTGCTCTGAAAAGCTGCCTGAAGCAGGGCTCAGCAGGAGTCAGACAGAGGCAGCTCAGCCCTCCAGGCTCTGCACATCAGCATTCCATGGGAATGACCATTCCATGAGAATGACCATCCCACGTGTGTGTGAGGGGCACAGCTCCCTGGTTCCTGCTCTTCAGGGTGTGGATGTACTTGGATGTGCTGGGCAAGCTCACAGGCTCCAGCACTTCATGTGTTTGTCCACCCCATCCCCCTGCTCCACAGGGCACACAGGGACTGTCACAAGGCCCACTACAGACACAGAATATTCCAGCAAGGCAATTCACCCTGGATGTGATGCCCAAGGGGATTTTCAGTGCTGGAAAATAAGGGCTCATTTATTCCCTTTAAGATTTCTGCTCCAGGATGAATAGCAGTAAAATTTTGCCACAGAGCAGACAGGTCTGCACAGCTAGCCTTGTACTGCTTAGCAAGACCTGTTTTGGTCTGGGAGCTCACATTTCCCTGTCTCAAGATGCTTTGAAAGGCTCTGCCTTGATTGCACTTCCATCCACTCAAGATAAATAATTGTGTTATCAGTCCACAGTAAAGGCTTCTCAGCAGCAGCACTTCCACCCTTGCACAGCACTGGAGCTCCCAGTGCTCCCAAAGGATGTGGGACCCAGAGCAGCTGTGGCTGCCCCTGGATCCCTGGCAGTGCCCAAGGCCAGGCTGGACAGGGCTGGGAGCAGCCTGGAACAGTGGAAGGTGTCCCTGCCATGGCAGGGGGTGGAATGAGATGGGCTTTAAATGCCCTTCCAACCTAAACATCTCTGGGATTCTGGGATTCTCTTCCCCTGTCTCTAGGGATCATCCTCCACTGTGCATGGTGGCATGCAAAACTGGAGCTTCTTCCTCTACGGGTAAATCCTATTTCAGCTGCCTTAAATAATTTCTTCCCCAAAAAAGCTTACAACAGCTGTCTGCTGGAAGCATGGGGATGGTTGTCAAAGCCTCAGGAAACCCCTTTGATGTGGGGCAGGCAACTGGGAGAGATGCTAATGAGGTGCTGGGAGAACTTCCATCACCAGGGAGAGCTGCAGTTCTGAAGCTGCCCGAGCAGCAGGGCCCTGTGCTGGCACACCACAGGGTGAGGGGAGGGCTAAATAAAGCTTACAGGCCTCCAGTGCTTTGGGGGCAGAAGAATTCTGTGGCTCTGAACAGAATTTCTGGGATTGTAAATTTATGGAAACACTTTTTTGGTCAGCAGCAGAGGGAAGCAAACAGGTATTCAGTCATCAGATCATATTTGTGTGTCCACCTGACTCCAAAGTGAAATCCCTGCCTGCAGGCTGCTTAAAGTGAGAATTCTCTGGGGCAGGAGCTCTGCCCTTCTCCTCTTGCAGGGCTCAGAATAGAAAGGGATTTCAGCCCTGGGTGGAGTGCACTGATACCGTGGTTATAAATACAGTGCTGGTGGCACTGCTCTCTGCTGAGGGGCTTTGTGCCAGCCACGGCAAGGGAGGGCCTGACTGGAGCCACAGCAGCAGAGAACAGGCCTGGGGTGGCAGATTGTCCTCTCTGGGCATGGGGGTCACCTCCCTGGTGCTGCCATCACAGGCACCTCTGAGCCCAGGGCTGCAGGGACACACTGCTGGATTTGGGACCTGCTCCAGGCTGGAGATGCTCAGGGACAGGCAGCACTGTCCCCAGGCTGTGTCACCCAGTGCAGCTCCACAGCCCCCTCCTGACATTTACCCTGACCCTTCCCACCTTTGCTTTCCCCAGAAATGCTCCTGCTGCTCTTTGTTCCAGGGCCATGGGGTTGTGTTGTGTGTCCTGCTGCTGCCAGCCCTGTGCTCCAGGGACACTGAGACCTGGCAGTGACAGCTGAGCCTTCCTGGGAACCCTGTGAGCTATGGGATGGGGAGTGCTTTACCCCATCTGGACAGAACCTCTGCCTTCTGAGAGCTGCTGTGAGACACAAACACCCAGGGCATTCCCATCGGGATTCCTCCCTCACAGCCCTGCTGGAATCACAAAGGCAGGACCACACCTCATCCTCTGCTGGATAAGGCAGAGCTGAGCTCTGGCCTGGGCTAAGCCTGCAAAGCCTAACTGTAAATCACAAATACAGATTATGTGCCAGACAGATTTTTATCTTTTCCTAACTAAAGTACTGCTGGTAACTCCAAAGTACTGGCAGGAATTTCCCCTGCTGCAAGTGTGGACATTGGGGAGGATAATAAAGTGTGTTTGTGTGGCTTCAGCTGCTACTTAATAACTCAAGAAGAGACTCCAGCTTCTCATTAGATAGTCCCATTTTACTTTTTTATTGTTTTTTAATGAAACCATTTCTTCCCAAAAGAAAAGGGAATTGCCTTTTTCCTAAGTGGACATTTTCATGAAAAAATAATCCCTGAGTTTTCATTACAGTCTTGAACAAGAACTTGAAAACAAAATCTGCTTGTTTCTTCCCCTGGCACACTGCAAAAGGGAAAAATAGAAGACAAAGAGAGCAAATGTGAATTCTCAATGCACATTTTCATGGACAGAGTGGAAACATGTAAAAGCTTGCTTGGTTTTTAGATGCTATGAACTGAGTTGACATTTTCCAAAGTCCTCATAAACCCCACTGGATTATTTCGGGTGGATTTCAGCTCTAAGCCCCAAAAACCAGAGTTACCAAGTGGAAGCAATGTGGTTTTGCTCCCCAGGCCCTCAGGAGGACTCCTCCAGCTGCTGAGAAAGCAGAGGTTACTGGGGTCCCTTCTTTTGTGTTCTCCTGGGATAAAAAGTGTGGATTGGTTTTGCTCTGGGAGGAAAATAGCTTTGGGTTGTCTGGAGGGGCTGAAATCTCCTGGTGGGCATGGGGGGCTTCTCCTTGACTTCTCTGCTGCTTTGGGCTTGGGAGGGACAGGCTCAGGTTCTCCTGCCCTGCTTCCCTGAGGAAAGGAGCAGCCACAGGGGAGTGGGAGGGGAGGAACCTGGAAGGACTTTGCCTGCTGCCCTCAATGTATATGTGGAGAAAACCAAGCTGGCTTCTTTCTAGGGCCTCACCTTGTGCTTAATTACTTTCCTTAGGGTGCCCAGTGCTGGTGCCTTCCTTGAGGGGGGGGTTGTGCCCTAGAGGGGCTGTTTGGGTGTTCTGGCTGTGCTTTAGGCTCTGGCTGTGCTGCCAGTGTTGGTGTGAGGCACCAGTGTGTCTTTGTCAAGGTGTGCTTTTTGCTTTGCTGAGCACTGAAATGTGGACAGCCTCACTCAGTTCCATCCTGCTCTGTCCCTGGGCTTCTTGCCAAGTCCCCTTTTGCCCCTGCCCCCCTAAAGGCTGCATTCCTTGGCTGCAGCAGTAGCTGGTGTTCCAGGGGTTTGTGTTCCAAAGTATTCCATGGTTGGCTGGTGCCACTTTCCATTTGTACAGAGGGAGAAACTGAAGCACAGAGCGGGCAAGTAATGGGATAAATGTTAAAAACCAGGTTTGTGTGGAGACTTGCTGGGTCTGAAAACTTTTTCTGAGCCCTCTGTTGAGCTCTCTGAGCTCCTCTTCAGCTCCTGACAAGGCTGTGATAGCACAAAAAGCAGGAATTGGCTACAACAAGAGTCCAGCCCAAAGAGTCAGTGAGGTATTGCCCATCTTGCCCTTAGACCTTCTTAGGGCCCAGTGGCCCTCCATGACCCATCTGTGAGGGGGAAACTAAGGCACAGAGCTCCCAGGGCTTGCAAATCCCCTGCTTGCACAGGCAGGAAAACTGCTGGAAACTGCAGCACTTCTGGAGAAAGATGCTGGTGGCAGAGTGGGTCCTTCTGTTTGGCATAACTGGCACAGAAGTGGCTTGTGGGGTTTCTCCTCCCCTTTGGCACCACAAGGCCACCACCTTTCCAAGGTTTTGCTTCCTGCTTGTCCCACTGGATTCTCTGCACACCTGGAATCATTGTCTCTTCTCTCCCTTCCCAAATTCAGTACAAAGCTGCTTTTAATCCTGCCTCCTGACAGGAGAATTTCCACCCTGCTGGCATCATTAACCTTCCTGCCTTTCTAGTATTTGCAGCTAATGGATAATTTATTTGTTGTTTTGATGATTGTTTTGTTTTTTCAACTATTATTTATTCAGGGAGGCTCTGGGACTGGCACGTGTCTTGGTCCATGGGCAGAGCCTTCCCTGCAGCTCAGGAGGGCTCTGAGAGCATCAGGCCAGGCCAGCACAGACATCACAGCAGTGACACTGGGGGCTCCTTGTTAGGGACTTGCTGCTGTTAAACCTCCCCTCATCAGCTTGGGGCAAGGAGCACAGAGGTTCCCACACCATCACTCACATGGATGGGCACAGGATGGGCTCAGTGCTGGCCCAGCAGTGCCCAGGAGCAGGGATCTGTGGGCTTTGGGATTGCCTTGTGCAGTCCCACAGTGATCCCTAAGCAGGTCCAGCCCAGGCACCCTGGGAGTGCCAAGAATTCACCTGTGGAAGGCAAAGGAAGAGCTGCTGTGCTGGACTGGCCATGTGCTCCCTCCCCAGCACTCAGCAGGGCTGAAATGTCTCTGGGGCCTTTTCTGCAGCCCCCAAGTAAGACATTTGTGTGTTCAGGAGGCACCAAACTCCTCTGCTGACAACAGGAACAGTCAGAGTCACCAGGAGCAGGCAATCCACCCTGCCCTGGGATCCTGGGCAGAGTTAGAGGCAAGGTTGCTGTGCCACGAGGCTGTGCTGTGGGAAATCCTGCCAGGTTGCTCTCAGTGCAACAGGGAGGATTTCCAGCCATGAAGGGAAACTGAATTCCTACTGTATGGAGATTAATTTGCTGCCTCAGCCACCAATGGGGTGAAAAAGCAGCTGAGGATGCAGCAGTCCAGCTGATAATGTGTTTATTGGGATGAATAGTGTGCTGGGAACATGCTTGGAGTGGTGGCTTCATTTCTTTGCAGAGGGCACAGAACACACCAGCAGGATTTAGGAATGTGGAGCCCCTGGTTAGCCCCTGGACAAGCTGGTGTTTCTATAAAGCCATGTTTGGTTGCAGGACACCATGCAGGTGACTGTCACACAAACATCCAGTGTCAAAGGCTTGGTTAAAGCTGCCCCACCAGGCTGTGGAGCTCCTACTGTTCTTCCATGCTCAGCCCTCCCACTTCCTTATCCATTCCCAGTCTGCAGACTTCTCATTGCTGACCAGGTTTCTCCTCATAGATCTATTATCTGCATTTCTTGTTCTGTAGAATTGGAGCACTCTGTTTCCCTGGCTTCCCTTACCTAATTCCCCCATCCCCACTCTGTTGTAGCTGTGCTCTGTGCCTCATTTCCTTCTCCTGGATTCTCTGCTCCAGAAGTTTCCAGTTTTCTTCCTTTCTCCCTCATGTTCTGCAGCCTCTCATCAAATCCTGTGTTGTGCCACCTCCAAAGGGCTTCTCCTGCTCTCCCTTTGGGGTGTCAAGGGCCCCCCTGCTCCCATCAGGTGAGGGGGGCCCAGAGGGACATTGCAGGAGTGGGGGATGCTCTCTGTTACCCCTCCAAGGATTTTGCTCCCAAGGGAAGCAGGGGTTGGCACTGCTGTTGGAAAGAGAGGATTTTGGTGCTGTTTTCAACCTTAAATCCTGCTTCAGGTGCATTGTTTGGATGACAAGGCAGACAAGGTGGTGTCTGGATGCAAACAGGAATCCAGTGGACATTTTTCCATATCCCAGGAGATGTGATGGATTTCCAGCTGATGAAGAACCCTGTTATACTGCCTGGGCAATATTTCCTGTGGCTCCACAGTTCAGTTTTTATGGAAGCCTCGTTCTGTTTAATGTAGCTGTAGTTGGGTTATAAATTAATAATCCCTGCTGCTGGGACTGCTGTGTAGCAGGATGGCTTTGCTGAATGTGTGTGTAAATAATTCATGCCATTAAATTCCTTGTGTTCCCTGTCCACAGCTCATTTACCTGCTGTGACTACAAATATTCCTCTGCACGTTGGAGAAGGTGTTGGGAGAGGCCTGGCAGAAAGAGGATCCTCCCCTGGTTAAATGGATCAGAAACTCTGGGACAGGGAGTGCCAGGAAAGTCTGGTTTGTAAAGGTGATGAGGATTCCACCTGGGGTTTGGAGACCATGGTGAGGTCCAGGCTGTGGGAGTTGGGCTTCCCTGGCACATCCATCCTGGGTGTCAGCAGGAATTTCTTCATGGAAAGGGCTGCCTAGGGAGGTTTGGAGTCCCCATCCCTGGAGGTACCCAAGGAAGGCCTGGATGTGGCACTCGGTGCTTTGGGCTGGGGACAAGGTGGGCATTGGGCACAGCTTGGTCCTGGAGGGCTTTTCCAACCTCAGTGATCACAGCTCTGCCTCCTCTCCAAGCTCTCCCTCTGTTTAGAGCTCTTCTAGAATTATTTCAGTGGTTCTCCCTACCAGTAAACCAGGAATAACTGGATTTTTCCCTGCTTCACCTGGAAATTCTATGGGGTTTCCAATGTATTTTTTTAAATTTAAATTCCCCCATGTTTCCTTGGAAAGCATCTCCCACAGAAGCAGCAGAGTCCTTTTCAGCCTCAGGCATCACAATTCTGTGCTGCAGTGAGCAAAGCAAGGCAATAACACAAGTCCTGCACAGATAAAGGTAAAAAGAATCCAAAATGAAAAAAATTAAATATTATTATGTCTAAAGCTGTTTTCCCAAGTTCTAATGCACAGTCTCTCAAATGTTTGCATATTTGTAGAAATTTGTGGAAAACTGATGTTTCCAAGAGCTTTGATGCTGTGTTATTACTCCTGTATTAGCAGATTATTTCAGACCACACTGGTAATGCTTTTGCTGTGTGATGTTGTCAGTTCTGGTTTGTTTTCCCTCAGCCTTGTGCTGCTCTCATCTGCATGTGATGATCCAGGGCAAGACTAAAGGGAATCCAGGGAAGATTGTGCTGGAATAACTCCCAACTTCTCCTCACTCACCAGAAACTTGATCCTCTGAGAGTGAGTAATATTTCTGTGCTTTTATGCATCATACATAACCTGTAAAATTCTGTTATTGTCAAGTTACCATCATATATTATCTAGAAGCAACTTTAAAAGGTTGGTTTAGCTTTATGTATAAATATTGATGAGAAATCTGAAGCATGTTTTTTCTGCAGAAAATACTTATATCAGACTCAAATTTATCTGGAAAAGATGTTATCCCTTATGTTCCTGCTGAAGTCTACTTAGGAGACAGCCTGAGCAAGGCTGTGTCTGTATAAATAACAAGGACTATTAGTTTGGGACCAATTTATTCACTGAAAAGGCTTCTGAAGAAATGCATCAGCATATTGGAAATCGTTGCAAAGGGTTTGGGTGATGTTTATTGGGGCTGAAGACAAATGTTTGGGATGGAAGAAAAATAGAAAGAAGTCCTGTAGTTACAGGAGCTGAACAAAATGAGGCAGGTGCTTGTTAACTTTGAAATAATTGTGAGTTCTTGAAGATTTTTATGAGGGAAGTTTCACTGCTGTTTGTTTTGGTTAAAAAACAGGTTTCTATTTATCTGGGAAAAATATTTTTTAAATAGTGAAGGAGCGAATGACTGTGATTGAAGGTTTGGCACTTGGCAATGAATCTGTTTGTTCTGGTTAATCTATTTGTTCAGTTTTTATGCTGGGATTGACAATTGATGTCCAGGAGATGTCCAGGAGATGTCCTGGCCTGGCCAGTGCTCCCAGACAAACTGGACAAGTGGCCACTGCAGGTGGCACTTACTGAAATAAATAGCCACTCAGGTGGGAGGAGGCAAAGGAGCTACTCCTGAACAGGAATATGGGCTTTGATATCTCCTTTTAAAGCTGCTGCAAATGGGCTGGGAATGTTTTATTGCAGCCCTGCAGCCAGACAGGAGTGACCTCTGAGCCCACCTGGCCTGCCCTGCCCTGGGAGGCATTGCTGCCCTGGCTGGGGTGGGATTTTGGAGCCTCTCCCAGCCCAGCACTCTGTGATGCTGTTTGCATAGACCATGGGGCATAATGGAACATGAACTATTGGGCTCTTTCCTAACCTATTTACATTACTTCATTACCATTGAATTTTACTGAGCATGTCAGGACTGGAGAGGGAAATATAATCTAATATGAAGGAATGTGCCTCTCTGGAGCAGTGAAGCTGTGAGATAAAAAATGGGGTTTACACAGGCAAATGAACTGATGCACTGGAGAGGAAAATGATCACACCCTCGTCCTTCCCCCAAAAACAAGCCAAGATTCTTCCCACAACTTAATGTTGTGGCAATATTTCAGTGTCCCAACCAGTATATGTTGTAAGGATTGAGAGGAATAACAAAGCCAAAGGTGATGGAAATAACTTGATGATGCAGTGGACAGGAGTCAGTTGGGACTGGGGTGTCCATAACCCTAAAATGCATTGATCAAATGCATGAATGTATCTTGCTATCCCAGATTGTTTGCCTTGAAATAGAAGCAATTTAATCTTAAAAAAAAATAATGAAAGAGCAAACTGTAAATGAGACCTTCTGGCAGCAGGACAGGCTGTGGTCCCAGAGGCAGCAGCACAGGCCAGGATGACAAATGAGGTCATTAAAGTAAATAGTGTAAATTGAGTTTTGGCAGTGAGAAGGAATCCTTATTATGATGAAGGGCATTAATATGGGAAGAAGAAAAAGGGGAGGAGGAATTCACTGCTGACAGGTTTATCTGGGGCAGGGAGCAGTGTAATCCTGTGGCTGCTCCAGCTGCCTCCCTCACTGCAAGGCAAGGAGCCATTTGATTTCACAGGGTTTTCAGCAGGGCACGGTTTCGAAGTGCAGTAAAGATCACAAAGTGTCACCTCCTCAAACAGCATCCAGGAGGCTGCAGAACCAAAGCCTGGCATTCTTTACTCATTTGGTCTTGTCTTTGACATCACATTTGCAGCACAGTTATGCTTTGCCTGCTGATTTTTAATTTCCAAAGAGTTTCTTTATCTGAGTGTTCAAACCCTGAACACGTGGTTTCCTCTGGATAGGCTTTGATTATGGAAAGTGCAAAACATGGTGCTAAAGGCCTGTGGCAGCCACTTCCCTCTGATTGACCAGCCAAGGAATTCTGGCCTCTAAATCTGGGCTTCTTTAGGTGCTGGTGACAGCCAAGCTGATAATCCTGCTCGGATTAGCAGGGACTTGTGACAGTCCTTAAGGTCATAGGGACTTTTAAAAGTTGCTTTTGAAAAGCATTTTGAAAGCTGCTGTGAGAATCAGTGGATAATTCAGAATTCTCTGTGCAATGTCTTGAGGTTGTTTTTTCTCATTCAGCAATACTGAAATAAATCCTTGCTCTTCAAAGAGCAGATGTAACTGGGAATCTCGAGCCCTGTGTGTCACTGTCCTCTGGCCTTTTTGTGGCCACTCTAATGGCACTAGTGACACTTACACTGTGTAAAGGCACCTTACAGGACGTTACTAATTAGATACAAGTTCATATGGTCCCATCAGGACATTAAAGGTCTGTGGTTTTCATTCTCTGAGGTTCAGTTCCTGAGCTCATCCTATTGTGAGGATAAATCACTTGTGAAAAGCAGCTTGAATGAATGAAAAAGAGATTTTGGCTTCAACGTCTTTGAGGTCCCTTCCAACCCAAAGTCTGTGCCTAGGGCCAGGTTTTCCTACAACCTCCTGAGCCATCAAAGAGGGCTCCTAGGCATGCAAAGGCATGGAAATGCACTTTTCCTGTTTAGCTTGCAAAGGCAGATTTCTCTCTGAGTAGCTCTTATTCTTTCACAACATGCCTTGAAAAAGTGAAAGCCCAACCAAAACCAAACAGAAAATTCCTCCCTTTGCCTTGGAAATGCTGTTTTTTGTTGAGCCCATCGCGGTGTGGTAATGGAGATTTGCACGGGCTGTTGAAAGGAATGAGCTCCAAAGCTGCTGGGAATGGCACTGAGCTGTGGGAGGAGGGAAGGAGAAGAATTAGGGACAGCTCAGGGTATTTGCATTAACAAACACCGCTGGGGCTGGAGCTGAGGATTTGAAAAAGTACATTTTACACCAGCATCTCTGTGAGTGCAGCAGGATGGAGGAGCACTTCCACAGGCACACAATTGGAAGAATTGCTGCAGAATGGGTGGGGGATGAGCAGGGAGATGGGATGTGAAGGAGCTCAAGCAGCACTTGAAATCACAACAGTCCAGACAGAGAGGAGAGAGCTGCACCAGGGAGCTCTGCAGGACCTCTGAAATCAGTGTGCACATAAAAGCATGTTAGGACTGTTCTGTTAGGTTGGAGATCAGGGAAAGGTTCTTCTCCCAGAGGTGCTGGCACTGCCCAGGCTCCCCAGGGAATGGGCACGGCCCTGAGGCTGCCAGAGCTCCAGGAGAGCTTGGACAGCACTGCCAGGGATGCCCAGGGTGGGATTGTTGGGGGGTCTGGGCAGGGACAGGACTTGGACTGATGATCCTGGTGGGTCCAACTCAGGATATTCCATGATTGTGTGATGGGATCTCTCCAGACCCCTCTGGCATTTGGGATCATGTCATTCCCAGCTGCTTTCTTTGGCTTCTGCTTTGCAGCCCCACCTGTGTGTGCCTGGCCTGGTGTCACACAGATCTGGGGAACACAGGTGTCACACAGATTTAGGGAACACAGGTGTCACACAGATTTAGGGAACACAGGTGTCACACAGATTTAGGGAACACAGGTGTCACACAGATTTGGGGAACACAGGTGTCACACAGATTTAGGGAACACCCCACCCAGCTGCTTCACCCCTGCATGTGGATTTGCCCTGGAAAGCTCCAATATCAAGCACAGGCAGCCTGTTCTGCCAGAGCCCAGGGAAACATGAAGCAGGGGAGTAGAAGGTTGAGGGTTAATTTGCTCAGGTTTTGTCTCTAATTGCTGCAGAGTGAAAGTCTGCTCTGCTTTTCTGGGGGTGGTTGAATCCAACCAGAACTCAAATCAGAGGGCAATAAATGCTTCTTGAAAATGGGAGTAGGAGAAAAATGCTGATTCCCACAGCTCTGGGAAAAGGGACCTAAGGAAGGTTTATGGTGAGGGCTCAGCAGCTCCTGAGTGAAACCCCTGCCCTTGAGAAGATCAGGTGGGGATTTTTGTTACACTGGGTTGAGGAATCCCAGCCATATGCCAGAAAAAGAAAAGATTGTGTGGCGTGTTTTGTGTGAAATCTGTTGGTTTTGTAATAAAAAGTGTGTTTGGTGGTGTTTTGATGATCAGAGCTTTTCTGTCATGAGAAGAAGCAGGAAGCTGAGCAGAAATGAAAACTCTGTCCTCAGTTGTGTTCCCTGCAGGGTCAGGAGAAATTCAAGGATTCACTTAATGATGTTGTTATTAGTTAGAACATCTATATGCCGGGAAAATGCTCCCAGAGTAATAAAATAACAACATATTTTTTTTTGCCCAGAAATATTCAAAACCTTTTAAGCAAATACTGGAGAAAAGCATTTATTGGAATAAGGGGGAAAAAAAAGGATTGATTCTGAAGAAAGGGATTTCAAACACCTCCCTCACTCATGGAGAAACCTGGAGTTGTGCTTCATCAGTAGGAAACCAAAAATGTGGCTCCAGTGCCACAAGTCCCTAAACAAATGCAGCTTGAATAACAGATTGACTTGCTTAGGAGAGCTTTTCCCTAAGCAAACTTAGGGATCAATAACTAATTATTTGCAGGAATAGCCTTGTAAATTTCCCATCATAAATAGATCCAGGAAAACTCTCAGTTGCTCCAATCCATTTGTGAACAGAAAGAGGTAAAAGTAATTATTCTCTTAGCTCATATACTGATTTATCCTTGTTTTTGTTCTTTGCTTGTTTCTGATGGAACAACTGCACTTAACCCATGGCCTTGTTTATGCTGGGAAAAATGGATCCTTTAACTGCAAACACATCACTTCAAGAGCTGAACCAGCTCATCAGCTGCAGGTTTCCAGTGCAGGTTCAAACTTCATTGCTTTTTAGAACCTGAGTGTCCCTGGGTAAGGATTTGGACTCAATGAATGAACTCCTGTCAGGCCAGGGTCTCAGGCTCTGCTGCTTGCTGGCCTTTGCCTCCTGTGGAAGCCTTTCCTTCCCCAGGGCTGCTGCTGTGGGTTCTTTCCCTCTGCCTGGCTGCTATTTCCATAAAACCTCTCAGAGCTTCATTATCCCTGGGATTCTCTCCTCCAGATCAATGCCCTCCCATCAGCTCCTGGGTCTGCTCAAGGTGTGGCTTTGGTACAGGGGATGCACTGAAGCTTAAAGCTTGTCACCACCAGTGTTTGCAGGTGTGTTTTTCCTTGCAGAGGACAGAATCTGCCTCAGATATTTATATGTGTTTGTATTTGTTCTTTCCCCAAATATAAATCAGCTCAAACGGGGCCAAGCAGATCACATATCCTGATGGGTCTCTGTCTCTGCAACTGAGCTGCTGCTTATCTTGTCTTGATAAAACCCCTCCAGAATGTCTCTTTCCAGCTCAATGAGTTGTTGTGTAATACCTTCAGTATTTGCAGTTGGAGCTGTACTGAAAGCAGGCCTGTGGAAATCAGCTTGGCTGTGAGAATGGGGATGCAGGAGCATGGGTGGGATAAAGCATCACCCACCTTGTGTGGAGCTGCTCTGATCAGCCCAAGGCTGACAAGGAGCTGCTGCTCCTGCCTCGTGCACAGAGCCTTTCCTGGGCCCTCTGCTCCTCCTGCACTGCTCTGCAGTGTCTGTTCAGCCCTTTCATTTCTCCAGCATCAGCCTCTGACTCCATCCCAATAACAATTCCTGGGCCTCAGGCTCTCGTCAGGCACTCTCTCCCCAGGGTGTTTTATTTTGCCCATTGACAGCAGCAGCTTTCTCTGGAGAAGTGAAATCCCTCCTTCCCTCCCCCTTCTCCCCTGGGCTCCTGTTAAATAACCTCGTGCACAGCCAAGCCAGAAATGGCTCTGGCAGAAAAAAAGGGCTGAAAGCCTCAGTGTTGCCTGGACACTAAACCCAGGAGCAAATCCCAGAGCTGTGAGGATGATGAGGGGACTGCACCAGGTGGAGGATGGCAGGAGGAGCAGCTGTGGGATGCTGTGGGGTCTCCTCCTCTGGAGATGCCCAAACCCCAGGCTCCTTTCTGTGTCACAGGGTGACCCTGCTGCAGCTCAGGGCTGGAGGTGATCTCCAGAGGCTCCAGTCTGTGATCCTGGGAATGTTTCACCCCCTGGGCTCTGCTGTGGCCTCAGTTCACCCCCAAGGATTGAGGCAGGTCAGAGTCACTGCTGAAGGAGCTGAAATTGTTCCCAGCTTGTCTGAGCTCATTGCTGGTTGGTGTTGGATCTGCCTCCAAAGCACTGGCTGGAGTTGGTTCAGGAGGACTCTGTCTTGCTTCAGGTTTGTTTGATCAGGGATATTTGGGTGAAAATTAGTCCAGATTAACTAATGGCAAGGATTGAAGGTGGATCACTTAACCTACACTGGCGTGGCTGCCCTTGGTCAGAACAAAAGTGGCCTTTAATTATTTACTTCAGAGCTAAAATTATTTACTTCTAGCTGTGTCCACACAGGGGTTTAATCCAGTTTATCTATGCAAATCTCACTCAGATGAACTGCCTTGAACACCTACCTGTCAGTAATCTCCTGAAAGCAAGGATATTCCAGAGAATGGGAGAACCTGGTCCATGGAACCTCAGTGTGTGTCACACTGTGCTGGTGCCAAGGCTCATTTCCCTGGGGAGTCTGTGGGGTGTGACAGCTTCTGCCATCCATGGCAGCAGTCAAAGTGGTCCTTTTTAGACATCCCTGGACCCCCTTAAGTCCTGGAGGCCCCCATCCCTGTCCCCTGTCTTGGTTTCTTTTTTCCAAGACCTCTCAGTGGTGAAAAAGCACCAATTTCCTT
Organism: Aegithalos caudatus; assembly: GCA_013389925.1. NCBI lineage: Eukaryota > Metazoa > Chordata > Aves > Passeriformes > Aegithalidae > Aegithalos > Aegithalos caudatus. The sequence continues at coordinate 308,621 of WEIU01010120.1, forward strand.
GTCTAGAAAAGCTGGAGAAGGGAAAAAAAACCAACCCCAATTTGTATAAGTATAGGGAAAAGCGAACACTGCTAATATTAGTGTTGCTTTTTGTATTAATAATTCTCTGATAAATGCCTGGGTTTTTTTCTTTCCCAGTCTAAAAATACTCCCCCAGCTTGGCAGCAGTGTTGTGACTGTGATAATGAAAGTGCAGCAGCATGTGCCTGCCACAGCTCCTGCCCTTTCCTCCTGGGCTGGCACAGCTCTGGGGTTGTCTGAGGGAAGAGAGGGCACACATACTGAGCTGAAGGAAAGCTGGTCCTCACTCCTGCTTTCCAAAAGGCCACAGCCAGGGAATTATCTCAGTTTCAGTGGAACCCAGGGTATAATGGAAATGTCACATTCCTGAGGCAGGGAGAGAGGTGGAATACAAAACCAAAACAAGAATGGCACTAAATTTAAACAGAAACAGCTCATTTTGAACTGATTGAAGTTCAATAGATTTTTAAAAATATTTTTTTTAATCTCCAAGACTGTGGAATTCCCAGCTAGAAGTACCTGTGGAGCCAAAGGGACTGTGTGTGTGTTTAGGTGATGAATGTGTGGTTTGATAGTGCCCTTGGCTGGGAGAGGACCCTGTTGTTATTGTTAAAGTTTAACTGCTATTGGTGCTGTACCTGTACACCACGACAACTTGCACTCTCAAACAACATTAAAGGCAGAAGCTGCAGCACAAGTTTGGCTGAGTGCCTGCCCAGATGCTGGAGCTCATCTTTCTGCTGGCTTACAGCAAGTCCTGTACCTACACAGGAATTTTGGGGTGTAGCTCTGCCAGCTGAGCTCTGGGTGCCTGGGGTGCTGGGTGGCTTTGGGGGGAGCTCCTGCTGGGAGCTTCAGCTGGTGGGAGGGGGACTGTGCTCTGCACTTGGCTGTCATTCCATCCCTCCCACTCTGGGCTCTCCATGGTGACAGAACCTTGATCTCTTGTGCCAGACTGGCCCCTGTGGTGCCAAAGGGCAACCCAAGCTCTGAGTATTGAGCCATCCTCAAGTGTGTGAGCTTTAGGACCCCCCTCTGTTGTTTTTGTGCAGAGGGACAAAGGAGGGGATGGGGCAGGTGCTCTGTGGGATGCAGGGACCTGCAGAGGGCTCAGTGGTGGCACCCACCCTGTCCCCTCAGCTCTGAGCATCTGCCTCCCCAGCTGAGTGCAGCAGCCCCTGCCTGCACCCTGCAGAAGGTGCCTGCTGCATTCCCAGTCCAGGCTGGAGCCAGCACTGGCTCCTGAGGCAATCCCTGGCACTGGGAGAGGATCCAGGGGATGGATGCACAGTGGTGCCAGCCCCAGGCCCTGCAGAGCTGGGTGTGAGGAGCTGTGTCCTGCCCTGGGGCTGCCTGAGCTCTTCTCCCTGAGCTGGGGCTGCTGTGGTGCTGAGCTAGACTGGGGTGGATTGGGGCTGCATCCAGCAGCTCTCCTGCTCTCTCTTCCTTTTCTGTTTCAAGAAATGAGGCTGTTTTGTTTTTGTAAGGTCATTGTCTCATGGCAGCTGGGAATCATCCTGCTGGCACCAGTCCAGCCTGGGGCATGTGTGTCCCCAGCAGCCTCCTGGTGGGAAACAGGGGTGGATGTGGCTTCCTAGAAATGAGCCACAGCTCTTGAACCCACTCTGTGGCCTCAGAGGCTGTGCAGAATCAGTTTGGGAGGGAGCTGAAGGATTTATTGCTGCTTGCAGAGGCCTTGGGAGAAGTGTCCTTATCTCCCACGCTTTCCTTGAGGTTTCAGTCTTGGATTGACCACTGAAAGGAAGAGATTGCATTTATTTCCCCAGGACTCAGTCCCAGGAGGCTGCTGAGGACAAGAGGAGCCCAGAGAGGGGTGGCTGAGGGACTGGGAGGGACTTGGGAAATGTCCATGGTGGGTTTTCCCCTGCAGGAAGCACCCACCACTGACCTTGTCCTTGACAGAGCAGAGGAGGAGTGAGACCAGCAGGGCAGTGTCAGCTTTTTCCCACAAGCAGAGCAGAAACACCCAGGAATTGGACCCTGGGGGTGGTCCCAGCATGGTCAGGGCTGGTTGGTGGCCTTGGCCCCCGTGGCTCCTGTTCAGAGCTTTGGGGCTCAGTAATTTGGCTTTCTCCTGGCTGAGGGGTGTCCAGTGGCACATGGGTGGTTTCCAGGCACATCCCAGGAGTTCCTCTGCAGAAAGGGGAATGTTGCCTTATGCCCTGACTATGGCTCAGGGAAAACACTTGGATGGGTTTTAAAATGGGAGACGTTTTGTGCACACTGGAGGGAATTCACAGGATATGAATGGATAGGGAGAAAAAGAACCTCTTCAAACTTAACTGCTTTGACATTTCTATTCCTCAAGTGCAGAGTGCCCTCCTGAGCTCAGGATGCTTCAGTGGGAGTTCTGTGAGTGTCCAAAAGCAAACCTGCAGGATGGGAGAGGCTGAGCAGGGCTCTCTGTCCCAGCTCCTGGAAGAGCTACATCCTCATCCTACTCTTCTGTCTGCCGAAATAAAGGGGATAAATCTGATGTGTATGCTCAGCTAGTGAGTAGAGGCCCAAAATTGGTTAAGTGCTTAATTACCTCTGAAGGTACTGGCTTGATTGCTGGTGTCATCTGAACCTGGGAATTGGGCTTTGAGAGCTGAGGAGCCTGGGAAGGGCCTGCAGTGTGACCTGTGCCCCAGCACTGTGCAAGGATAAACCAGAGGAGAATAAACCTGGAGTCTGAAGCCAGGAAAAGGAGCTCAGTCACTCGTGGCAGGGTCCCCTGGGGACACTGATGTCTGTGGGATCCCACTGTCACATCCCAGGTGCTGTTTGACTCCCTGACTCCTTAAAATCACCAAGCTCAGCCTCTGGTTTTCCTTCAGTAAAATGGGGGTGAAACCTCCTTCCCAAGGCCTGGGAATTAGAAATGGGAGTGTTCTGAAATCCATCTTCATGGAGTCCCAGAGTGGTTTGGGTTGGAAGGGACCTTAAACTCAACCAGTTCCACCTCCTGCCACTATCCCATGTTTCTCCAAGCCTCATCCAACCTGCAATCATCCATTCCCCAATCCTTTAGGGAACAGTGTGTTTGACAGACAAATTTGTGTCCCTGCCATGAGCTGGGAATTTCTTTGAAGGCGCTGCTGGCCCATGTTCACATTGCAGGACCCCTTCTCCTCATAAACAAGGGATTCTGTGAGCAGGATTTTATTGTTAGTGAGTAATTAGCCTGTGGTAATGAGCTCCTCCCAGAGGTGAGGATGGATCATCTCTAAGGCACTTCCCAGCTCAGGGATGCTCCAGCCCATGGCACCTGGCAGGACATGGATGATCTGGATGTGAGTTTGTTTGTGTTACACCCAGAAAACCCCAGTATCTGCAGGGGGAAAAAGGAATGGAAACTTAATTCCTCCTTCTATTTCTTCCCTTTCATGGTGAGGGGCTTTTCCAGAGCCTCCTTGGCACTGGTGATTTGTGGTGAGACACAAACCATCAGGGTTTCCTGCTCACTCAGGTGCTGAGCTCCCCTGTGCCTGGTCTGACTCCACACAGGTGTTTGTGCTCCCTCCTTGTCCTCACTGCTCCATTGTTCATCCTCCTGCAGTGCAGCTGCACGGGAGCAGGAACAGGGACACTCAGGAGCTGAGCTGGGGGAAGGATGTGATGGGAGGGTGCAGGGAGCAGGGGTGGCATCTACAACACAAATCCACCAAAGGAGAATTCCCGAGGCTGCAAACTCAGGGACTCAAAAACAAGGAATTGCCAGCAGAGGGATGGCTGGGGAGTCTCAATCAGCACCTTTGTGTCTAAGCATTATGATGGTTTTTGTGTCTAAGCATTTGATGGTTTTTATCTGTGCAGCTCCAGTGCCCTTTCCCAGGGCTCCCAAACCACCTCTTGTGGGGTGCAGGATGGATCATGTTCACCTGCTCATCAGCCCCATTAAACTTCCTTTTCTTTTCTTTTCTTTTCTTTTCTTTTCTTTTCTTTTCTTTTCTTTTCTTTTCTTTTCTTTTCTTTTCTTTTCTTTTCTTTTCTTTTCTTTTCTTTTCTCTTTTCTTTCTCTGTCTGTCTCATGTCTGTCCCTTTATTACTCAAATCCTGCTCTGGAAAAGAGAGGTTTACTTAGAGCCTTGTGGGGTTTTATGCCATCAATTGCTGCTTCACCCTCTGGCTCTTGGGAAGGAGCTTTTCCTTATTTTCCTGATGGTCCACTTGTCCCTCAAAACCTAATGTGAAAATCACCCAGTTAAGTTGAACTAAATGAGCTTGAAGGTCTCCTTCCCACCTAAACCATTCCATGATTCCTCATTGCCCTGCAGATTCCAGACTCCAAAAGAGGGGAACCTCTACTCCCTTCCATGAGGAGAGCTCGCTGTGGTGGGACACAGCCTGCCCTCATCCTTCACCTGAGAATCATCCCTGAGGTGCGAGGGAAAAGGTTGTGGATTGGGGGTGTTGTTACAGTGGGTTTGTTTTGCTTTTGAACTTTGTTGATTGAGAAAGTATTTTATAAAGTGGTGGCATTTTAACATCGGCTCCTTTTCCAAGTCTTTCACACGAGGAAGAAGTGAGGGCGCCTAAGGCAGCCTCTCTGCTCTCCTGCAGCAGCTGGGGCTGCTCTGTAGGGTGTGAATGTACCTTTTGTATCTGAGATTAGCTGGAAAGTTGCTGCATGTTCAGTGAAATTCCACCTCCTCCGTGTCAGTGGGGTTTCTGGCCAGCACAGTGCGTTGTGGTGGGATCCATCCCTGCTTTCCCTGTGCAGCCATCCCTCCCCAGCCATCCCTCCCCAGCTGTCTTCAGCCATGGAAGATGAGGCAGATCCTGCTCCATCCCACCCTTGTGAGGATGGAGCAAGGGAGAAAGGTTGGCAAAGCTTGAGCTGGATTCAGAGAAAAGAAACTAAAGGCTTGAAACAAAACCCCCGTGGGCGCGGTGATGCAGGTCCCCCTCAGACAGCAACCAGAGGGATTGTGAAGAAAAGAAAAAAGGAAAGATGGGAATAAATAAAAAGCAGGGATGGGGAGGGAGGAGGGGGCAAGGCAGATGTCTGCCCGTGCTCAGTGTGTTTGTGCTGCTGGCTGCCTGCCTGCCTGTCTGAAAACCTGGCCCCGTCTGGCACCTCTTTTTTATTCTGATGTTTGAATTTATAGCTTGAAGTGCAGCAGAATGAGGTTCTCTGGAATATTGCTGTGGATGGGACCGGCTGCCTGGGAGGGCGAGGTGGGATTTGGAGGAGGGGGGACTTGGTTTTCCCGTGCAAGTTTAATGTGGCTGCTGTGTTCTCCTTCATCCCTCTGTCTCTGCCTTCCTGCTGCACTTCTGTGTGTGTTTGCATCACTTCTGTTGGACCCTGGTGCACCAGGAGCAGCTTCTCCCTGGGAGTATCCCGAGTGCATCCCGCTGGGATTTTTGGTGTAGGCTGGGGGTGGAGGGGAAGCAGAGCTGCTGTGAAGTGCTGAGGTGCAGAGCCAGAATCCATGCAAACCACTGCAGCCAGGATGACACGGATCAGCCACACTTCCTCCCTGGGAACGTGCCAGGAGACTTGTTCTCAGTGAAGGTTTCCAGGTCTCCAGGCTTCAAACGTTCACACAGCCTGAATAATGCATAAAGTTTCAGCACTTGCCGGAGTCAAATACTCCTCTCCAGCATCTTTAAAAAATGGATGAACACATTTTTACTTGAAAACCTCCCCCTCTCTGTAACCTGTTTCTCCTTTCTCACCTGTCACACCTACAGTCCTTGCACAACCCCATCAGGGTCAGGTCTGTATGAGGATCTGTACCAGGATCTCATTCTTCCCTGCTGCCTGTAATTTTTATAAGGGCAACTTTCCTTGTTCAGAAAGGTGGGAGCGTCCTGACTGCATCTGCCTGTAATTAATGAATCCAGACACTCTGTACAGGATGTTTCTGGGGGGATCCATCCTCCCCTTCCCCTTGTGAGGGAATCAGAGCAGTGAAGCTCCTCCCCCTGTGATGCTGGGCAGGTCGGGAGTGGCACGACAGGGACTGTGTCACGACAGGTTGGACAGCAGCTGTGGGCAGGGCCTGGAGGAGGCTTCGTGGGGCAGGGAGAACTTTCCAGGCAGATCCTGGAGGAGCCTGTCCTGCAGTTTGACCACAAAACACAGACAGTCTGGACTCAAGGTGTCTGTCTGAGGCTGGTGACTTTCCTTGTCCCATTGGGCCTTCTGGAACTGGAAGGATTAAAATGCATAGGATGGAGCTGAGGCAGCTTTAATTTCCCTGTGAAATGCACCAACCCCCCCCCGTTTTCCAGGACAGCCCATTCCCTATTCCAGGGATGCTTTTTGCAGGTCCCACCTTTGCTTTGGGCTCTGCTGCCTGTTGAATTAATGACTTTGGGTGTGGGGGTGTAGCTGTGTCACGCTCAGGACACTGCAGTGGCTCTGTGTGTGCTCAGCAGCCCTGGTGGAGCCCGCAGCCCCAGGTTTAATCAGGCAGTGGGCAATCCCTTGGTCAGGACACCCCAGCCCTTCCTAACAGCCCTGACTTCTCCCACTGCCTCTGAGCACGCAAACGGCACAAATGAACAAAAACCCTTGAGGAAAGGTTGATGCAGTGATGACAGGGGCAGGGGAGCGGTGGTGTGCCGATGCAGAGCTGCCTCAAAGCTTTGGCAGAGGCACAGCAAAGGGCAGGACCCCGCGCTCTCAGCTCCTCCCGAGGGAGGAGTCGGAGGAGGCTGGGCAGCCCTGGAGCAGGGAGCTGCTCCTGCTGTCCCCGGGAAGGATGAGAGGAGCACTAAGGGTTGCTTTTCCCCCCCGTTTTGGTTGCTGCTGTTGGCCCCACATCACGAACTCTCTCCCTTAGAAGCGGCCGTTCCTGGGCTGTGCCTGGGCAGGACCCTTGCCCTCCGTGCCAGCTCTCTGGAGGGGCTGGGCTGGCAGGCAGCTCCTGAGAGGAACCCAAGGGATTTGTGTGACCTCCTGCATCCCTCCCCAGCTCCTGGGACGCTGCCAAACTTCTGTCAAGCGCTGCTGGAGAGGGGCACTCAGCAGCTCCCAGCCTGGAGGGATCTGGGGCAAGAGTCCCCTCTGTCCCCCTGCCCTGCCTGGCCCCCCAGCCCCTGGGTGATGGGAAGGTGAGAATACAAATGCGGGTTGGGAACGGAGGAAGGGAATGGGAAGGGAGGCTCAGCCGTGGTGTGGCTGGGGATGTACGTGCCCAAGCCTTGCTCTGGCAGGTGCTGGGCTCGGAGCTTGTGCTGGGGGCTTCTCTGGCTCTGTGAGCTCATAAGGAATCTTAGCAGGGCATCCGTGCACCAGCTGGAGGGAAGAAGGATGGACTGAGCACCTTCCCGGCTTTCCCAGCATCAGTTGGGATCAGGTTTGGGATGACTTTTAGTGTAGAAGTGAATATATCGTTGTGTTCCTTAGGGATGGGGCCCTGGAACAGCCAGTGGCTGCCCTGGAGAGAGCAGTGCCCTGCTGAGGTCTCGGGTCACTGCCTGGTAGGGATGCTCAGGGTTTGGGGTGAGGCTGCTCAGCCAGGTGCTCACATGGGGCTGCTCCTCGGGATGTGCCTCAGGATGCTGCTGGCATTGACCACTCCGCAGATCTCTTCTAATATGAAACAATGAAAAGGAAACCTATCCTTAGACGCAAGGAGTTGGAAAGCCGAGCAGAAACTGCTAGAAAGGAACATCTCATCCTTTTCAGTGACCGGCCAGGTCGGCTTTGAGAGGCAAAGGCGGTCTAACAGCGCTGCCTGCTGGAAACTCCTCGGGAGGAAAACCGATTCTGTGCCAGCCCTTTGGCACAATCGAAACCCGTCCTTCTCCCTTTCCCTCAACCTGCTCTGCCCACAAACCTCAGCTGCTAGAGACAGGCTGTCAGAGAGGGATGGAGCTTCCATCCCGTTTGTTTGTGTGATTACATCAGCAGTGGTTGGAGAACTGGGAGCAAGCGAGCTGCTCCCACACTGCAGGGCACCCCGAGCCCTCTCCTGGCGTGTGGAACTCCGAGCCCGCAGTTCTTGGCTCACTGGGATCTCGATTTTTTTAAAGGAAATGCCCGTGGTGCTGCTTTTGGAGCACTTCAGCCCAAGCCAAGCTGGGGAGGTGGGATGTCACTTCTGGAGCTACTCCCTGAGGAAACACCCCTGGGGTTCATCCTCCTGCTGTTCCTTACCCACCCAGCTCAGTGTCCTGCGGATTTACCCACCCTCCTTGGCAGTGTGCTGTGCAGAAAACAGGCTGACCAGCCACCCACACTTCAGTAAAGATGTGAATTTGTCTACTGAACTTAAAAGTCAAGGTTTTTCTTTGCCAAGTCAGCCTGGTCACGTCCTGCCCCCCGAGGGCAGCTCTGTTGTCCTCCCTGTGAGGGGGGTACTGAGCACAGAGGGTCCCTGTGCTGCAGCCTCTGGTCCTGGCTCTGGAAGAGCAGGAATTCCTGGCTCAGGCAGGAGGGCTGGGCTGCTGGGTTACAAGGATGGCAGCACAGAGTTTGAATGTGCATTAATAAGCAGATCTGGACTGGGAAGTGAGGATTTGGGAGCAGATGAAGCACAGATTTCCAAAGCCCTAAAGCAGCCCCTCTGCAGTCACACAAAGCCTCTGGCACAGCTGGGCTGCACTGCAGGAGCCACCCCTGCCCCACAGCCCATGAGCAGTGGGGTCACCTCTCCTCCAAGAGAACATTAGGCTGGGTTTATTCCTGGCAGCAGTTCTAAACTCCGTAACATTTACTGGATGAAAAGACTTGGAGAGTTCCTTCTTTAGAGTGTTAAAAATGTTTGAAATTCGCTTCCTTTAATCACCTTTTTGCTATTAATTATGAGCAGTACTACTGTGGTGCCCAGAACCCGTCCCAGCCAGCTCAGAGGTGGCCTGTGCCATCTGTTTGTCCTGATTTCATCTGCCCTGTGCCTTCAGTGCCAGGGCCAGGCTGGTTCTGCTCCTGCTGTCGTGCTGGGTGAGAGGAAAGGGACACTCCAACAGCCCAGGCAGGTTTGTTAGGAAGCAGCGATGGGCACAGGTGGAATGGCACGGATGAGCCCAAGCCTTGGCATGGGAATTCAAAGTCACCTCCTTCATCCTCATCCCTGCCTGCCAGCATCCCTTCCTCCAAGGCACGACCCCAAGCTGACTCTTCCTGTTTTGTTTTTATAAGTACACTGTTAATTAATGAGGCAGAGGAAAAAATACACACAGGCACACCTGAGTAGTTTTTAACCTGGCTTGATTAATGCTGTCAAGTTGCACATCTGAGTGTGAGCTCAGTGGGACTGTTGCTTTTGTTTAATACCACAAGACACCTCAGTCTGGATCGTTGCATTACAGTACAAATAAAAAACAGAAACAAAACCACATCTGCATCATACAAGGTGAGAAGAATATGAGAATTCTAAATATTTACAGAGAAGGGCAAGTAGGGAAACCACAAAAAATATTTACATAAAAATACATGAGCTTGTCGGCATATACATTTTACACCAGTTCACAAAAAAAGACACTCTATAAATTAAAGTGAAGGTAACTCCAAAGGTAACCCAAGACTTTCTGGGATGTTTTCTCTCATGCGGCTCAGGGAAAGAAAAAATCAAGTTTTCTACAGCAGGAAAATGAACGGCAAAACAACCCTCGAGTCCCCCCTCCCTCCCTCCCCCCAGCTGGACGAGGCAGGGCTGTGCACACAGGACTGTGGTGTCTGCTCACACCACTCCGTGCCTTTTCACAGGGAGCCGGGCTCTGGGGAAACAGGAACGCGCCTAAGCCGCCAACGAAAGGAAGGAAAACAACTTCTCACCAGATTTCCTGACATTTAACACACCACTCGAGTCCATGCCCTGTCAGCCCGGGGATGGCAGAGCACACTTGAGGTTCTGTCCCTTCCGGGCTCAAAGAGGAACAGGACGTTTTCAAGTCAATTTTGGTTTTGTGTAGCAATTTACTACCGCTGTGCAATCCTTACCGATCCCCCCCGTGGTGAGCAGGGGAGGGGGATCGCTGCAAAGACATAGGCACAAAGTTGTGGGGGTGTTCTCAGAGATGCATATAGATATCACCTGATAAGACTGCAAAAATCAGAAATTAATGCTTTACTTAAGACTTCATAGGGGCCAAGTCCTCATTAATCACCTACGACTGCACTCCCCTTCCCAAGGAAGGTCTCCTGTGGGTCACGTCCTGCTCCAAAGCAGAGGTAAAAATCCAGAGCTGGAGCACGCTCCTGGAGCCCCATTCCTGCACTGGGAGACCCTCATGTGGGAACAGAGGGAGTGGCAGCTGAAGATGCAGACAGTGCCCTTGTGAGGGAACTGCTGAGGAGCAGAGCTGCTGTCACCTTGTGGGGATGTGGTCAGGCAAGGGATTACTGAGCCCGAGCACAACTGCAGTCACATTAGAGGATCGTTTGCGTTGCTGTCCCTCTGCTCTCTCCGCTCCTGGGACACAGGACTGGGCTGTCACCGTCCTCCAGCTCACCCAAGGCTCCTGGTGTCACCTCCCTGCCTCGCTCTGATGCACGACACCCTTTCCAACCTCACCTATGAATTCTGGGGTTACTGAGGATGTAAAACTCTCTGTAGGACCAGCAGACTGAGCCCAGAGCAGGAGCAGGACTGCATAGTTCACTGTATGGCTTGGCGGGGTGGGATCATGCAGGACGCGGCTGAAGCCGTGGGCAGGAGCAACGATAAAAGAAAGGTGTTGGTCTGTGTTACCTGGGAAAAGCTGGTGCCTTCACCTTTTTGAATTCTGTACTGCGGCTCAGCACTGCTGGACACGGGTTTGGGTTCTCGGAGAGCTTCCACCCTCGGAGCACCCCTGGCTGCGTGCCGAGGGGGAGATGGCTGGGAGTCACTGCTCTGCTGCCTTCTTCCTCTCATTCCCAAAAGGCTGTTGGCAGCAGCCCTCTGGCTTAGGAGTGAGGCGTGCACTTCCAGGTGCCCTTTGGGAAAGGTGCAGAAGGGTTTGTTCCCGATGGGATGAGCGGGTGCCTCGCACCTGGCACTTCACACAACGCAGGGAGAGCCCGGCTCAGCGAGCAGCACAGCACTGAGGAGCAGAGGCTGGCCAGGGATGGCACTTGGGCTCTACAGGGAAACAGTGGCTATGAGCAGGAGAATCCAGAGGCCTTTACAATTGCTAGGAGCTGGGACCAACCCCTGGTAGTGGCAGGATAGTCCTGGCTGACATAAGGCCCAGGCAGAGGGAGGGGAAGGCTGCGGGGCAGGGGGGAGTTAAGGCTTTCACGGAGAGAGAGGTTGGACCTGCAGCTCTCATTACCTGAATCCCAAATAGCCTGAACCAAACACTTGTCCCTGCTTCAACTGGAGACCTGGTAGGTAACCAGGGGCTGAGGCTGCTCCTGGCCCTGGCACAACACAGCTCTTCTGGGAGCACAGATAATCCAGCCTGGCTCCCGAGGAACCGGGACAGCTCAGTCTTTCCTGGGAGTTACTGCCAGTGGAGACAGGGTGGCTCACCCAGTGGCCCCTTTCTGTGCAGTTCTGTCAGTATTCCTTAAAAGAAAACAATAAAAAAAAGCATTCCCTCACCAAAATCCCCAACCCCTCTACCTGGGAATTCCTCGTGAGGAGATTGTGGTAACCTGGATCACAGTGCTGCTTTTTTCTTTTTTTTTTTTTCTTTTTTTTTTTTTTTTTTTTTTCTTTCTTTCTTCCTTTTTTCTTACTGCCAGATTTTGTTCCATTACATGTGAGAACTTTTCTAAGTAAAATGCTTAAAACACCAGCATTGCACAATAAAATAGAACCAGAAGGTAGTTACTGAAACAGCCCCAGACAAGGCTCCAAGGTTAAAAGAAGCAAACAGCTACAGAGTAGTCAGCAACTAGAAGCAGGTTTTCCTTAAGATTTAAAAGTCCCAAAATAGCCATGAAACTTTTTGTTCAAAAAACCCCACCTAAGCAGCTGTGTGCTAACTGCAGGACTTCCAGGTTTTTCATAAAATGTTAAAGATTCAAAACAGAATCTTTAACAGTAGAGAAGTTCTTCAACCACATGGAACAGGAATGGCCTTGGAATTCACCAATGAACATTTAAAAACTGCTAAATCTCAAGTATTGCTTGCAAGCCCTACCTAATGGAATGGATGTGCTTTATTTGTACAGGGGGGGTGAGTCCTGGGGAGACTGAGAGGCAGCATGAGGGGCTGCCAGGCTGTTTTTACAATATCAAAGCTTTTCAACAGCTTGGACAACTTTTTTTTTTTTTTTTAATTTATTTTAGAGGGCACTGGCCTTCTGTCCCTACTCACTGAGTACTGGGGAAGCTGCACATCACTGCTCCCTGTGTGCCACAATTCCACAGGGATCTCTGCCCAGCATGGAACTCAGAGGCTGCACAGAGTCTGGAGACCTCCAGCTTAAGCTCAGCACGAGCATTCCCTGATGGAACTGCTGCAGGACCTGGCCCAGGGCAGCTGCTCATGCAGACAACTTTTCACACACAGCTGGCAAGATGGGCTCTGATTTACATAATGCTATAGACTTTTTTAAAAATCTATTATTCTAGTATTTTTGCAGTGATATGACACAGTCTTGCCAGCCACAGGATAGAATGAGCTCATCTGGGCCACAGATAGCCTTGCAGCAAAGAAGAGGGACTGGCATTAAATGGGTGTGCTGTTCCCATCTCTGGGGTAGGGTTTGGCATAGTTTTATTTCTTTTGGTGTGAGAAATGCAAACCTGCCCTACATGGCTCCTGCAGCTGGCCTCTGCTTACAACACAGAAATGTGAAGGAAATGGACTTCTTGTAGGCAGAAGCAGCTTGTTAATAAGCAAGAAATGTAACGAGCGTGTCGTGTTCTGAGCTGGCTTCAGAGCCTGTTCCAGGGGCTTGAAGTCAACACAGGCCCCCAGCCAGCCCAGAGCAGCTGCAGTGGGTGCACTACACCCACGGGAGAGGCAGGGCCTCAGCGAGGAGAGGATCCCTGGGGAGCCCTGCCCCAGCCCCCCTCTCGCTGTGCAGCTCCGAGGGGCTGAATTCCCAGTTCCTCCACGGCCCTTTCCTGGGAGGCAGCCCGGGGTGAGCAGTTTGCAGCAGGACGGAGCTGCAGGCACAGCCCACGGTGCACAGCCCACGGTGCACAGCCCACGGTGCACAGCCCATGGTGCACAGCCCATGGTGCACAGCCCATCCTACGTGGGACCGTGGGCGTGGGGAGGAGCAGCCGGTGTCACATCTGGGAAGGGAAAACTCCTTCCCTCCCTGCCCCAACAGCATCTGCGTCAGCCCTGCCCGGCCTCTGGCAACACCTGTGTGCCAACAGCCTGCCCTGTCCTCCCAGGTGGCTCAAAACTACATGAAAATCTATAGCTCTACTACATAAAAACAGTGAATGGGGGCCGGGGGAGGGCTGAGCGGGGTTTGCTTTGCTCACTGGGGCAGGGTCGGGGAGTTGTTTTTTTTTCCATCACTGAAAAAATAAAACAGTCCACTGTCCAGCAGAGGCTGCTTGTACTCTATCCCTCGTTCCCCCCCAGCTCACTCGACGTGCACCTCTGTCTCGGGCCTCTGCAGACACAGCTCTGTGGGGAGGAAGGCTCCCTGCCCCAGCGCCGTGGCGTAAGTTCTGCTGTGCACGTGGGGGAAGCCGGGGGGCACGAAGCCCCCCGCTCCGGCGTAGCCCCCTCTTTGGTGCTGAGGCAGGGTGTGGTAATCCTCCAGGTTATCGTACTGGGACATCACAGTCACGGTGCTTTGGCGCTTGCCCAGGGTTTGGTAGGGGTACAGCAGGGCAGGGTCCCTCTCCAGGGGCTCGGGGTGCTCTCGCATCCGGAGGCTGTGGCTCCGCTCGGGTTTGGGCGGTGGCACGGCGGGAGGGGCAGCGTGTTCCTCCTCCTTGTAGCAGTCTCTGGAGTGCTTCTCCACGGGCGCTCTGCCTCGGGGCCTCTCTAGGTCCGGCCTGTCCTCCGCCAGCCTCCCCTCCTTGTGGTTCAGCCTCAGCGTCTCCTGGCCGGCTGGGATGTACTTGCCGCCCGAGTGCTGATAGCCCACGGGCTCGGAGGGCTCCGGGCCACCCTTGGGCCTGTACTCGGGGTAGGGGGGCCCGTTTTTGGCTTCAGAAGGCTGCCTATGGTTGGCTTCCTGCTGCAAATGCGTCCTGTGCTCGCCGCCGCCGCCGCCGCCCGGCTCATGCATCTTCCTGTTCCGGATGCTGCTCTGCTTCTGGGGCAGGGACGGCTTCTCGGGCTGCCCGTTCCCGTAGCCCCCGCCGTGGTAGTGGGCTCTGTCCAGCTCGGGCTCCGCGTGCTGCCCGTAGTAACGCTCGTCCCCCTCGGGCGTGGCCGCCTTGGCCGGGTACCTGCCCTCCTTCCCCTCTGCCACCGTGAGCAGGCCGCTCTTGCCGGGATCCGACTTGCTGCGCAGGTGGATGGCGTCCAGGCCCCCCAGCTCGTCGGGCAGCAGCGGGGCCACGTTGTCGTACTGGGACATGAGGGGCCCTTTGACCTTCTGGCGCGTGCGGCTCTCGCGGCGGATGGACTGCATGCGGTACTTCTCCATGTCCTCCAGGTCCCAGGACATGTACATGTGCTTGACGTCCGGGGCGGGGGGCACGTCCCTGCTCACGAAGCTGTGCTCTTTGCCCAGGTGGTTGATGAGCCCCGCCCGGGGGTAGGCGGCCAGGCTGGGGTAGCGGTACAGCCCCTTGCCCTGCAGCCGGGACGCGTAGGGGCCGAACTCGCGGCCGGGCAGGCCGTGGAAGGGCCGCACCCGCACCGTGCTGTAGGGATCCAGGTCGTAGAAGCTCCCGTCGGCCGCGGCGTAGTAGGGGGAGCCGGAGGAGCTGGAGTAGGGACTGTAGCGGTAATGGACCCGCCCGTTCTCGAAGTAAGGCTGGAGCTGCGTGACGTGGTAGTCGGAGTGCGGCTGATACGGCTTGTACTGGTAGAGGGGCCGCGGGCAGTACACGGGCTCGTCGTCCGGGGGCACCTCCGTGCGGGAGATGGGCACGGAGCGGATG